>JASXSY010001102.1:0-101234 GCA_034509805.1 Sipha maydis
TTTAGGGGAGTGCACCGACAAAACGTTAAATACGGCCCTGCGCCCGTAAACTACTGCACTCTGTATAGTAACATAGTACGTACAAAACACAATTAAATTCGTGTACTGTTAATGATCAAATGAACAGATCAATTATACACGCCGATCACAATTAACACGAATATAATGTGTAATATAACTTGCAAAGCACTCGATATTAGGAATTTTTTCAACGCATTTGATATGGGCATAATGTACAACAATCACGTTACCATGTTTTTGAAGCCGAAATAGTTGTGAATGAACAAAAATTTCTCCACCAATTTTTCTGGCATGCGTCCGCGTGGTTCTTCAACACGAGATTCCACTGCGGACCGGAACCCAAGTTTGGTACGATCAGCGTGCACAGCAATATGATCGCGCCCATCGATGGCACAAGTCTGCAAAGGTGATAAGAAGTAAGAACAATCATATCCGCATCGTTTGGGCATACGCCGATGGAATGCAAATGCGAATGCGTTCTACCCCGGCCAAATCGTTGTACCGCACGATCACAACGTAAAATGTTTAAATCTAAACGTTAGTGGCGGCTCGTGCCATGGTGCACGTGAACCGCGCAACATAAATTATATGCGAAACTATTAGATTCCTGTGGCAAATGATAATTGGTCATTATGCACATGGTTTGCAATTAACAAAAGTGTTTGTTGAAAAAAATAAAATTTTCGCAGCTTTTCGTGTCGATAAGTGTGTCCGATAGCGATTAAATAATTAGCGGAGCACACATTCGCTGTGCTCCGGGCGGTTGTACAACAATTAGCTACACGCGTAGACACGTCGGTTCATGTGATGGTTTGGAGCACAATCAAAGTGTGCACCGGACTTATTTTTGTCGTTCTGCGTATCACGTCGATCGTGAACATAAAAATGTTGTGTTTATGTTTCAGACATAAGTTATTTTTTTTTCTAATCTATTTTTATAGTGCCGTGACGAAGAGCTTATGTGAGCTAACAAAAAAAAAAAAATAAATGTTATACCTATACCTATAACAAAATTAATGATTTTTTACCCGCCTGTACGTGTCTTACAAATTAATTGTACATTATAGCTGCCACTGCACAACGGTGTTGTTTTGCGTATTTCGTACACCGTATTTATGTTTAAACACTAGTTAAGTATTTTCGTATATTTTCGTCTGCCGACGAAATACATGGACTAGTAAAAAAAGGCCGACTCAAAAAATATTTAAGGTATATTTAGTAATCTTAATTATTACTGTTATTCATGATTGAAAAGAGCCAATTTATATATATCTATAAAATATTTAACATATCAATTGTTAGGTAACTTGTTTATTTCTCGCACTACACTTATGACTCATAAGTAGGGCTCGGATTTATATCTATTTATGAAACCAAAATATGTACATAAATATGTGATAAAAATCTCAAAATATGTATTTTACTAATATGTTTTATTTATGAATATTTTATATAATATATCCACTTGAATTCCTAATGTAACAAATTATATTTTAAATAGTAATATTATTAAAAAAATGTATTAAAAATTATAAAATACAAGAACAAAAAACTAAAAAAAAAAATATTAATTATCTTGATTACAATTTGTTATAAAATACATTTTTAAATTTTCAAATTCAAAAAATCTTCGATTTGATCGTAAAACAGCCTTATAATGACTAAATGATCCTTCGACTACCTCAGATGTTAGTGCATGACAGTATTGCGTTTTGACCGTATCTGAAGGAGTAAGTTATACATCCAATGAAACTTCAGAATAACGACCAATGAGAATACTTTTGATAGCTTTCATTTGTGCAAAACCTGAATTTTTCGTAAAATATTTTTTACTTAAGGGGATTCCACACTACCGCTTTTTAGAGTAAAATAGACCTATACGCGTTCCAACGAACTAACTTGAGTTTTAATCCTATAATAATTTTGAAAACATATTTAAATTTGTTATAGTCTATTTTGAATCCTTCGAAACAAAATATTAAAACAAAATGTTTTTTAACTATTTATGTCCATTTAAATTTTTAAGAATATAAGATTTTTTTTCTAAATTTCAAGTGAGGTTTTTTTTTTTTAAGAATAACAAATTAAAAAAGTAGTTCGAAGGATCCAAAGTTGATTGAACAACAAAACAAAATTTGTTTGCAAAATTATTATTGGTGTAAAACTCAAGTCGGAATGTTGGAATTCGTTTAGGTCTATGATTTACAATATTTCATCATGAAAAAGATTTGTTGTTAGACATAAAGTGACATGTGCATGCGAGTGCGCAACGCTTATCTTAGTTCGCCGTCAAATAATCGCGACGACGATAACGCATTACCGGAAATCTAAATATAATATGTTCATGTAAAAATAATATTACCGATAATGATCAAAGATAATTTTTGCCGCTGTCGCCGACTATATTACAATGGCTCTCGCGCATTCAGGCTCAAATATAATGATTACTTGTTATAATAATATTAGGTGATATTGTCTGCCGTCAAGTCGATTATCAGATCTATATTCTTTAGCGCACCTATAATAGTATCATTTAGTTTTGCAGTTATATAGTTACAGTTGCACTTAGTTATTGGAAGTACGGAAATTTACCAATTTTTTTAAAAATGGGAAAATTTAAAAATAAATGTTTGTCGAAACGAAAAAAAATGAAAGGCAATGTACTTAATTTCCAAAAGAAAATATACGAGATATCAAACGACGGCTTAGTTGATTTGTAAGTTAATTTGTATTGAATTATCTATTTTAAGTTCTGAGTGAAGCAAGTTTATGTGTTTATGCTATACAGTATGTCCAAAAAACCTGTAATACTTTTACAAAAGCGTGGTCAAGTGCGTAACGCTCTGCCGTATAGTAGGTCAATATAATTTATGTATTAAATTTGAATCCAATGATAGGTACCATTGTTTCCGAAAAATGATTCTGAACGGAGTTGATTTTACAACCTATGATATATTTTCCAGTGGTTGTTGAAAATGGTGGTTTATGTTTTAATGATCTGAATACACTAAATTGTATTTTCTTTTATAATTATTGTAACCCAAACTTATAGGAAATCTTGTATTCAATTTTCAACTCTTAGCTACAAAAAATATATTCTTGTATACTAAAAATGTTATGAATTATACCTACAAAATAATTTGCAAATATTCAAGATTTTGACAAATTTTTGACAAACTTCAAATGCTAATAAAAAAAAAATTGTTCCTATGTATTCTTATAATTTTTGAATCACTATAAGACTAATATATGCAGGATCTTTGTATTACATTTTCAAGTATTTTGACGACGAAAAAAATTTTATCGAAAGTTATAAAAAAAAACTTAACAAAAACGAATATTTCAAATACCTATAAATAGCATTAAAATATGCGAAATATTTTGAAAATTAAGTCATGCAAATCTAAATAACTGATGAATTTTCAAGCAAGTTTCTACGACTTATAATTTTTGAATAGGAAATAACCAATATTTAAAATCATTGAGGATAAATCTTTATCGTTACTCGATTTCGTAAAAATTTAAAATTCAAACGCTCATAACATTTTTCCTATAATGACGCTTCGTAATTTCCTTATAGTATTTTGGAGGAAAACTCAGTGTTGAATTTTTAACCTTAGATATAAATAAAAAAAATGTATGAATTTTCAACTACAAAATTACTTGTAAATTGAAGTATTATGTCGATAAGTTTTGCTGTACACAGACACAAAAAAACACATATCATTGTAAAATCAATAAATTTATCACTTTGTTCAGAATATAAAAAAAAACAAATATTGAATTGAGTTAAAATTAACCTAGTACAGATCGTAACGTTTTTGAAAATGTTTGATCAAATCCTTATGGATTTCATACAGAAGTATCATAGGTTTAAAATACTTAGAAGTGTGAAATACAGAAAAACAGAATGAACCTTTGACAAACAATTTTTATATTATTATTTTTCAGTTTTTCACATTCATTTCATTTTATTATAATTAATTACTTTTGTGAGTTTTTTAGTATTGTAATAATTAATACATAAATATTAATTAATATGACCAATATGGCAATACGTAAAAGCGAAATAAGTAATAACGATAATAGACCGGCGCATTCATAGTCATTAGAACGCTCGTTTTGATAAGGACAATAAAAATAATATTAGACGCGATACGCTGCACGTCGGTAATCAGTAGTGGATCGATAGATGGGCCGCGGTACAGGGAAGTCACTCACACTAATAATCATTTACTACACACAAACATACACGCCTCGCACGCACGTACATACAGATTGTCTAAAAATTGCCTATATTCAACTCCTTAAAAACAGTCTGTATGTAATCCCCTTAAGTCTTTATAATTTTGTCAATTTTTCCTTGTACATTTTCAAGTTTTAGATTCTGAACGGAGTGATGGAATCTATTGGTTTTACGATGATGTGTGTTTTTTTTTATTTTTTTATTTTTTTTATTTTTGTGTCTGACGACATCTTTTTTGGCAGTAAAAATGCTTCGATTTGCTTATGTAGCAACTTTTCTGAAAGGAAAGTGAATCTAGTTGGTACTTTGGGGGGTCAAAAGTAAAAAATGTTCAATATTTTTTAAATGCGACTGGAAAAACCCTAAAAAAATAAGGGAAAAACGGGAGTTTTTACGCAAAACCAGTTTTCGACTTAATCAAATTTTTTATTTTGCTATAACTCAAAAACTAATCGATGTAAATACTTGAAATCTTCACCAAATGTTTAGATAAGCGTTCTCTATACACCGTTAAATTTTCAAAGTATTTTGACTTTTATTGAGCTATTTATAGACAATTGAAATTTTCAATTTTTTTAATTTTTTTTTTTTAAAATAACGATAAAATTTTTTTGGCCGGCCAGAAAATCTTGAAAATTTAATACAAGGTTTCTTATAAGTTGTTCCTTAACTGATAAAAAAAATTTAAAATCGTTAGTCACAATTTTTTATATAAGTGCTCAAAGATCCAATTTATACGAAATATGTAAAAATTGCAAAAATTTGCAAGTTATTTTGTAGATAAAAATTCATAAAATTTTTTTTGTTCATACTTTAGGTTCAAAATTTTAACACTAGGTTATCTATAAGCTACTCTTCAAAAATCTTTAAAAAAATTTATACCGGACTTAGAGGAAAAAATTTTATGACTGTTTGAAATTTAAATATTTAAGAAATTGCATAAAACAGCGATTTATTCTCAAACGATTTTAAATATTTGTTATAATTCAAAAAGTATGAGTCGCAGATTTTTTAAATTTCTACCAGCTGTTAAGATTGGTATTTCCTTTACGTTATATTTTTTTCAAAATATTATATTTATTTTTAAGCCACTTATAGGCATTTAAAATATTCGATTTTTTTACATTTTATTTTTATAATCGGTGATAAAAAAAATTTGGCTCGTACAAAATACTTGAAAATTTAATAGAAGATTTTTTTATAAGCGTTTGAACAGCGAATATTGACATAAAATTACATGTAAAATATAATATAATATATTATATTCTAGACTGACAAATGATATTGGTTTTTTTTAAATGCTCTAATTCAAAAACGAAAAACCGCAACAACTAGAAATTTTCACCAAATCTTTATATTGACGTTCTCTATACATGGATAAGTTTTCAAAGTATTTTGACATATTTTGACTTATTTATAGACAATTTAAATTTTCGATTTTTGTAAAATTTTTGTTTTTATACATCTATAAAATTTAATTGGCAGATCGAAAACTCTTGAAAATTTAATACAAGGTTTATAATAAGTTAAACTTATCGTAACTAAAAAATATCGGTGATCGGTTTACTCAAATTTTTTTTTATAAGCCCTTAAAGCTCAAATTTGTATAAAATGTGTAAAAATCACGACAATTTAAATTTTCGGTTTTTCTAAATTTTTCGTTTAAAAATAAAATATACTTATACAATATTTATAAATAACATTGTATTATATTCTAGACAAACATATCATTTCCGTTCAGAATCGTTTTTCGTATACGATGATTCCTATCATTGAATTCAAATTTAACAAATCCATTATAATGACCTATCATATGAAGAGTCGCACTCCACCCCCACGTGTACAGCAGAGCGAGGCCCATCCGGTTCGTGATATCGAAAGAAAAGTATCGATACTTTTACTTGGTATCGAATCGAATGAAAATTCTCATATGAGTAAAATATCGAAACAAAAGGACCGATATGAGTAAGTATCGAAAAAAAATATCAAATCAAACTAAAATACTGATATAGGTAAAATATCGTAACAAAAGGACCGATATGACTTTATGTGACTATTTATCGAATATTTGAATGAAATAATTTGTTTATACTTTATACTTTCTTTTTCAATTTAAGAAAGAGTTCTAAATCCTGAACATGACATTTTTCTAGCCAAAAGCTTGAAATATGAATGATGTCTATAAAAAATTTTAAATTTTTTCGCTTGGGACAACTTACTTTTTCCTAGGCAGTGTTAAATAATTGTATGAGTATGATTATATGAAGTATCAAAGGACAAAGATACATTTTTACCTTATTTTCAAGGCTATACAATTGCTTAAAAAATCATTTTATTAATGAGATTGAATTTGTAATTACCTATATAGAATACAATTCTAAAAAAATACTTGTATTTGTAATCAAATACTTAGTGAATATACGTAAAATACATTTTTATAATAGTATTTTTAACACTATTTTATTTGAACACCTACTAGTATTAGTATTTAAATATTTATTTAAAAGTATTTTTTACAAGCCTGAACTGATATGGCGGTAAAATGATTCGATACCATCCATACGATACCAGTACTTTTTTATCGATATGAGTAAAGTATCGAAACCATGGTATCGATACAAATAGTACTTGTATCGAAAGAAAATTATCGATACTTTACTGGTATCGGTAGTATCGCAACGTCCCTAGTAGCAACGTTGAAAAACGTTTTGCGCATTTGATGTGGACCCGGCTTTATGTGTATAAATTATTATCAGGGCGCGGATTTAATAGTATTTGCTATTATTATTATAGGATACTACGATTACTACGAATTATACGTATCTAATTATAAATACATTGTATAGGTTCATTATTAGATATGTGCTCTATAAGCGCGGTGGTAGCGGTACGGAGGGCTACGTCGCACGCACTCGCACGCTCAAGTCAATACAAAATATTGTCTTCACGAAAAATTGTTTTTTTTTTCACTCTAACATACGATTCTAATTCTAATAATATGTCGCAATGATTTCCTCAATTTGCATTAAAATTAGTTAAATATGAAAAAATATACAACATATATTTTTGTATTTAGATTGTATGTACTATGAGACGTATTTGTCTCGAATCAGATTTTTAATATGCAGATTCCTATGAAATATGCAAATGCATAAAGTTCCGAGTCCTGGTTAAAATAATGCACTTTAATATTTTTTAATTTTTTTTTTATTTTAAATCGGTTTATTGGGAACAAAATGTTAGTATTTCGTGTCCCTACTTCATACTGTTGGTAATCAGTACTCGGCACTCGGTATCGCCTTATGGGAACCATTTTGTGGTTAGAAACTTTGTACCGAATGTCCCGATAGAACGAACGTACTCGTTCCTATTCGTTCCATCTATGTAATCGTTACATACGAATACAGCAGTAGCGAACTACCACTACTTTCTATACTTAAAATGCACAAGTTTGACAAACGGTCTTGAGTCCTTGTAGTTCGCGACTTATTTTTTCATGTTTCATTCTTGAAAACGAGCGTCCTCCACTACAGTTTGACACCAAGTACATACGTCAAGTAATCCGAACAAAAGTAATTCCCATGATCCTTCTTTGCCACAATTTTTTTAACGTTAGTTTACCTAGCTATTTGTAAGTAGGTATAGAACATTCCAAACAATATCAGTCTGGTAATAAATCTTTGTTTTTATATTTTTATACTTAATATTTTATTTATATAATTGCAATTATTTGAAATATTTGGTTATTTTTATTACATTTTTTTAGGTATATTTTATAGTATATTATTACAATTTAATTTTCTAACGCGGATAAAATTGATCACGTAAAAACACGTTTACATTTAATGTAAACGTGTTTTTATATTGCGTCATGAGTATACCTATTCATATTTTGAACGATTAATTCCTTTTAATCATTTAAGTACATATTGTGTTAAGTTTAGGGCATAATTTTGGCAAAATATGAAAATTTGTAAATGTGCAATGTACATTCAAAACATTCCGTGTAAACTATTTTAGATCTTAAAAAAAAATAATTTACTCTTATCTATAGTTAAGTCCTAATACGTAACACACTACAATACATACTTTAATTTGATGCAAAAATGTCTGATAATTAAATGGACGGTAATTTTTATTGTAAAAACCAAATTTTATTTTATCTTACATAAATGATCAATCGGGTCGTACGGACGGTAGTACAGTGTTCGAAAAAGTACGATAGAGGACAGAACGGAGAACAAAATATTTATCGATTTATTCGAAATCATTCATTCTCATTTACAATTTTACATGCGTCGTATTAACTTGATTCGTATTGAATCAATTCGAATTAGGTTACAAGTATACATACTACCGTAATTACCGATTTAGGTTAAATTAATACACTTCCATCAAACCAGTTCACGTTGCAGCGTTTACATGCATAGTTTAAACCGATTTAATTTTAATATTCGAATTTATTATTTTTAACATTTATTATCATAACCAATTATCGCAATCCTGATTCGGCTGATTCGGTTGTTGTAATTTGATCCATTTACATGCATTTTGTACTCCCGTAGTTATTTCCAATGCGAATTAACTAAACCGTTTTAGGTAAACCTAATTGGTATTTAACTGAATTAACAATCGTTTACATGCATTTAACTCCGAGAGTTAATTCGAATTGAGTTAAATCAGTTTTAACTGTGCATGTAACCGCAGTAATAACTAACCATTATATGGATACAAAAATAAATCTATTTATAGACATGTTATTGAAGTATTTCCTACACTTAAAATCCGATTAGATAACGCGGCGTACAAACGTACACCGTTACATGGCGTTTTAATAATTACTATTCTGATTTCACGTGCGATAATACAGTGTCGCTGGAGTTTTTTCCCATTATTTCGCAATAGAAATTTCACTGTTTCTCCAACAGCCCATACAAATCTTCTCCCTCCATCGAGAGCCCAACAAAATGTTCTTACTAGGCTTTATCGTTCACGTTAAGAACCAATAGTCTAGCATATGGTGCACCCATTAAATGCAATTACGAGGTTCTCGACATAATTTCATACGACTCTACGAAATTAACACAGCAATAGTTCGTTTCCGACTCAAGTTGAAAGCAAACTGAAATAAAATTACATAATACAGCTATCACATAAACGATTCACGAGAAAAACTCGTCGAGCGCGAAAAAGGCATTCAATCGTACGGATGAAAACCGTTGTGTGTGAAACAGGCCTTATAACAAGAAGACGAACCTACCTTCATAACCTGACCTACTGAAACAATATTAGTCAATTCGTCGTTTTCCCGGTGTATCGGCGTTTAGTTCGTCATAATGTATTTTATCAGATAGTTGGTTCGTTGAATGCATATTTATTGTAATAATCTATGACGTGAAAATTATGCTCGTCGATAACTTCGGACGCACATAAATAAACGATATATATATGTACATATGTGTATGTATGTTCATCGATAAAGGAATCGGGTGCATAAAATATCATGTAATTGTGTCTACCGATGACAATAGTTTCGGTTTAAGTGTTGGAAATGGGAAAACTACGATTTTGGTATTGAATTCCCAGTAATCTCCAAAGCCACTGAAACGTTTACTGTAGTAAAATATTGTACAGTTAAACAACGGTGCATATATTTCCGCGTCGATACGATTACACGTTCAATTTGTTTTCGATTTTGCTGCACGGCAACAGTCGTTCGACAGAGTTCGGCAACAGACCGCGATCGACCCGTATAAACCCGCCTTAAACCGTTAATCGACAATCCCTTGTGAAACGACACGGCCTGATCCCGGTGGCGGAGCAGTGGGCGATAGCGTCGGTACCCCAATGATGGGACTGTAATGTTTGGTAAATGTTTAGGTACCTGCGATGTAAGCTGCACCGGTGTCGGGTAACGGAAACACGACCGAAAAAATGATTACCTCCATGTTAGGCGACGAGCGTTTTCCTTCCATTCGATCATTTGCGTGGTCACGTGATCCGTTCCCCACCTCTCACTGCGCCTAACGTCACCGTACCCCGGCACCGGTCCGCTCACCGCCTTTCCACCCGCATTTATTCGTCGTGCGTCGATGCGTCTGGACGTTTTGTCATTTTATGTCCGTCTTCCGTCTTACGTTTGATTTCCACTCGGTTGTTTATTTTTTTTATTTTTTTTTTCTGGTTGTCTCCGTCATTCCTTTGCACGTTTTGACACGACGGTCAGTCGTCGTCGTCGTCGTTCGCCATCACTGCAGCTCTGCTAGAATCCGTGGCCCTAACCTGACATCCACATTATCTTAGCGCCACCTGCCGTTACAGCAACTCCTCAACGACGCGCCGCACTAGGCCTACAGTAAGTAGAAAACGTATTGTTATCTAATAGTATTTAATTTTAATTGAAAACACAGTATCGACGAAATAGCGAAACCCATCGTGACGCCAACAGCGTTTGCCGCTATCCCGGGCTCGATACACTCTGAATATTTTTGCCGCGTTGGCGGTATGCGCTCCACACGCCTCGTGCGCGTACGCTGTTCCGGTTGTCGATATCATCGTAACTGATGTAGGAATTGTAGACTTTTTTTACTCTCGTAATTTCTTTCGTAATCCCTTCCGATAACACGTGTTGAAAATCGCTGAGCTATGAGAACACACTACCGAAAACAACGTTTGACTAGTCTCCTACTACTCCATTTGTGTTAGAGTTCTAACTAAATGTAGTAAATTAATTTATACAAATATTATAATAATATTATTTATTTTCACTATGGCTTTTGGTGTTTCTTCTATGTTGTTTCACTTCTTTGCTTGTATACGATATTGGTTTTGAAGTGTTAACAAGTTTTTATGTGTTTTTAAGTGTTTTATTTTCACTCATTGATATTGGTTGTCTGTATGGTCATATACTTGTACTAATACTGTGTATAATCATATTGACATATGATTTATTGTTTATAAAGCTAATATTTTATATTAATACTCAGGAAATATTAAAATAATAATTCATCTAGGTAGTTCTTTGTATTTTGATTTATTACTCTATTTCAAAAAAAAGAGTATAAATCTAGTTTAGCGCCTACGCGATTTTTGAATTTTTTTTGCTGAAACTTATGTAAATCAACGTTCTAAAAACGATGGTGCAAAAAAAAAGTTAGCAGAAATCAATAGTTTTCGAGTTATAGAATTTTGAAGTTCAAGTTTTTTTCTACAATTTATTTAAATAGAGCTAGATTTAATTTATCAAATTATTATTGAAGTGTGGCACAGTGGTCTGCACTGCCCGTCAAGTACCGATTATCAAAGGTTCGAATCTGTTCGCGGAATAATATATTTTTGCACTTTTCATTACCTTTTTTTTTTTCGTCAAATGCGTTTTGGTTGGCTTTGTGACTAACTTGGGGTGGTGTTGCATAGCGAATCGAGGGATATTTTTCGATTTGTGTAACGGAGCGACGGCGCCGAGGAGCGTAGCGACGAATTCCGATACACCCGAAATCACTATTCATTTCAGGGATTTTCCATTGTCCCTGTTACCTACTTGAGGTGGTTTTGCATAGTGAGTTGAAGGATGTTTTCGTTAATAAATGTCCGTTTTTAAATGCGGTTTTGCATAGCAAGTTGAAGGATATAAAAAGTTGATATACCTAGGTTTTGAAAAAAAAATGATTGAAAAATTTGTTATTAACGCGGAAAATAGAGCGTTGTGAGCATGCATATAAACGTAAAATCTCAAACTTTGGAAGGCTATAACTTCCAAAATAATGGTTTCTGCAAAATAATTTTTTCACCATCGTTCTAAACTTGTTAAAACACAAAGGTTTCCGAAAAAAAAATTCAAAAATTCGCATGGGCGCTAAACTAGATTTGTTCCCAAAAAAGAATATGTCAGACAGTTACTGGTTATTCGTCCTGAGGTGTGCTTCTCCGTCCAATTAACTATCCAGGTCTATGAGAAAAAAATTATAACATTTTGGTTATGTTTCTATAAGAATTTAGACATCACTATTCTATGACAATGATTTGTCTAAAAGGAAAATAAGGGTCAACGCTTCTACAGCCTTCTTTGATATTCACAGAACTAGTATATTTTCTTTTTAATATGAATATAGGAGTTTGTATTTGTGTATTATTATATATACCTATAATTTGGTATTATTTTACTGTTTTTATTGTGTGTTAAGTATAGTTATTATTTTCCCTTATTACCAATTGAATTTAGGACTTTGTCTTGTGGCATCTTCTATACTTAATTATTTCATCAGCAATTAATGTAGCAACATAAGTGTTATTTTTAAATAAGTTTTTTAACTATATTTTAGAATTATTGTATGGATTTAAGTACTAGATAAAATTGTGACACTTAAACTCTATGGTATCATAGAAATTTAAAAACTTCAATTTATTCTAGGACAGACCTGTTCAGAGATATTTTGTCGTCTGGAATAGATTCATGCATATATTTATTTTTTTATACATACTATAATAATAGAGTATACCTATATTAAAATGCTTTTTACTATAAATTGCTGATTGTATTTTTCCATTGATAATAAAAAATTTTACGCTTAAACAGTATATTGTTAGTAGATTAACACGTTGGCGACGAACGCCGTTTTTATTATCTGTTCATAGCCTTCATAAAATGAAAACTGTAACAAAATCACTTGTAGTAATATCTAGTAAATAATTTTGGTACCAATGGAATCGTCTAATAATGGAATGTAAAAATACTTTTTTCAGGGTGGCTGGGTGTCACCAGTGACACCTGGCTTCCGTGGCTAAAAAGAACATAAAGTTGTAATAGCTGTCGCGACAAAATGTTATATCAACTTGAAATAATAAACATAATATGATAATAATAACATAATTCTGAAAAATTGAAAACACCTGGTGAAACAGTTGCAATTGATGAGTTGATGGTACCATTTAGAGGTCGTTTGGTATTTAAACAATATTTGCCTGGTAAATCATCTAAATATGGAGTAAAAATTTTTAAAATATGTGATTCAAGTGGTTATACTTTTAAATCTATTATATATGAAAGAAAAAGCCACATTTATCTGTTGAAAGAGTTAGTAATACAGTTGTAAAAAATTTGATGCAGTAATAGGTATTTAAATACTGGAAGAACATTGGTCGCTGATAATTACTATAATAAGATTTATTAAATTAAAACACACATTTAGTTGGAACATTGAGAAAAAATGCCAAACACACTCCAAAAAACGTAATGAAAGATGACAAAAAAAATGAAAAAAGGTGATATAATTGGCATGGAAAATGATAATGATATAGTTGTTGAGCACTGGAAAGATAAAAGGTCTGTTACTACAAAACATACTATAGACATAATTGATACAGGTAGAAAAAATCTGTTAGGTGAGAATGTAAAAAAACCAGAAGCTATATTGTTTTACAATAAATTCAAACAAGGTGTAGATATCTTTGATCAAATGTTTAGCTACCATAGTGTTCTTAGGAGAACCATTAAGTGGTATCATAAAGTTTTCTTTAAGTTTCTCTTTGGTACGGCAGTTGTAAATGTATGGAATGTTTATAAAAGTGTCACAAATAATAGTAAAATGCAAATAAAAAAAATTCCGCAAAAATCTCATTCGTGAATTACTCAGTGATGTGATTTCTTCAAAATTAACAACTCCTTCAGTTTCTACAAAATTTTTAAAAAGACCACATAATTTAATTGAGATGGAAGCTGGACAACCAAATAGAAAAAAAAAGGAGAAGATGCATAGGTTGTTATGAGAATCTAAGGTTGATATTGGACCCCAAACGAGTCCAAGAAAAAATGCAAAATGGTTTCAACCATTTGTCAAGACTATGAAGAACCATATTGTTTACAGTGTTTTCAACATAAACATTAGCTCCTAATTATTTTTATACTTTAATTTCTTATTTCAAGTTTTATATTTTATTATTTTATATTGACATGGTTATAAATTGATCATATAGGTATTATTTATTATTTTTATTGCAAGAATATATTTTTATAATGTGTTATGAAATATAATTAGTTAATATAGTCAAAAAAATAAGTTTATATTTTATATTTATTTAGATATTGCCTGAAATGCACAAATTATTAATTTTTCTAAAATAGTAAATATTTAAAGTTTGACTCATTATAATCACTGACCAGGGTAACTTAAGCTTATGAATATAGTAGTGAACATATTTTTGGTCTCAACTCTTAATATAATTACATTTTGAACTTGGAATGTTTAATTAAGTGAAGTATTATATGGGAGTCACCAGTGACTCCCCTTGTCGCCAAAGTGTTAAAGGTTAATTTAATTTAAAGGTTAATTAATTTAATGATCAATCTATGGACTATATTATGAAAAAATGTATGGAAATGGTTGATATACTCCTACATTTCTGCAATTAGAAAAATGTAGACTTTCATGATGTAATATAATATGTTTTACTATATTATTTCATTTGCACTTGGTAATAAAATATAAAATATATACTAACATAATACATTAATTAACAATTGCACTAATTAAATATTTAATAATTAACAAAATACATTAATCGTCTAGCCATATAGAAATAGTAACCTTTCATAATGTAGTCAAAATCATAGTGAATAAATAACCTATTAAATCATATGGAAATAGGATATACAATAGAAAGGAATACAATGAGATCAAGTAGGTGACAAAAACAAATAAATAAACAATGAGCAGATAAGAAGGTAATTCAGCAGCATATTCAAGGGCTTCAAATCTGAACTTAATTCAGATGTATCCTGCCATTCAGTGAAGAAGTTCACCTGTTAATACCATCATCATTTTACTGTTATGTTCATGTTTATTTAATTTAAAGTGTTTATAAAAATACCGTAATATCATTACCAATATTCTCTATTTTATATATTTATTATTATTTAACAATTTAATTGTTCAATCCATTCAAAATCATTTTAAAAAGCAAAAAAGATAAATTGATTATTAAGATATCAATTCTGATTATTTAAAAAAATATTATGTATTCGTATAGGGTAGTGGACAAATAGTTGTAAATTATGTCTTTACTACTTATTATTTTTTGTTACAAAAATTAAATGGTTTTTATTTAAACATGTCATCTACTTAGTTACCACATGGTTACCTAACCTAAATTATTCATCTTTGACATAACTATAAACATAATTAAAAAGTTTTTTTTTACCTATTTATTTAAGATAATATATATCTTCCCAAATGATTATTTTTGATTTTGATAAAATTCAAATTTCAAAGTTATTTAAAAATAACTCAAAATATGTTTTACAGAATATTTGTATATTATAGAATAATAGTTTCATAAGTTAATGCGCTTCGTGGTCAGATTAATTAAAGTATCACTTTTAGAGTTCATCATATAAAAAGATAGGAATGTGAACTTAAATATAGGTTTCAAAAGCTTAATAATGAGTATATTTGAGTTGTAATCTTGGTATCTTGGTACTGTACATTTGTAAATTATAGGCAGCTATTATTTTCCTTTTTTTGTTTTTAAAGTTATATTTATCTATTTTAAATTATGAGATTAATTATATTATTTCTCAAAAAAAAAAAAAAATGTTAAGGTCTACGCAATTTTCTTTTAAATACTCAAATTGAGCTGTGGCCCTATTCTCATGCTCATGTGATAAATTATCAAAATACGATAATTATTAATTTATTTATCATGCACGATATCGTTTTATCAAATTTATCAATTCTTGAATGAAGACCGATATTAATTTATCGTAAGTGATAATATATCGATATTTTCTATTTTATCAACTATTTTAATTATCGAGAACTTCGGCAACGTCGTAATCATGGAAAACCCAAGACTATAAATAGTATAATAAACTAATCATTTTGGTTATCACTGATTATGGTTTCATAAAAGGTGTTAAAATATCAATTAGACCATAGACTAATATTTTAGATAATCTAAAGTTTTTAACAAAATCATTATCGTTTGAAGTAAAATTAGAGCTGACGGTATTGAAAATAATTTTCGGTATTACAGTATTGATTTCAATACCGGTTTGAAACGGTATACCGAAAAACCGAAAAGTTCCGGTATACCGAAAAACCGAACTGTTTCGGTATACCTAAACAACGATATGGTATGGTATACTGAAATAATAAATAAAATCTAATTAGTATCGATATTTTTTACTTTAATATTGTTTCACAGTATATTATACTTTATGTTTTTACATTAGGTATACTGTATATAATATTATAATCTATATTATTGCCATTGATACTAGAAAACAGCAAGCATTAAAACTTGCACTTATAATTATTTTTATCTACTTCAAATTAATTTATGTAAATTATTGTACTGTGCTTCAATATTTTGAAAAATCATAAGTAGGTTATTACTAATAATAAAAATGGAATTTTTAAACTATCCCTAGCTATCGGATATCGACATATATAGGTACCTATAAAATAACACGATTACATGAATAGGTATTTTTTATCTTTATACTGCTACAATATAGGTTAAAACTTAAAAAGTAATCAATTTGAAGCAAAGTAACTTACCTAAATGATAGGTACCTACTATAATCGTTTTGATGTTATACCTACTTCTCCAAATTACTATTTTATGCTAATTGAATGTGTTATAGCAAAAATTTGTCAATAACTTATTTTAAATTTACTTAATATTGCACTATATTACCTAAGATAACAATTCAAAATTAATTTAGATATTTGACTGCAAAAAAAGATGAATGCAGTAAATATTTTAATCCAAGAACGGTTCACTTATTACTTAATCTTGGTAAAATAATATATTTTTATGATTAATAAAAAATGAAACTATTTCAAGTCATCTAGATTGACGATACTTCAAAAAATAATAACTTACAGAACATAAATAAATGTGTGCTGTTTACACAGTAGGAATATAAAAAGTTCACTGTAAATTATCCAATCTGCAAGCATATCATGTTAGAAAGAAAACTTTTAGAAATATATATATATATATATATTTATTAAAATTGTTCAGGCTTTTCTACCATTTAAAATTGTCCGCCCTTTACAACCAAAATGGGTGGCAAAATGGTCAATCGGTTGCCTCCACATGCGAGGTTGGTCACACTAGCTACCGCGTCGGCGTCCTTTACGGACAGCGGCACGCGGACGCCATTAGTTCTTTTGCTCGTCGTACTCTCGACCGTATACACGTCGTCGTACCGCAAGTAAATTAAATTGTCAGCTTCGACAACCGCATGTTTATTGCTTTCTGCTCTACGTCTGCTCCTACAGCGAAACTGTTCTTTGCTATACGTCCGCTCCGACTACAAGTATCGCTCACTTGTATTGCTCTACGTCTGTTCCGACAACGAATATTGCTCTTCGCGCACATCCGCTCCGACATCTTCAACGTGATCCGGCACGAGGTCCGCTCCAGCAGCTACGATCGGCTCTGTCCTCATAACTTGTTTTGTATATAATAATTAGATATTGTTCACATTATAATAAATTTTGTTCTGTAGTTAATTTAAACCCGAATCCGGTTGACGGAGTGTGAGCCAGACGATGCCAAATACTCGTTAAGAGCGTTGTTCGCCAACAATAATCATTACAATTTCCTCGTTGATACAGTATTCACGGTATACCGTTTACCAAAATAATTTGAAAAGACCGATGTACCGAAATACCGGTACACCGGTATTTACGGTATACTGAAAATACCGTCAGCCCTAAGTAAAAGCATTAACTCTCCTATTAAAATTTCTTCATATGTTTTGAGCCCCTTCTTGCAACTCAAGATTTTCTTGTACAGCGACCATATGCATAATATCTTCCATCATAGATCAAAATTAAAATTGAAAGTTTGTTAGATTACTTGAGCAAATTTTCTTTTTATGATTTATCACAATTAAAATTGTTGATACAAATATATCGGAAAACAAAACCCTCGTGTGATAACTTATCACTAAAAATAAAACGATAATTTATCAAATTTCAACTTATTTTTAGGTGATAATTACCAATTATCACGTGTGATAAATTATTACATAAGCTCGAGAATAGGGCCACTGTTCAGTATCATGCTACAAATATTTTTATTGTGCATTCAATATTGACTTGGTTTTGATTTTTTTTAAATTAATGTGAGGTTTATGTTTAACAGTACTATTTAGAATATTTGATAAGTATGTTCTAGGTTTAAATAAAAAATTAACCTTAGTATTTTTTGTTGCCATTTCAATTTATTTTAAATAAATAAAATTATTTCCTAGGAATGGCAGGTCGAGGTTTTTTAAAAAGCCGTTTGGCTCAAATAAATGCCCAAAATTCTGAGGAACAACCAAAACCAGAAACACCACAAATACTGGAGAAACATCCAAATTTAGAAGAACGTCCAAATTTAGAGGAATCATCAAAATCATCTGAAAGTTGTGTTCCAACAGTGTCTGCTCCAATTGCAAATATTCCAGCCTTGATAGGTGGACAACCTCAATTTCGAGGAAGACGGGTAATCATTTTTTATTTTTTTTTTTGCTAAATTTAAATAATCTAAAATTGTTAATTTTATTTAAAATTGAAAAGTATTTCTTCAATGAGTAAAAATCAAAGAATAATGTAGTTAATTATGTATTTTCAGCATTATAATATATTATTTATAGTTGGATTATATTTTATTAAAAAATAAAAAAATAAATTTTATTTGATTCAAATTATTTTAAAATATAGGCTTTATTAGCTCGTGTATCAAAACCAGACTGCTTAAGTGAAAATATTGCATCAACATTTTCAAATTTGAATTTAGACCATAGGTGAGTAACCTTCTATGTTTATTAATTGTATGTTTATGTTAGGAAAATAACCGATTAAACACTTTTTAATATACATTGAATTTTAAATTATTTTCTATGACTTCAATCATTAAATGACAATGAAACTTCTAATATGTTTATATTTTCTACACTTTTGTACAATATAGTAATTATAAATAAGTAATGGCATTATTTAAACATGTGCATATAAATGTCTGCATTTTTGATAAATATTATTTGATTTTATTTATATAGTTTTTTAAGCTATTGTTAAATTATTCTATTATTCTTCTAAATTATTCTTTGTTTTTTTTTTCTTTTTTAATCCGGAGATTGGTTTTTAACAAAATGTTTTACAATAAATGAATTCTCCATTTTTCTCTATCATTCGCCATATTTTAAGTTCCCTTTTAGAAGTGACTCCTGCATCTTGCATTATTTGACTAATGTATCTCTTCCTGGATCTTCCTCTTGATCTTGTACCCTCTATCATTCCTTCGATTATTATACTATGCAGTTCATCTCCATGCCTTAACGTGTGTCCTATCATCTGCCATCTCCTTTTTATAATGTCTATCAGTGTTTTTCATCTATTGTCCTCAGGATGTCTTCATTTGATTTTTTCTCAATCCAGCTTATTCTCTGCATTTTTCTCCAACACTCGTATCTCACATCTAACACATCTCGAAAGCTTCTAACATATCTTTTTCTTTCTTATTGATTGTCCAAGTCTCACTTCCGTATAATGCCACACTATAGACGTAGGTTTTTATGAGCCGTTTCTTCGTTACTATGTTCATATTTTCTGATATTAGTAATTTTCTCTTTTTGAGGAATGTATGTTTTGCTTGACCTATCCTGCTTCTGATTTTTTTGATTGATTTCCCGTCGTCTGTTATAATGCTGCCTAGGTATTTTAAATAGTCTACTTGGATAATTTCTTTGTTTTATAATGATATATAATGATAATTATGATAGTAATTATGATGATAATGATATATGTATTTATAGATGGTATGTTTTTCTTTATGTTTATCAATTATTTAATAATGTATTAAATAATAATTTAACTAGTGAATATCTACTATTATTATAACTAATTTTATTTATTTTCATTATTTTCAGAAGTCCAGTACCTACATTAGTCACACCATTATGTAGTAATCCAGAGATACCTAAATCATCTGAACTAACCATTCAACCTATACAGCAACAGCACCAACAAGACGTATGCATTGAAATACCAAAAGAAGAAAAACCTCCTGTTGTATGTAGAGTCTTCAAGAAGTCTGATAAAGATTCTTACTACATGTATGATATAATTAATTTAATATTTTTGCGTAGTTTAAATTTCCAAAAATCTTAAAGGAATATAATTAAGATGTTAGTTAACTAAAATCATAAACTTCAATCTTTTAAATAGTATATTGTATATTGTATTTAACGTGAAATATATGATTTAATTGTTTAAAGATGAAATGTAGAAATATAAATAATATTAGATGACCATTTAACACTAAACAGATTTTGAAAATGTCTTGGGGGCTCACTATTTTGTATACACATGTAAAGTTTTACTAAAATATTTTAATTTTCCTTAAACTGTTCATTGAAAATTGATTAAAATATAGTTATTTGTTGTTTTGTTTATTTTAAAATTTGACTGTGATTAAAGGTTCATGTGTTATTAAGGTGTATTGATATAAAACCATTATCATAATGTTCATATACCGGCATTCTGTTAATCAGACACCAGTTAACCAGTAACCTACATTATAACCAAAATGTACACTTTCTATATTGAAAAAAAGTTTATCTTTTTCATTAAAATTTGTTATGAATAAAATAAGTATTTTAAAGATGTTTTATATTATGAGGACCCTGGGAGGCTGAGCTCTATCTTATCAAGCTAATAGCTGCAGCCCTCAAGCCCCTCTGTACACTGTGCTCCTGCACTTATATAATTATAAAGTTATAATTTAATTTATATTATGAAGCATATACATTATTAATATTATGATACGAAATATTGAGTTTACTTTTTATTGACTTTCATATATATATATATATTTCAATAAATTTTTTTTACTATGAAGATTAGAGTTAAGAATTAATAAATTTTACCTTTAAGAAATCAATTAAACTATTATTTTGAGCTTAAATAATCATGGTTTTGTTGTTTCCTTGATTGTTTAACTTGTAATGATTAATGAAAAGTAGTTTAAATGTTCTTATCTGGTCGTATGATTAGTTACCTCTCATTTAACTATTTTAATTTTACTTTATTCATTCACAATATTATATAATAAATTATACTATTTTAAATATTAACTATTTGTACATCTTTTATTTTTAAATGCTATTACATTTTTGATATTTATCAATAATTAGTTTTTATATTATTTTGATTAAATCATTTGATATTTGTTGTATTTATTTAGGAATCAGTTATCATCAAATTATATTAAAATCAATTTGG
Source organism: Sipha maydis (assembly GCA_034509805.1). NCBI lineage: Eukaryota > Metazoa > Arthropoda > Insecta > Hemiptera > Aphididae > Sipha > Sipha maydis. The sequence goes on from JASXSY010001102.1 coordinate 21,550, forward strand.
AAGAAAACAAAGGTGTATTCGAGTATAGAGTTGATTTTAATCCTCCAGTTGATGTTAAGTCTGCAAGGTTTTTTTTGATAAATCAATACCGACAAATGTATCCAGTTAAAACATTTGATGGAACATTGCTTTATGTTCCAACAAAGCTGCCACAAGATGTAATTTTTTTTATAAATAATTTTTATATTTATTAAATTACAAATGTATTAATTTTTTTATGTATAGGTAACGCATTTGGTAGGAAAATTAAGAGATGAAACTGATGTAGCAATTACAATAACGTTTAGACGCAAAAATTCTTTACGAGATTGTTTACATTTTTATAATGTTTTTCTTCGTTCAGTAATGAAAACATTAGGGTTGATTGAATTTGGCAGAAGTTGTTATGACAAAAATAAAAGAATACTAATTCCTGAATTCAAGTAAGACAATTACAACAATAATTATATCAAGTATAATAAAATGTTTAAATATTATTTTATAGACTTGAAGTTTGGCCAGGATATATAACCTCAATTGATGAGTTTGAAAATGGTCTTTATATGTGTTGCGAAGTATCACATAGAGTTCTACGTGTTCATACCGTTCTTCAAATAATGTAAATATTATTAATATTAATAATTTTATAAATTGTATTGGTTATGAAAATATATAACCAATACAAAGATAAACAACATAGAATAATTAGGAATATTTTATTCAAGTTTTTAATGGTCTTAATAGGAAACCCAAGTATTTAGTGTTATTTATGATTTTTTTAATTAAAATAATTGTTTTGATAATTCAGGCAATATAGGGAGTCAAAACGGGTTAAGATATTTCGGGTTATGGGTTTCGAGTTTGAAACCCGGGAACATTTTTAGCGGGTTTCGGATTTTGTGTTAAAAACCGGACAACATTTTTTCCGGGTTAAACCGGTTTTACAACCTGATAAGAAGTCCTTCAATATATTAATTAATAATATATTGCTTTGAAATTTGAATTTATAAATATTTATAAAGTATATTATATTTTATAGAATAATAATCTAATAAATAAATTATATTGCAGGACGGAAATTGGGATGAGTACAAAAACTAGTGGTAAAGATACTAAACAAGAAATAATGGCTGTATTATGTGGTACTACAGTGATAACACATTACAATCACAAGACATACAGAGTTGATGATGTTGACTTTTCATCGTCACCTTTATCCAAATTTAATCAAAATGGAAACGAAGTAAAATTTTCTATTCAGCTAAATATTAATAAATGAAATAAAAATGCTTATCTGTATTTGAAGAATTGTATTGTAGTATATTGTTTCTTATTTTTACTTGATATTTTAGGTATCATATGTAGATTACTATAAAAAAATGTATGATATTGAAATAAAAAATTTAAATCAACCATTACTTATAACAAAAGCAAAAAAAAAGGATGTTTCTGGTAAAAATGCACCTAAGGTTTGTAATCAAACATAATTAACATTCATACAATTTATTATAAATTATTAAAAATTTTCAGGATTCTGATATCTGTTGCTTAGTTCCTGAACTTTGTAATTTAACTGGATTAACTGAAGCGATGAAATCTGATTTTAAATTGATGAAGGCTCTTCAAGCTCATACCTTGATTTCTCCTGAATTGAGACAAAATGCAATTATTAATTTTGTTAATCGTATAAACGGTATTAAAATAAATTTCTTTGAATAATATTATTATATATAACTAAAGTTAAATTGTATAAAGTTCTAAAAAAAACTTGAAGTTTTTAAGATTATTTACATATTTGAATTGGATATTTTGTACTAGTCAACTTGGGTTATAAATAATTATTTATATTTAGATGATGAAAATGCCAGCAAAAAATTTAGAGATTGGGGCGTTTCGATGCGACCAATCCCTGTAATACTGGAAGGTCCTGTATACAAACGAGAAACTTTATTATTAGGGAATGGAATTAGAAAACAAGTTGGATCAAATATGGATTGGGGAGTAGACGTGGCCAAAAATGCCATGTTTGTTGCAGTAAGTAAATTATTTTATTTTAAGGTCTAAATACATTACATGCTATTAAAGTAATAATCATAATTTCATATTTTATATCAAAATGTTGAATCTATTATTTTTATTTTGTTTACTATTTTTATAGGTTAATTTATCAAACTGGGCAATTTTGTTTAACCCAAGAGATGAACCAACCGCAAAATCATTTTGCAGACAGTTAGCTATGTGTGGGCGTCCTTTAGGTATGGACATTAATCCACCCAAACCAATTCAAATTAATGGAACTAATCCAGAAGTTTTTGTTAGCACGATTAATAATACTTTACGAAACAACTGTGATTTACAGTTGATAGTAATAATTTTTCCTAATCAACGAGAAGATAGGTATAATGCTGTGAAACGTATTTGTTGTAGTGACATGGGGATACCATCTCAAGTAATAAAAATATAATATAATTTAATTAATTTTTCTTTTTTTATTTTTATCAATTTTTATATTTTCAGGTTATAGTTTCTAGAACATTAGCCAGACCTGAAAGATTACAGTCTATTACCCAAAAAATTGCTTTACAAATTAATTGTAAATTAGGAGGAGCGTGTTGGGCTATAGATATTCCATTAGTATGTATAAAATATCAAACAATTTTCTTTTATTAATTACACTAAAATAGTTGTATTTCAACAAAGTAAAATTCAACCATAGTATATTTTACATGAATTGGAATTAAATAAAACAAAAACAAAAAAATAAATATTCAATAGAAATTTCTTAGTATGTATATTTAGAAATGTTTTATGTATTTGATGAAGTTTAGAAAAAACTTATAATTAAAATATTATTGTAACAGTAAAAAGAAAAATAATACTTCGTTTTCTATAATGAATTTGTTTATTAATAGTATATTATTAAACCATTATTACCGATTATAATGTTATTTTATGATTTTTTAAATTTTTGGTTAAAATAATAAGTCACTTCAATTAATTTGTAATTTCATCTTAAATGTTAAGTTAAGTTATAATATCAATGAATTTAATGCCAGGTTTGATTTCTTTGTGAAGAGTTATTATTAAATATTATGGATAATATCTTTTAAAATTAATTAATTTTGTAAACATAAATTAAGTTAAAGAATTTTATTTTATTATGATTTTTTTTCCATTTCCTGTGATATGTTAGTTTTCTCACTACTATTCAAATTGTCTACTAACATTTTATTTTTCTATAACTTATATTCATTCATTATTAATTATTATGAATTACCAACAAGTTTAAACATATTAAATTTATCTTAACTATAATTATATTTTATTAAATTATGATATTTATAATTTTGGGTTTCTTACAGAAAAATACTATGATTGTTGGAATAGATGTTTATCATGAAAAAAACAAGCAGATGAGTAGCGTTGTTGGATTTGTTGCTTCAATGGATCGAACATTTACTGAATGGTATTCAGTTGCAGGAATGCAAAAGAGTACTCATCAAGAACTTATGAAATCTATTCAAGATGCTTTCCATAAAGTTGTGAGTCAATTTAAAAAGGTTAGTTAATAATAATTCTTTTGCTATAAGTATTATAAAGTATATTCTTGAAAGTAATCTACATGTTTTAGAAAAATGGAGTTCTCCCTGAAAAGATTATTATATATAGAGATGGTGTAGCAGATGGAGATTTAAAACATGTTGAAGATGTTGAACTGTACGATTTACAAGAATCCTTTAAAACTTATCCTGATAATTATAATCCCATGGTTACATGTATAATTGTTCAAAAGCGTATAAATACAAGAGTTTTTCAGGTAATAGCATAAAGGGCATAATAGCCCTTTTAGTTCAAATGGAGTTTTTATTGTTATTGATTTATGATGATTTTAATCTAGAAATCATAAATATATATGAATATAATTGTTATTATTATATAAGTATGAATATTTATATAAAAAAAAAATGTATGGCTGCATATGATTCTATAATTTTAGATGTTAAAATTCTTATTTATTATATTAATATTTTTCATTAAATTTTACTTTTATATACTATGTTAAATGTATAATACTGTATATTATATATAATTAACAACTAAAACATAATTTTACTTCAATATTTATAATTTACTGCATAATATTAAAATATTTGTTGTTCTAGTACCTAGATAATAAGTATACAAACCCAAGTCCTGGAACTGTGATTGACAGTACAATTACGAGAAGAAATTTCTTTGATTTTTATTTGGTTTCTCAACAAGTGCGTCAGGTATGTTTCTAATTTAGTCATCTTGAATGAAGTTGTACAATGAACTTTTGAATTTTTATGTTATGTAATTATTTTTGTGCTTTTAGGGAACTGTTAATCCTACTCATTACATAGTTTTAAAAAATGGATGTAATTTGAAACCTGAAAATGTACAAAGGTTATCATACAAGTTATGTCATATGTATTACAATTGGACTGGCACAATTAAAGTCCCTGCTCCTGTACAAGTAATTATGAAGTTGAACTATTTATTTATAGTATTTAGTATTAATTAAGATTTATATATAAACTACATTTAAATGCAATTTATCAATTTAGTTATTCTCTTTTTATATTTAATGTATGTAAGTCATACATGTTTGAAACAAATCACTAATTCAGATAATGTCAAATTTTAAAAAGAATTAGAGAACAATATTATTTGTGCTATGAAGTTAATATTATTTCAATAACTCAAATTTGTATTACATTAATATGTTTGACACTTTAAATAATGGTTTTAAATAAATGAAGATATCATTAAATCGTTTCTTAAATTATTAATGTTAATTATTATGTATTTTGTATATCTAATTATTAATAATGTTAATGAAATTATTTATATATTTTTTTATTGGTACAAATTTAATGTAGATGTTAATACAAATTCATATTCTACTGAACCAAATTGTATTATTTTTACTTTGCATATTTTTGGGATTTTAAAAACTAAATCCATCTTTTTATATATTTTTAAAGTTTTTTAAAAATAATTTAAATTAATGGATAGATAATAATACATTTTTAATTAGCTTAACTGTTTTTTGTTTCAAATATATTATATTTTTATATTCCAGTTTTATCAAATTAAAAATTTATTATATTGCAGTGTAATGTTCAATATTTACAAACAAGTTTATAAAATGAAACAAAAACATATAAATATCTATAATTATAAATTAAATACTGATCAGTGGTGGTCTTATAGAATGTAGGTGGGTGGATTTTGGCAACACTAGGTTTCGCATATTCTGTGCTGTAGCCATGACAATGTGGCACTGTATTTGATGTGAAAAATATTTTCCCCCTCCTAGATTTTGTCAATGAACACTACTGATACTGTTAAATTAAAATTCATTTTTAGTTGATGGTATATTAAATTTAATTCTGCAAATTTTTAATTTATTTATTTTTTCGGCTTAAATGAATATTTTCATTTCATATTTATTAATTTTTTAGTGCATAACTAAATACTACATACTAAATAACTACATACATAACTACAGTAATTTTATATGCATAAATATTCGAGCCCTAATTATGAATTACAAACATGCGAAATTAAGAGTGTGGTTTTATTTTATGTAGCAGATGTGTAATATATAGTCTTTGTTTACTTATCATAATAATGAACAATATTTTTTTTTTCTAGTATGCTCATAAACTGGCGTATCTAATTGGACAAAATGTAAGACAAATGCCTCACGAACACTTGAACAATACACTTTTTTTCTTATAAAATTGTATTATATGTGCTTGAAATTGATCCAGAGAGTTTTTTGTTCCACCCAGTTTACAAGTTTCAACTACATTAAAATAATTAAACTTATTGAATTGTGACAATTTTTTATTGATTCATTTTTTATACACAATAAACTACTTATTTAAACATTACACAAAGCATTCTAAAATTAAAAAATATGTTATATTTGTTCCTTATACTTTTTTTAGATTTATTAAACAATCTAATTACTACATACTTGTTTAAATTATTTGTATTTCAAATATTTTGTTCCATATAATATAATCTGTAATGTCCAATTAATACATTAAATAAAATGATTTTTTTTTTTTTTATTACGTTTTTGATTTAAATTTTTGATCCTTTATACTTTTAATATTATTTGTTTACTATTTCCTATTAATGAAAGGCTAATGGGCATTTAGCCTATTAATAAAAGGCATAACTATATTATGAATGTTTTTTAATGTTGAAAAATTAACAAATATTACTTATAGGTAATTTTTGAGTTTAAACTATTTAAACTGTTTATTTACACTATACTATACGTTATATTGCAACATTTCATTTCTTCATACTATACGTATCATGTTTATTATTTGAAGTTGAGAAATATAGTGCTTGTAAGAGGTTTTGTATTTGCATCTAAATTAATTTTTATTATAATAATAGTATAATAATAATTAATTATAATGTTTATTGAATGATCACATTTATTGTTGATTTGTATTTTATTATAATTGTAATTCATTAATGATTATGGGTTATATGAAATGAAATGTTAAAACATTGAAAGTTACAATGTCAAAATATGCCTATGTATAGCTTATAAAATTGTTTCATTAAGTTTAGAAATGGTGTAAGTTTATTGTATTATTTGATGTGCTGTTCTACTCTAGTACAGAGGTTCCCAAACTTTTTATTATACTAGCCATTTTGAGAATTTTTAAAATTTGGCGACTCAGAACATCAATGAATGGCCTATAAGATTCTGAACGGAGTGAAGAATGTATTGATTTTACAATGATGTGTGTTTTTTTTTTTTTTTGTGTCTATCGACACGATTTGGGGCAGTAAAAATGCTTCGATTGCCTTATGTAGCAACTTTTCTGAAAGAAAAGTGAATCTATTTGGTACTTTGGAGGGTCAAAAGTAAAAAATTTCCAATATTTTTTAAATGCGACGGGAAAAACCATAAAAAAATTTGGGAAAAACGGGAGTTTTTACGCAAAACCAGTTTTCGACATAACCAAATTTTTTATTTTGCTATAACTCTAAAACAATGTAAATACTTAATCAATGTAAATACTTGAAATTTTCACCAAATGTTTAGATTAGCGTTCTCTATACACCATAAAATTTTCAAAGTATTATGACTTTTATTAAGCTATTTATACAATTGAAATTTTCAATTTTCTTAAGTATTTTTTTTTTAAATTACGATAAAATTTTTTTGGCTGCCCAGAAAATCTTGAAAATTTAATACAAGGTTTCTTATAAGTTGTTCCTTAACTAATAAAAAAAAATCTAAAATCGTAAGTCACAACTTTTTTTTATAAGTGCTCAAAGTTCCAATTTTTACCAAATATGTAAAAATCACGATATTTTGCATGTTATTTTGTAGATAAAAATTCATAAAATTTTTTCTGTTCATACTTAAGGTTCAAAATTTTAACACTAGGTTATCTATAAGCTATTCTTCAAAAATCTTTAAAAAAATTTCTACCGGAATTGGAGGAAAAAATTTTGTGACTGTTTGAAATTTAAATATTTACGAAATTGCATTAAATAGCGATTTATTCTCAAACGATATTAAATATTTTTTATAATTCAAAAAGTATAAGTCGCAGATTTTTGAAATTTCTACCATCTATTAAGATTGGCATTTCCTTTATGTCCTATTTTTTTCAAAATATTATATTGATTTTAAAGCCACTTATAGGCATTTAAAATATTTACATTTTTTTTTTATAATCGGTGATAATCGGCTCGTACAAAATACTTGAAAATTTAATAGAAGATTCCACAGAAGTAGTTCTTAAAGTCATTCAAAAATTATTAAAATCCATAGGCACAATTTTTTTTTATAAGCGTTTGAACAGCGAATATTGACAAAAAATTACATGTAAAATATAATATAATGTATAATATTCTAGACTGACAAAGATATCGGTTTTTTTTTAAAATGCTCTAACTCAAAAATGAAAAACCGCAACAACTTGAAATTTTCACCAAATCTTTATATTGACGTTCTCTATACATGGTTAAGATTTCAAAGTATTTTGACATATTTTGACTTATTTATAGACAATTTAAATTTTCAATTTTTATTAAGTTTTTGTTTTTAAACAACTATAAAATTTAATTGGCAGACCGAAAACTCTTGAAATACTTTTTACAATGTTTATAAATAACAATGTATTATATCCTAGACAAACATATGAACTCCGTTCAGAATCGTTATTCGTATACAATGATATCTATCATTGCATTCAAATTTAACAAATCCATTATAATAATGACCTATCCTATAAGCGAGGTGCACTCCACCCCTAACTGTACAGCAGAGCGAGGCCCATCCGGTTTTTTTTTTTTTTTTAGGGAATCAGTTGCTTTCAACAAAAAATATATATATTTTTTTTTTAATATAAAATTATAGCGCGACCTACAGTTTGGAAACCTTTGCTCTAGTAGGTACAGTTATTGGTTTTAAAAGTATTATGAATTCCTGTGTTTTTTTTTTAGTAATTTCTCAGTAATATGTGTTTAAATTATAATTATGTAGAAATATGTTGGAAAAAAGGATCTGGTAAAATTAACCAAACAATTTTTTATCATTTTGATATTTAATATTTCATTGGATAGGAACACCAGGAAAATAATATAAACCATTCAAGACTTAATGGTTTTACATTTTGAGTGAATATAGTCATTTATTGCTATAAATTATATTTTTTTCTGTGTGAATTTATGTACGCAATTTCGACTGAGAGGCTTTACTCCAATCATCACAACCATTGAAGTATAAAATATCAGTTGGTCTTTTTTTTTATTTCTCTATAGTTTTCTGAATCATTGGGAAAATGAAAAAATCTACCGAGCTTCAAATTATTGTAATGTACCAATTTATTTTTGTGTGCATATTCACCTTTTTTCGAACATATGAATTGTTTCGATCGTCAAAATCCTAATAGATTTCTATTTGGAAATATTGTCCACAAATTCCTCTCCAGTTTTCTTCAATAATAAAAATTATTGATCACAGATGCGTGTATAGGACCAAAATTCAGGACAGACCTGGTATTAAAAATAATTTTACATTCCAAGAAACGCTTGAGAATTGCCGATAAATTGTACGTTATATTATAACATTACGTTATTATATATGGCTATCTTATGATTTGTAAGTAATCGAAAAGCGTTACATATCATTCCTTAGCAACCGTCTCCTAGCAACATTCTAATATTTAAATATTTTTACAATATATAAGATTATAATATATCTTATATATCTTTTATATATATATATATAAATGGAGACAAAAAATCCGAAATTGCATCAATTGAGAACGGCTGGGCCGATTATCTTGATATTTTTTTTTTAAATGATAGAGAATGTCGTGGAGTGGGTTTATATATGGACCTAACTCCACCCCCGGGAGGTGGTCAAACAGGAATTTTGAGATTTACGATAGAAGTTTTTGTTTTTGTTTATAAATGGTTGCTATGGGGGTTATAAGATTTGAGAATAATATTTATTTATTAGTGGTTAATATAATGAATTACTCGACGTTGCAAGGTAACCAAAAAAAAAAAAAAAACATAAATAAGTACTTTGAATATTTTCTATTTGATTGTGTCATTAAAAATGCCAAGAAGACGCCAGAATGCCAATTTTTGTCGTAGAACAAATGCAGCTACAAACATGAGAAATAGAAGAGCGCAAATAACAGACGAACAATGCCAATCCGATAGTGCGAATGATTCGTAGTCGACTCACGCAGAGCAAATGACCAACTACGCCAACAGGTACATCGAACATTTATATCTGATTCATTCCTGCGTCTAGCATTCCAGTATGAGCCCGATATTGAATATTATGCTCATTCAAAAGTAGTAATTTGTGCTATGGACAAGGAATGCCCGCACTGCTATGCTCTCAAATTCAAAAATGAGCCAGTCTGGATGTGTTGTGCGTCAGGAAAGATGTAACTACCTGAAATTGAAACACCACCTGAACCATTGAACGGTTTACTTATCGGTACAGATCCAGATTCTAACGTGTTCCTGAAATCAATTAGAACATTCAATTCATGTTTTCAAATGACATCGTTCGGAGCAACAGAAATAGTTCGTAATACTAATGCAAATGGTCAACAATACAATTCTACACTACGGATTTTAGTACGTTAGGATTATGTATTAATTGATTATATTAATCCACCGTATTATGTCAAACTTGATATAACTTTGATACTTTATTAGATTTAAATCATACACTAAGGTACGTACAAACAGCACTAGGTCCGCGATCTACCGCAGGTAGATTGCCTACCTGATAATATACTGCTGTGAATCAGAATTTTTATTCCGGAGAGAAAACTTAAGATAAATCTAGAACATCATCCACCGAATATTAAATAATGAGTTGAACAAAGTTAGAGTCATATAGAGTTGGTATATTTAACGAGCAACGAAGTGCACGGGATCAGCTAGTATTATATACATATAGTTATAAAATAAAATTAATTGTATACTAATATTACTAATAGCAATCGTGTCTTCATTTTTTATCAATTACCCTATAAATATAATCTATATATAGTTATATGCTACATATGATGATAAGGACGGCAAAGACATAAAATGTGGTACTTCATTGCAGACTCTTATGCAATATGGAATTTTTAAATAGGTGGTACCTACATTCACTTTTTCTTTTATATTGTTTACAACAAAAAATATGTTCACACAATTGCCTACGCAGCACCTATGTTGATGTACGAGTACTTATATTTTACATTCAGTGTTCAGTGTGTTTATAAAAATATAATTTTAAAATACATATTTTGGGTATACTTAAAGGTTAAAAATCAGGGTAGGCCCGGGCCTACCCGCTGGACACGCCCCTGATTGATCACCGTTCAGTCATGTATAATTATCAATAGTTTTTGACTTTTTTAATGCTATTGAGAATTTCATGTGTTTTTTTTGTAAAATACATTTTTTTTTATCCTTGAAAAATTGATATCTGCAATATTTTCTCCAGTATAGTCTTCAAATAATTCTATACAACCCAGACAGACGGAGACCAATTTGAAATTGATATTAAAGTGACATAAATAATTGCAATAGATGGTTTGTTTTGAACTCGACGGCCAGCAATCTGTAGAAATAAATAGTTAATTTGATCTCTAAAACGTTTCCAACACTGTTGCATGTTTCCTTTCCGTATAAAGATTGGGATCTCGAGATTCTGCAATTGTTTTTTGACTAGGCAGTTTATATCCTGGACTATGACATTAACAAAATGTTTAAAACCTTTTTCCACCACATTATACAGTGTCACACTTTTAGCAATAAGGTATGCAAGTATCAATTTAGATTTTATTTAAAGTGAATATTGTGTAATTTTTGTTCGCTTATCTGTTTTTGAACTTAAGCCTTCAACAATAGTACTTGTGAAGAATTAAGTGAATCATAAACCAAAGATTGACTTCAATTTGAAGTTGATGGATTTAAATATAGTTCTGAATTTGAAGAAGTTTGTGCTGCCCTCAGTTTATCACAGTATACCTAACAAAAATATGAATGAAAAACATACTATAATGTTGCCTTATATTTTAATTAATCTCAACTAATGCATAATCCGTTTATACGTACCTATTATTTATTGTATAATGTTTATTATTTATTTAATTCTACAATGTACTTTAATAATTAATAATATAATCATATTTAATAAAATAGTATTTATATTTTAAATATTTATTTAGTAATCAAATAATTTAGACAACGTACAAACTATTTGTTAACACACAAAACTATATAAATGTAAAACGGTAGACCATAAACAAATCAAATGCAACACTACAATCGAGGTACGTTATCGAATGACAAGCATTAATAATAATTATTACGAGTAACGTCTGGTGGTTAGTGTGTGTATTTGGGTATATCAATCGGTATAAACTGTTACGGACATGTATAAACTATAATCATAGTCACAAGGTTACTAAGATTAACATGGGGTTACGAATAATAATTAAATCTTCGATGTTACATGAACACATTCCCAAAGTATCATAAATATAAATTGACATGTGAAAGGTTGTAGAATGCAAAAATAGTAAACCCGCCAATTAACAAATTGGATTGGGCATTCAGCAAAATTGCGTATTAAATTAATTAATTTAAGAATAGCGAAGATACGTGAATATTGCCAAACTAACAAGGCCAACCACTAAAGGTTTAAACTATCTAATGCCCATAAATGGAAATATTAAATAAACATGTTTATAATTAAAAATCATATCCGGGATAAGTAGTTTCACACAGGATCCTAGTATATAAGGGGGTCCTCAACAGACCAAAAGTCAGAAGTGTTTAAGTCCGGACACAGCAAGCACCTTCACGCCACTCTATATTGTGAATGATTTATCGTACATTATTTTAATAAAAGTATTAACTTTAATTTGAAGTCAATCTTATTTATTAAATCCTCTATCATCCCTATTGATTCGACGGCACGCAACAAAACTATAAAATGTCGTTTTCATAATAATATATATTTATATAATATAGCAATAACAATATATTGTTAATAATTTAAAGTTTAAACCAGTGGCGGATCCAGGATTATTTTAGAGGGGGGGGGGGGTTGAAAAAATGTTTTCTTTGGCCCTTGGAATATTTTTTATAACATTGCAGTCAGTGACTGATCAAGGATTTTTACTTTTTAATGCAGTAGTGCAAATTTAAAAATGAAAATGTATAATTCATAAAATTATTGATTTATAATATATATATTTCGTGATTTTGGGGGTGGATCCGCCACCAGTTTAAACCATCAACATTCCTAGAATTCTTATCGGGAATACTCGTACTTGGGTTCTCTCAGTTATTTATAGTTTCAACATTTAATAATTATTTTTAAATAATATAGTGAAACGAGTATTTGGTTCAAGTCTCGTATTTACGAGAACAAAATTTTTTTTAGTTGAGTACTCGAACTCGACTCGAAAATTTTTCCAAAATCGAGTACTCGAACAACTCTATTAATTTTTTAATTTTGCAATCGCAGTTTATGGACGTCAATTTTAGATTTCGAGATTTCCGAGTTATAAAAATCGTTGATTTGAATTTTAATACCTGAACGTATACCTAACGTTTAAAATAAGTACATCAATAATAATACATGATTTTTAAAACTATACTCTATTCACAATGAGATCAGTACACGGCGGCGACCAGTTTTCGTCGATGGCAGGCAGGTGTTCCCCCTCCACCAAGCATACTATCTGCTGATTCAACTCGTCGTATCCTGTAGGGGCGCTCCGGTAGCGTGCATGATTGTGGAATAGTGCGACGCTCCCGCAGACAAAAGCGCTTGAGCCAAAGTTTTAGAACTAAGCCACGCCCATGCGCAGTACGTGGCCGCCGAGTACTGATCTCATTGCGAATAGAGTATACATAATATTATCTAGATAAATGTATTTGAAATCATGTGTACAGGGGCGGATTTATCTTTTTTACGGCTAAAGGCACCAAAAATTTGCCGCTCCTATAATAGATGAACAAGTTACAATAAGCCTCCAAAATACCTACTCTAAATATAGACAAAATTATGGGACAATCATTTAAATTTAATGAATTTTCCAATTTTTGATGCGTTCGATGTTTTTTAATAAAACACTTCAGAATTTGCCGTCCTAGGCAGCTGCCTACAGTGCCTAATGGGAAATCCGCCTCTGCATGTGTATCTTATCTTGATTAAATATTCGTGATTTATTTTTAACGTTGTGCTTAAGCGTAACTACGAGGGTTCCGATCAGCTTTATATTATTAAATAATACAAATCGAGGAACTAGTCGCTCTGCTGTTGCTGTGTAGTAGGTGTAAAATGCACCTCGTCAAATTAAATTACATTTTCGTTAAATATCGAATTTAAAATAGGTATATTACTTGAGCGTGGATTTGGACGCATTTGCATATTTATTTCGGTTGGTCGTATGATATGCTAAGTGAGCAAAACATTTCTTTCACGACAACCATTTAAATTTAAATGAAACTTTTTTTTGTGCAAATTTTTGCATATTTTGACATTTTAATAGTATATTTCTGTTTTTTGTTGGTTTTTTTTTTTTTAGACATTTTTTAGATTTACGTTATTGTCTATTATAGTACCTATAATAAAAAAATATTATATTTTTATAGTTTCGATAAACATCAAAATAAATGAATAAGTATACTTGTAGGTGCAAACAGTTTTTCCAAATTTAGCCTTAGGGCTTGTATCAATAATGTACACCACCGATACTGCATTGTGATATTGATATTGCACATTACACCGTATAAAAAGCATAGTACTACTGCGGGTAATTATTATAATCATTTTAATAACCTGAGCTTTTACATTGAAATAAATAAATGTTTTAGAATTGTAACTAATTATAAGACAATTTCTATGCTTAGCAATTCCTATAAATTTATATATATTGCCTCCCCCATCTCGTTCATGACTTTTGTATCCTCCTTAGATCACAATTATTTATACAGAAATTTTATTTTAATTTTTTTTCGATTGTTATTAAAGTTAATTAATAATTGATTTCTCGTTAATCGAAAATAATCGCACCATCTCGATTATTCGATTGTATAATCGATGAACCGAATTGCAATTATATCAATCATTTAAAAAGTATGGAAAATAATGGATCAATCGATTAAAATCATGGATTATATAAAATAACCGCGCAGCCCTAAACGGGACCAACTCGTGTCCGCCCGCGTCGCAGTACATCAGACAACATTTATTGTTTATACGGTTTTGTTTAAGGGGGCCCTAACCTTACGGGCCGGTACGCGTGACCGATTCATTTATCGTACGGTTCATTAATCGTAAGAAAATTATGGCCCGTTCAGCCGTCCGTGTTATAGAAACAAATTCGATGCCCCTCCCCTCTCCGTCAAATATCTGAGCTCAGTCCAGAGTCTTGTCACACCTCGAAGAATGTTATTAAAACAATTTTCAGTTATCGTTCGAAACATGTTTTTATATTATGTTTACGATCAGGGGCGAACGCAAGAAAATATTTCGGAACGTTCATAAATATTATACTATTCATACTGTATTACTCTTATTTTAGATACTTATAGTATATACAGTGTATATGTAATTATCTTATTAAATAGTAAGTTTATAAAAAAAATAATTGAAAATATGAACTGTAGAAAATGTTGTGTTTGTTTTCTAAAATATTTTTTATAATTTTGGAGAGGGTTTTTAAACTAGGGTCACCATATTTTATTTGACGAAAACCGGGACAATTTTTTTCCCATTTTTTCTCGTTTAAAAAAATGTATTTATATATTAATCATTTACTACTGCGACGTCTCCTAACCGGATAGAAAGTCTGAAAGAAACATTGTTTATAGTATGGCTACTGTGATTAGCTTATTACAACTGACAAAATATTAATTAATGGTCGATTCCTTTAGTGATAACTACAACTATCATGTGGAAACAACAATACGAAGAACGTATTTAACAAAAAAAAAATAATCATTTAGTTGGGAGAATAATTAAAAACAGATTTCGTGAGTAAATTATTCAACATTTTATTTTATCATGACAATAATATTATGGTTGTTTGAACTAGAGTTTAATAAAATACAAACATACATTATTTAAGAATCATTCCGAGACAATTGGCTGTCCCGAAACAAATCATGGGGACACCGGGACGCCATACTCAAAATCGGTACTGTCCCGGCCAAACCGTATGGCAACCCTAAAGTTTAAACACCCAAAACACCCCCTGCGTTCGCCACTGTTTACGATTTATCGTTATCACGATGTCTGTTTCCAGGATTCGATTTATTAAAAAACGTGCTAAAATTTCGGGCGGCGGTGGCGGCACGAAGTTTATTTTCCAATGAAGCGGTTACGTGTATCGAGTATCTATCCCAAGTCGTTTAACTCATAAATTACAAAATTATGGGTCCAGAAAGAAAAAACAAAACAATATAAGTACACAATACAGTTTCATGTCAAGTGTTCAAATCATGTATCATACTCTTCTGGGCCCTGACAGTATAAGACGACGGCGCTCCTATATTCATCGGACGATTATATTGCACGATACACTGTGTCGTACTGCATGATATCGACAAAACACTTTTTGTAGATCGTTTGAATTTTTTTTTTCTTTTCCGATAGCGCAGTGGATATCATTTCGTGTGCACGGGCGACGGTAATAATGAAACACTGATTGCACTCGGTGGCGTGTTCGAGAGTTCACTTCAAGGGGAGGGAGGGAAGAATAAGAACTTGGATGCTGTAGCGTCGTTACTAGTGATAGGCACCATCGAATACTTAGTACTATCGAAAACTAATCGAAAGTAAGCATAAACTATCGACAATTGTATTCGAACGTTATTCGATATATAATATGATCGAACAGTTTTTCATGGAAACACTATTCGAGTAAACCGAATAAAAATTATTCGAACACATCGAGTAAAAACTGTTCGAATACACGGAATACCTAATAAAAACTAATCGAATAGACCGCCCTTTAACGGCAGTTGCACACCTCAAGTCCTAAACGTTGAAAGGAACGTCGTTAGATTAAGCATCGAGTCGTATACCAATTTGTATTTTGCAAATAGCGGCACAGGTTTCTAAGAAATAAGATACTTCTTGGTGACAACTACAATCTTATAGCGCCACCACTTGATGTACGCCACCTGCCAAATACAGTAAAACCTCGCTTAGACAAAACTTCGGTAAGACGGAAACCTCGGTATTACGGAAAATTTGTTTGGTCCCGTTTGAAATTACATATAATTTTTTCCCGCCAAGACGGAAACCTCGCCAAGCCGGAAACGGACACGATTTTTTAATAAAAGTTGATGAAAATCCTCGCTAAGACGGAAATATAACATGATTTTCGTAAAATAAGTTTATTTTCATATTATCGATACCCATATATAATCGATATATTTGTACGATGAAATTACATTATAATAGTAATACAAATACAAAAAAAATCAACAACCATTTTTTTTCAAAAAAATATAATTATTATTTATATATACTGGCTAAAAATACGAATGTAATTTTTAGTTTAATTTAATTTTATTTTTTAAACCCCGTCAAGACGGAAACCCCGTTAACACGGAAAAATTGCATGGTCCCAAGCGATTCCGTCTTATTGAGGTTTTACTGTACCTTTTTAGGTAAAGCGTTGGACATAGGAACTATTAAATATTTTGTTTGTTAAAGGAGGATGATATTTTGTAGTCACGACAAATTGGTTCTGGTTCGGGAATACTATAATATTGAGTAAAAAGATGATATAATAGTCGTTAAAAAATTAGATCGATTTCTGGCCTAGTTCAGATTGGGAAACAGCTCGAAAAAAAAAAGTTCTTAAAACGATTATAAAACCGATTAACAATGTTCTAGACTAAAGACGATAACGTTTTTTGTTAATTGTTATTCTTATCATTTATCATATCAGTAATTAGGTACCTCAAAATGAAATACCTACACATTATTAAAGCTAATTTCAAATTTGAATGAATAATTCTGAAGGCGGAAACTATCGAATAGTTCAATAGTACTTTTCGATAGTGCCCATTACTAATAACTACTTTAAGAAAAATTGACAAACATGGATTTATATACCTACGTAAGCGATGTCATAATAAATTATTATAATATATAATTTAAATAATTTGAAACTATGGAATATTCCGAATAGTTCGGAACCATAGAATATTTGAAAAAAATATCGAATAGTTCGATATTACTATTAGATAGTGCCTATCACCAGTCGTTACTTGTGATAACGAATTTTTACGTAAATTTGGATAAAACTATGTCATTCTTCACAATCCGACAATAACCGTAACAAATGACAATTATAACTATTTAATAATTAAAATAACTGAAAATATAGCCTCTATTAAAACGCTTAAATATAAATTTAAGTTAATTTTATTTAATGAAATGTGTTAATATTTCATGAAGAAAAATAGTTTAGAAACAATATAATAATATCAATACCTAATCTCTAATGGGTAGCGCTAAGTATTTCTAATTAATCCTGACTTAGAGGGGGCCACTTTTTAATTTTCCTAGACTGGGGCCTAGGATAAAATTGTCACGTTGCTCCTACTGATAACGGCCTTGTAATTGTAATTAAAATATAATAATACATTCAATATATAAATAAAAAATAATATATAAATAAATAATAATCAATTATCTATAGTGTTTTATACCAGCTATGATATATCGCTCGAGCAATAATTTGATTCCTTGCCCAATTGAGACTACGTGTAGCCGAATCGGGTCGTAATTCTTTAAAACTTCAGTTCTTAGTGGAATGTTATCCTACTGACCTAACAAAAAAAAAAAAAAAAAATAATACATACTAACAATTATAAACACTATAATATTAGTAGTTATTATTATTAACATTTACAAATATATTTATTAAAGGATATAATACAGGTTTACAAAACTTGTACACTGTTTGTATAATTAATGTAGGTATTAGATGTTTACTAAATTTCAAGTACCTATTACACATATTAGATGAATACTTGAATAATAACCATAATTATATAGTACAATAAAAGACCGATACAATAATTAACATTATTAACGTGATACAGTATGTAATTACAGTAAAACTAAGCGAAGAGATGATAAATACAATGAGATATAACGTTTATGTAATACATCGGATAGGAGAAAAATTAGAAGGCTGGTTAAAGAGTTTAAATTTGAAATAAATTGCGATAGCATTGCTGACACAATTACTGAAGAATCGTTTTGGTTTGTGACCGGACGTGAGTATCCAGAACCGTAGCTCGCGGGCCCTTTGTAGGTCTAATTTGTGGACTAGTTTTGTAACCGTTTGAAAAGAGAGGATGTTTTTCGTGGTGACTTCGAACGACCTTTTTACGATTCCTAGCAATGGGCGGTGCGTGCGCCGGAACGTGGAGCGCACGCCACCGGTCAATGGGGGGCAAAATACATAATTCAATGGTAGGATCCACGGTTGCGTTTAAAAAGTAACCATGTTGTTTGGTGAGTTGGTGACACTGTTGGCCGTCAAACAAGATGTATTCAAACAAACCAGACACGTATATATACCGCATACCGTTTTGTTTTCACGGTCGACTACTCTGCCGCACTTGCACATGCACTTGCCACTCCGCTACCGGATTTGAATAATTGCGTTCGCATTTTGGATTTTCAACAGTTTCTGTTGCGATTGATAAGTTCTTACTTTCGTTCCGCTTCCTTGCAGCCAAGATCATCACTATGAACCGCCGTCGAAGCCAAGGCAGCTACGAGGATTTGTACGGTGAGTTTTATGTTTCGTCCTTTCTACCTTGTCGACTGTCGGCTGAAAACCATTTCGAACCTACTCGATACGATTTCGAATACGAATCACTGCAAACACTACCAGGACACCGTATCGGGCCGAACTTGCAAAGATCGACTCCGTACGATTTAACAACGAGTTCCGCCTTTTGTTACGAATACCAGTTCATAGCTAGGTATATTGTCTATTGTTAATAGTGATCAACTCTATTGGTGTATTCAACATTGAAGTCAAATCATGATTAAATTAGTATTGGGTGCTATGTCTTTATTTCCACCAAATGTGCGACGTAGTACTCAAGGCGTTTTTGTAAAAAAGAAAAGTATCCATTACAATGTTAGATATTGTTGTTCTGCAAACCACTTGTTGATATTGATAATTATAATTTAAGTAATATAAGCACATTAAGAGTAATATTAAATCTGGTATATTATTATCTTATAGTAATATATCAGTATAACACTTGTATACTTGTGTATAGGAGATATAATACAGTTTTGTAAAGAATACTTTTATTTTGTATTCAGAATAGGTATTCGAATAAATGGATGAAAATGTATTCAGAATACGTATTCGGATAATTTAAAAAAATGTATTCAGAATATATATTCAAATACTTAAAAAGTATTTAAGTACTTAAAGAAATATTTGAATACATTGAAATATATTTTTTTTTGCCAATTTATGGTAATTTTGGAATAGTTTAGAAGTTAATTTTAATGTTAATGATAGCAAATTTTACTATTTAATGCATAAAGTAAATGAACAAATAAATACTACATATTACATATTTTATATCAGTTAATATTTAATATACCAAATATTCAAATATAGTTATTATTGAATTGTGAATACCAATTGTACAGCACACCATAATTCCAATATTTTATATAACTACATAATTTAAAAATAATCATATCCATTAGTAATTTATATTTCCACTGTAATGACTGAAGAGAAAAACTATTGTTCATAATTTATTATATACTGTATAAAATCTACGATTTAAAATTTAAAAATTGCAGTATTGTCCCAAATTTGAAACAATTTTATAAGTTCAGATAAAAGTATTTTTATAGTGAATAAAAAATACAAAAAAAAGTATTCAAAATACGTATTTGAATACTTTTTATGAAAACTATTTAAAATAGTACTTGAATACAAAAAAAGTATTCAAATACTTTAATTCTAATACATTTATTCAAATAGTTTACAAGACTGATATAATATTAAGAAATATAGTATAAGGAATATTGGCTTACTACAACACCTTTTTATGATTGCACCTCCTAGAAAACTTTGTTCATGAAGCCATCTACAAGGGTTAAGTTTTTAATGTTCTTCCAGTCATTAAGTTCTTGTTCGTTTTCCATTCGAAATTGAAATAGTATTTTCAAATAAATAAACATGATATTTCCAATCAATATTTGGAATATTTGTTATCCATATCTAGTCTTCTTGAGTTATGTAAAAAAATTGTAACTGTATAGACTTAACTACTTGGCACTATTTGGATTAAGTAGCTTATTAAATAGATCATATAATCCTGTTAAATTTACTTATAATATTTTTATATAATATATATTTCAAAAAAATTATTTTGTTTAGTACAGTTTAAAAATTAGAAAGTTTGACTATGGATAAAATGATTATTGTTAATGAAAAAATAACCATTTCTGATTTAGGAAATTTAATTTTACATCATATACTAACATTTTGGCATAGATACAATATTCAGTTTAGCTAATGAAAAATACATTTACATTTTATGTTTTTTAATTACATAGATGAAATAGTAACATTTAAATCTCTTAAGTTAAAGTAATTCTTTTGAGAAATATTTACTAAGATATTATTTATTACCAATCTATATTCTACTGTAATTATTAATTTAGGTAATACATTGAATATTAAGAAAAATTTTACAAAAATTGTACCTAATTGATTCTTATTATTTTGTTTTATAAATAACACAATAATATAATTTATTTTAACAAAATATTATAAATATACTCACCAATATTGATGATAATTATAAAAATATTTTTGTTACAATTTTTAGGTGTTGACCATGAATATAGAAAACGTTATCGTGGTGATTCAGCAAATATCGATTTAGAAAATAGATTGGAAAGTCTAATTCTTAAAGTTGGAGAAAAAGTAGTTTTTCAATTTTATTTTTTTTTTTTTTCTATTTAGCTTGATATTTTCAATAAGATTTTTAAATTATATTTGTTTTTATAGTAATTTATATAAAATAAATTCATAATCATGAATTAATATCCTTATTTTTAATTTTTATTAACAGACCTCTAGTACTTTAGAAAGTAATTTAGAAGGTTTGGTCAGTGTACTAGATAGCGACTTACCAAATTTTAAGAATAAAGTACTAAAATTATTAGTAGATTGTGCTATCAATATGCCTGAAAAGTGCACTATTTACTCAACTTTAGTTGGCTTATTAAATGCAAAAGATTATGACTTTGGCGCAGAAGTAAGTAATTTTATCTTTCAAAAATGTTATTTGGATAAGTATAACAGGTTTATAATATTTCCAATGTTTAGTTTGTTGAGAATATTGTTCGTGCGTTCAAAGATAGTCTTAAAAATAACACTTGGGATAAAGCTAGAGTACTTTTACGTTTCATTGGTGATTTGGTGAATTGTCGTGTTGTATCAGCTAATTCATTTTTAAAGTTAATTGGTAATTTATTGGATGTTATCAACGAAGATGAAGTTCCTAATGTACGGAAGGATTGGTATGTTTCTTAATGTTGGATTAAATATTGTTATGAGATAATACATTTTTGTATATTATAACAGGTATTGTTATGTTGTTATGTCATGTTTACCATGGGTTGGAAGAGAATTAAATAATAAAAAAGATTCTCCTCTTGAATTTCTATTAACAACTATTGAGATTTATTTGAACAAACGACCTATGAAACATGTTAACATGCTACGGATTTGGTCTACTGATATACCTCATCCTCAAGAAGAATACTTGAAATGCTTATGGGAACAGATAAAAAAATTGAAAAATGATAATTGGATAGAAATGGTTATACCAAAACCTTATCTGGCATTTGACAAAGTTCTGTGTGAAGCACTTCAGCATAATTTGCCTAATATTGTAGTTCCTCCTCATCATAACGCTTGTGTGTATCCAATGCCTTGGATAGTTTATCGAATGTTTGATTATACAGATGTAACTGAAGTAAGTGAACTACAATTAAACTCAAAGTTTTTATTTTTAAATTATAAATTATATATTTTAGGGAGCCATAATGCCTGGCGCACATTCCATTGAACGTTTCTTGGTAGAAGAACATCTAATACAAATAATTGATACGTCATACAAAAATAGAAAAGACTGGTAATATTTATTTATTAAATAACTCTTAATCATAAGAAATATGCTCAAACAATTAGAGTTTAAATTATTAATTTACGAATTTGTCTTATTTATTTTAGTGCAACTGACTTAATGAATTATGTATACAAGAACAAAATACCTTTAGAGTATTGTATTGTTGAAGTGATATTCGGTTTGATGTTCCAACAACCTAAACCGAGATATTTGGAGGTTATGTTTGGCTCTGTCTTAATAGAATTGTCTAAATTGTCAACTAATACAATACCACTTGTATTGGCTCAGACAACAGAAATACTTTACTCTCGTATAGAATACATGCATGTGTGTGCTTTTGATAGGTATATTAAGTCGCACTGTTTATATTAATTATTGAATAATTGAGTAACTAAATCAATTAAATAATAAATATATTTGTTAGGTTCGTGTCATGGTTTGCCTATCATTTGAATAATTTCAAATTTAGTTGGTCATGGCAAGAGTGGGCTTATTGCTTGGCCTTGGATCCAGAACACCCAAAAACAAAGTTTGTGCGTGAAGTTCTTCAAAAAGCCATGAGGTATAAACATTATTATGTTTCCTTAATAACTATTATGAATGCTAATAACTATTTTCAGATTATCATATTATGGACGAATTCGTGAGATGGTGCCACCTGATTTTGAACCTTTGTTACCAGAGAGACCTGAACCTAAGTATAAATTTGCAATGGAAAAGTCCAGTATGGAATTGTTATTATAAAAAGGTTGTAATAGTACTGAAAATGTTTTTTTCAAGGAAAAATTATGTTTATTTTTCAGATATACCTGGCCAATATCTATCAAACATTTTACTTACCAAGATACGAAGCAGGGCGTCTCCTGAAGAAATCCTTCAATTATTTAATGGACCATTGATATTAGAAATTGGTGAACCAACTGGACCAACAGATGTTAACCTTTCAAATTTGACAAAAATTGATTCTTTTGTTCAAACATTATTTTACATAGGCAGCAAATCATTTACACATGCTTTCTCAGCTATCTCAAAGTTTATGATTGTGTTTAAGGTAAAATTTAATACATAATAAATATAAATAAAATTAGAAATCATATATTAATAGTTTTGATATTATTTTAGGTTATAGGAGAAACTGAAGAAGGCCAATTACAAATACTTCGCAGTACATTTGAATTATGGAATGCTAATCAACAAATGGTAACTGTACTTATTGACAAAATGTTAAAAACTCAGATTATTGAATGTTCGTCGGTTGCAAATTGGATATTCTCTAAAAAAATGATTCCAGAGTTTACTAAGTAATAAATAATTACTACAAGTTTATTGCTTTTAGATTTTTCATTTCTAACAATTATTTAGGTTATACATTTGGGAGATTCTAACATTGACTATCAATAAGATGTCTAGACATGTGGATCGATTGACTAGAGAGTTGAATGAAGCTAGAGAAAAGTTACGTATTAAAGAGGCAAGAATTTATAGTTCAGATGATAGCGATAATGAAAGGGAAAAGGCTGAGATGAAATCTCATCCGTCAACCAAATCATTTGGTGATCATGTCCCAATGGATGTTGGCAACAATGTGACTGAAGAAATGGTTGAGCGTATGGAAGAGGAATTAGAAGTGGCACAAGCCGAGCAGAAAAATTTGTTTTTGATTGTATTTCAGGTATTTTTATTGTGTCTAAAATATAGGACAATTGTTATACTTAGTTTTTGTATTTCAGAGATTTATAATGATATTATCTGAACATCTAATTAAATGTGACACAGATGGCAAACCATTTGATACATACTGGTACAAATATACTATTGGAAGATTGCAACAAGTATTTTTTACTGTGAGTATTACAATTCATAATTTAAAGTTATATTATAATTTTTAATTTAATTTTATTCATATTCACTCTATGAATATAATAAAATAATGAAACGAGTGCTTGCATTGGATTAAATGTTAAATTATCAAGTATCCAAAATATTTATTTATTTTTTGTTTTGTCAATATGTTATTTTTTTTCAGTTTTATCATATTTTGTTAGCGTTTTCATTTTAATGATAATTGAATAATATTCAGAATTTATTAAAAAAATGCATAATTTTATCGGTAATTTTGTTGTGTGTTGTAAATTATTTTGATGTTATGTTTAAGGTTATTTTTTCAACACTGCAAAAACACAAATTTTAAATTGTCCACATGCACTATACATAAAATTAATTATGAATATTTTTTTAACTAATTTTATTTATCAAATAGCTAATTAATTATGTTTTCAGCACCATGATCAAGTACAAAAGTACAGCAGTACCTTGGAAGCACTACTTTTCACTCAAGATCTTGACATTCATATTCTTGAAGTATTCCATCAGTTCTTGGCACTTCATTCATAAGGACTTTTTGGGTTATTTAAAAATCCTGTATTCATTTTTGATTGGCTTTTACTATAATTACTTTTTTTTTTTTTAATAACATTTAATAATTATGATTTGAAAATAAATATTTATGATAATTAATGAAGTTTTATCATTAGTACTAGAGTATAGATTTTAAAGAAATAAATAACTAAGGAAAAACACTCAAAAAAAAAAGAATTAATAAAGCTGTGTAAATCTTCTAAAAATGCTTAGAACAAGCAATAAAAATGGGTTTTTTTTAAAAAAAAAAATGAAAATGAAACTGTTATTCTGAGTAGATGATTTCTAAGATTAATAGCAAATTTTTGTATTTATTGTCGTTTTAATATAAGTAACTTATCTTAAAACGACAATAAACTGTTGATTTAATATATACCATACTATGACTATGTGACGAACTGAACATACGAGGAAAGGTTGTCAAAAAATATTGAACATTGTTTGGAAACACATTATATAATATAAAAATAAATATTAGCATTGAAAGTATGTGTATTTAGAACACATTTTGATAAATCGTAATAAAAATCAAAAATTGTACCCGAAATACTCTAAAAAAATTAATATTTGGAAAATGTAACTTTTCGTTACATTTTTGTACAGTAGACATAACTAGTGGTGAGTGCATAACAGATTCAAATAAATATATGATTGAAATGCAATGTTTATCAAATAGCTTACCTTGCCATTTGGTGATTGTTTTGTTGTCGGGTACATGAATATGCCAGCATATTTCTATGTGCGGTGTACATCTGTCACCATCGAACATATGCAGCCCCGAACGACTAACCGCACTAGGAAAGTAAAAAATATTTTAGGTGGTAGGAGAGATAATATAAATGAATAATGAACGATTGCGAACGTTTTAGTAGGCTACGTTGTCAAATTTATATTTTTCTAAATACGTAGGTAAATCTTTCTGAATTTTATTTTAATTGAGAATTTTTTGGTAAAAATATTAATAAAATAATATAATGTATAATACATAAAATACTGTATATAGAAAAAAATATAAACAAAAAAAAAATACGGAATAATAGTTTTAAATAAAAATGTTTAGATTTTTATTTTTTCCTGGGTATAAATTTCCAGTTTCTTCTAAACACAAAATTAGGCTTTAGTGTTTTGTAGTTATTGTAATTTTTTATTAATTTTTCATTAGTTTTTTTATTTTTATTAATGATTCGACTCTAGATTTATCTTTTTTGGCCATAGGATTATAATATAATGATTCGTTTTATAATCCTCATACTCCAACACACGTAGTGATTTTGTTTTAAAACACACCAATTCGCAAACCTTATCAATTATAAATTCTATCGAAAATAATATATATATATATGTATTATATGTTCTATGAAAGCTCTCCGGCCCATTGGTAGTTCTAAAAAATAATTATAACAGCTTAGATATATGTATTTACTTACGTGTTAAATGTACGTAAGACAACAAGAATTTAAGTGTAATTTTTTATATACATATTTCTCCATACATATTCGGTACCTAGTTAAATCTGTAAGCCTGTTAGTATTTATTCTACATCATATCTATCTTATCGGCCGACATATTGTAATAGTAGAAAACCATCGTTGTTCACCTTATAAAATTTGATAGTTTCAAAGTAAAATAAAAAATTTGGACGAATAATATTGGGATTCATTCATTTCGGCGCGATAACGAAAAAAAAAAAAAAAAAGAAGCGCGCCAAAACAGTCAAAAAGAGTGCAGTGGTGGTGCGATGTACACGTCTTATCACGTTCTAATCGTGTTCCATTCGTATTGTGATATCACATACACCGCACCGCTTTGGTGTCCACCGGACACGACACCAAATCTGACAACGCCGCACGAAAAATGGCGATTGTAAACGTTCGCAATCGTTAAGGTCCCCCCGCACACTGCCGATGTAAAAATCACTGATCCGAACGCGATGGCGATTTTCATCCATTACAAACGTAATATATTTACATATCACACAGGGCTGTCGAGAGGGCGGGTCAGGGAAGGCTAGTGCCACCGGGGCCTGTCGTCACAGTTTTTTTTTTTTACAAAATGGTTTTACAATCTCATTCGCCGTAACATTTATTTGTTTTACGTTGGACGCAAATTTGAAACACTGTTGTTGTACTGAAGCATGTGCACAAGTAATTGCAAGCAGTATGTTTATCTTGGCAACACAAGTGATAAACAACGGGAGCCTGGAACCGGAACCGATCAGCCCCGAGGCCCTCAAAAGTTCTCGTCGGTCCTGATATTACGTACACACAACAGTTGTACAGTTAATCAATCGATTCCCAATGTAGTATAATGCATTATTTGATAAATTGACGATTTATCTGTACAGTAATTTTTATCGTTGCACACGTTAATCGCAACACTAATCACAAATCGGTTATGACCAAACACATTTGTTCAGATCATATTGACTTTAAAATAAACGTTGTTAAATTCGATTTCATTCGAACACAAATTGGATCCAGATACGCGTGACGCGGTTTTTCGGAAATTGATAAGTGATGTAATAAATACCTTATTATTTTTAACATTTCATTGTGTTTAATAAATAATATTTTACGCGCCTACAGGTTAGCCTTCATTTTAAATACATGGTATCCACTTACAAGCGTACAAAAACCAATCAGTAGTTGGTTGGTTAATAATGAATAAAATGTATTAATTTTTAATCTCGTATAGTTATAGATATTTTCATAATCTTAAGAGTGTAACATTAAATAGTTTTAAATAATAATTAATAATACAGATTTATTTGAAGCACTAACATTGATTTTGGGGAAAAATTAAGACTGTCAATTGAAAATAGCGCTGCAGCGTGCGGACTCGCATTGCAATACGTGTGTACAATTTTTTCGGCACCGTGTGGGGAAAAGGTGCCGTTCGCAATCGTATATTATTACCCGATATAAATGTTACGCTTGGTAAAACCATTGGTTTTAGAATATGGTATATTCTAAAATCAATGGTAAAACGGACACATACTAGTCGCCGACGAATTTATTCTGGTCAATGTTATAACATGAAAATTGCGGACACGAGTTTCGTTGGACACATACCGGTTGCGGACGGATTATTAAGGTTAATATTCTAACACGATTGGCGGACACGGGTTTTGTCGACACAATACTAATTGCGTACAGTTTTTTTTAAATAAAAAAATCACGTGCGTAGCGGGCAAAAATATTAAATATTCTCTTCTGCACTTTTCCTGGGCTTAAGACAAATTAAGGTTAGGTTTTTGTGCAATTTTTTTGTGCCAGATCGAAAAAAAAATCGGTGTCGGCGGGATAAAATGTCGTACGAGACCATCGTTGAATTTCGTTGCGCGTTAAAAGGAACTTGAAACGGTCAATCACGCGTATCCCTATAAGTTTTTCACCGTACACTTGTAAATATATGAAATATACACGCGCGAGTTTACGGTTAAACTGAGAAAAAAAATAAATAATAACACCGATAAATAATCAGTCCGATAATGTCAATCGTCATTGTGGGACGTGATTTTCGAACGTTCACAATCGTCATTTGTCCGCAATCGGTACGTTTCATTCGTGTCCGCGATAATTGTGAATTAAATAATTAATTAATCGTATACTACCTTTTTAGATATTTCGTCCGCAATCTGGATACACCCGGTGGTTTTCTTCTTTTAAAACGCAGTTATTGTACACGAGATGACTAAAAATATTACACGTTTTCTTTTGTTAACCTCCGTTGTTTATGGTCGATCTCGTACTGGAATGGTACCGCCGGAAATATACCGCGCTTGCATCATTCGTGTGCTGTGTGTGTGTGTGTGTGTGTGTAGAATTTAATGGCCCCGCGACGACGCCGAGCGTTAGAATAACGCAAGTGCGTCGGGCCTCAGCGTACGACGAGATTTATTGATTTTCCGTTGATCGGCTGCTTAGTGCGTCACACGACCCTTGGTCATTACGTTGATCTCGTTACGGACTTTATCGGACTTTATACTCCCCTCCGCGGCCGTACGAACTGCGGCGACAGCGCCGCAATGAAGCTGTTACTCAAAGGGGTCGGAACCCCACCGTTTCTAAGGACTACGCAATAGGCCAATGCGTATGAGGTAAATTTGAGAGAAGTAAACGAACATTAGTGCGAGTTTCCAACACGCCACCATTGCTGCCCGCATATCCATCAGCTTGCGCGTTATCCGTTAATATAAATATTTTAACATTGGTCCGAGTTTGAAGTTCGATATTTTTTCCGGGACAAAATTGGACCAGCATTGTACATTGAAATAATTATTTTGAGTATTCATTTCGTTGTTTTATTTAACATCAAGATACTTGTAAACTATTGAATGGCTCAATTCGTTTGTCACCATCTATCTGTTCAATATTTATGCAATAAAATACTCGATAGGTCTATCTGCACATGCATTAAATAATAATCGATAGTTTTCTAAAACTATCTGTTTATGGATAAAATAATACTCGATTGTTTTTATCGACTCGTCTGCTCTTAAAACTATCGATAGTGAAAACCAGTCGGTAGCGCCCATCACTAGCAATCGCATTGAACAGTGTATCGTGTAAAATCACAAGACCGCAAATATATCAAATATAATAATATGAATTTTGATTCTAATAATTAATTTATAGTAGCGGTAGGCTGCCCGCCCTGTGCCGGCATTCTACGATTCCGGGAAACAATTAGCGGTCCGTGCATGCGCATGTCATTGCGTTCGATAAAATAATATATTTTGATCCAACGGGAATCTATTATTAATTTAAACCTAAAAGCCTGACAAAAATACGACCGCTTAGAGCAGAGGTTCCCAAACTTTTTATTATACGACCCATTTTGGGAATTTTTTAAAATTTGGCGACCCACAATATCAATATCTATTTTTTTTAGTGAATCAGTTGCTTACAACAAAAAATATATATTTATTTTTAATATAAAAATATAGCGCGAACCACCAAAAGTATAATTGTGACCCAGTTTTGGGTCGCGACCAACTTAGAGTGATCGGATTCAAAATCTGTATAGTCCGTACCAAAAGAGAAGACACGGTTTCTGCGCATGTCGAATGACGGCTGACACAACGCGTACCCGATTTTTCCCCTTCCACCTGGCTTTATTTTACACAGTGAACTTTACGAAGTCTATTTCTGATCATTGCCGACGATGTATACACCGTAATTAAATACGATACACAATAGTCGTTTACACGTGCACAGTTATCTATTATCAATTTGTTTTCGTCTTTCGATTACGATTTACGATTAGTCATGACTTAAAAGTTTTATATTTAACTTTAAATACATAAAAAGCATATGCTTTTTTCGCTCAAGAGTGGTTTGTTACTTGTTTTTATATTTAATGTAAGTACCAATAACTCTTAATATATTTGTAATCGAATAATTGTAATATATTTTGTAATATTAATTGTTTAAGCGTACAGCGGTTTCAATTGAATTGCTCATAATACATTTTAAAAATAGACAAGACGTGTGCGCAGCGTTTTTAAAACTATCGATTGTCAAAACAAGTCGGTAGAGCCCATCACTAGTAATCGCATTGAACAGTGTATCGTGTAAAATCACAGCTAGCGCAAGAGTCAACATGTATAATATTTTAGTCGTGCTATTTGACACCGGCTGTATATGCGTTACAATTGGCTGACGGCAGAAACGCGCTCTTCACGATCGGCGATATTTGGTGGGGGGTGGCGCGCCACCGAACGAAAATCGATCGCGAGAGCGGTATGTTCTCCTTTGGAAACGGAAAATGTTATTGGGTTATTGTGGAAGCCTATTTTTAAAATAAGTGTTTAATTTCCTCAAAAACGACACATTATTCGTAAATCTAAATGTTTAAAACAATTTGATAAAACCAAATAGGCTGTAAGAATAATTAAAATTGTTTTTATCAAAAATCGATTCCCACAGTAACTTAGAAAATATGTCAATGAGTCCAAATCTCTTTACATAATTTAAATCCGATCATTCTAAGTAAGCGCGATTTTGTCAGACTTTTAGGTCTAACCCATGAAATAAATACACCGCTTTTAACGCCCTTAAAGGTCTATTCGGTACGGACAATAGTTTTAATACATGACCATCACCTTACAGACAACATAGTGGTAGGTAATAGATAACTAATATACCTAACTAAAATAATAACTGAAATAACTATAATTTAGTATCGCAGTGTGCTTCCGTACGCAGAGTAAAACATACGTAAATATGTTTCGTAATTGTAACCAAAGTTTTATAATCAAATCATTATCGCAATGTTAATAATAACAAATTAATGTTACTATAATTATTATAGTATTACTTCCTTATAATAAGAATGTTTATCTGTTCTATTTGTTTTATCGCGTTATTCCAATATAATTCGTTATAGGTATACAACACGTAATAAATTGTCGTACCCATTATAACACGTGTCAGACGATCGACAGGCATTTTTGCAATAGCGGCTTTTGATAAACTATCCTATTTTAAATAACTACTAAATATTTCAAGAAAATAATTTATTTTTGGTGTGCATAAAACAAAGTAGCAATATTTTCTGTTTGTTATAAACAACTGACCTTGTACTTGGAAGTAGTAAGAATGACTTTTTTTTAAAAATAATTTACCCGATTTCATATCTATAAACTTCAACTTTTTTTCTCTGTGTACACATCAAAAAATTGAATTTAATTGAATTGAAGTTAAAATTATTTGTTAAAATAATTCTATTTTATTAATTCATAGATATAGTGAAGAATGCAACTGATCAATCACAGAGGAAACTTCAACTAATTCTAGATCATCACTTAAATCTATCTCATAAGAAAAATTCAGATATTGCCAAAACCTCCAACTCAAGTATGGTATTGATATAATTAAATAATAAACTGATAAATTATTTACTTTTTATCATTTTTACTAAAATATTTTATGATAATCGTTCTATTTAAATTTAAACTCATAGTTATACATTATGAATTAAATTTGAAATAAAGTATGTTTAATATATGCATTCAACAATATTAAAATATGTATATTTAAATTAAACTATATTTATAATATTTAAAAAAAAAATTTACAGAATACTCAATTTAAATTTATATATTTAATTACTAACACAATATTAATTTATAATTTTTAATAATTAGATATTTTTTTATTTTCATATTGTATCAAATAATCCAAAATATCATTGACCAAATTTTTATCATAAATGTGTTATTCTATTGATTACAGTTATAATTTACTTAAGATATCTAAATATTAGATTTTCTACTTAGATTTAAATTTATTTGTCATATTGTTCTAAACTATGTCAATCTTAAATCTTATAGTGATATTTGATTATATCACATTTTTTTGTTAAGACTTTCTGGTATTTATTAATTAAAATAATAATATCAAACTTATTTTTTTAGATTGATACCGAATTATTTACAAGATCTTTGGTTGCATCATTGAGTCCAACTCTGGATGCAATTTTAAAAGATCTTTTTATGAGTACAGTTATACCCAAATTTGAACACGCGTGTTGTTCTATGTTTAAACAAATTGATGCATCATTTACTGAAAGATCACTAGAATGTAAGTATTTAGTAAATAAATAATCAATTTTCATAATATTATTTGGAATAAAATTTTAGATCAAAATGAATTAAAGCTATTACTAAATGAAGAAGGCAATGTAAATTACAAATTGGAATTTGCTTTTGAAAGATTCAAAACTGATATGAGTAACATTATAAAACACTCTGAAAAAAAAATTCTCAGGTAAATTTAGAAAACAAATAAACATATTACTTGTGAATTTTACTAAACATAATTATCTAATGAAATATATTTATTAAATAGTTCTCAAAATGAAATTAAAAATCAGTTTTCGGATCTACTTAAAGAATCATCAATATCAAATAATACTGAATCAAATGCAGACCCAGAGCCTACCAACCAATATTTATTGTTGAGTGAATTAATAGAACGTCGTGACTTAGCCACAGCCTTTGAAAAAGTAATATATTAAATATTAATAAGCTTATAAATCAAATTATATGACTATGGCCTTAAGTTAAAAAATATTTTGTAATAAGACATTAATATGTTGTAATCAACAATTAAAAATTACAAAATATTAGTGTTGGGCAACGATATAATATTGTGTATCGATATCGTTCCAATTTTCTTGATATTGTATCGCGGTATTGTAATTTGTTCAATATCGATATTGTATCAGATTATATTTTTATAAATATATTTATAAAATTTAATATTTGATATTTATTACTGGTATACTAAAATCGTAAGATTTTATAAATGAACAAGACACTACCTACTCCTAGTACCTAGTACATAATGCTTATCGATACAGATAACATTATAAGGTATATCAAATATAATACGAATGTAGAATTGTAAAATTAAATATAAATAATATAATAATTCACATTTCCCGAGGACACGTGTACAAACCTCATCAGTTATATTATTAATAATTAGTTATTAGTTAAGGTTTATTACACAGCACACACAATTTAATTTACTAAGTGTAAGGTCCCACGAGCGTTTTATTAACGGACGTTATTTTAACAGTCGTTACTTTTCCGGTCACACTAGCTAGGAACAACATACGTTGACGTCAGTAATCATCAAAATGGATGACGAAGAGGTTGCGATTTTTGCGTATACTGCTTTGAAAATTATTCGCGAAGAAAAACAAGTGCAAAGAAAATGGTGGGTGCAACCAATTAATAGTGAAAGATTATTGCATGGTGAATTTTACACTCTTTATAGTAGATTACGAGCTGATAATGTAAGTTTTTTCAACTTCCGATATTAACTGCTCAGTCTCCGTATTAACTTAAATTTTATTAATTAATGTGTACAAAATTTGATTTAAAATGAATTAAAATGAAATCATCTTCATACCTACAAGTGAAAAACATGAACTAAAATAACAAAAACGGACGTCAAAACAACGTTCGTCTGTCCACAGAATAAAGCTTAGAATATAAAAATAAAATGTATATCTAGAAGATTTATTAAATTTGATATTGCGATATATTGTACAACTATAGAATGATATCGGTATCACAAATGTGTCATGATATCGATATTGTATCTATTTATCGATATCGTTGCCCATCACTACAAAATATACTATATTTAAACATTCTGCTCAAATATAATTTTGCACTTCAACAGTTTAGTCTATTCAGAAATATGAATTCATCCATTTATAAAAATTATATTAATTTTATTATATATTAATGAAATTAGCACTCAAACTCTAACCTTCATCACTTGTTTGGTTGTTGTGATCTGCAAAACTTGCTGTTGGTATTGGACAACATATAAACAATATTGGTTATTTGTGATGATTAAAGGTTAAGCTCACCTTTCTGGTTTTCATCAGCTAAATTTGGTGTATTATTAATTTATATAGTGTTTGATTGACACACATTGAATAGTCTCAAAATATACGTGTTACTTTATCTTTAAGATATGTAACATAGTGTGAAAAATCACTAAATAAATCTTTGTATATTTTTTTTTTTTTTTTTGAAAGCATATCAATATTTTTTCTTGGGAGAGCACCAGCAACTGATGCCTTTATTCTTTTCTTCCTATGTTTGTTTTAGTATGGTAGATTTTTAGTAGGCGAGTGAAACACGTAGGTTAAATTAAATGTAGGGATAATGATGATTTATTCTCTTGGAACAGTCGTTCCGGTAAGTAAGTAAAACTACTAGAAGCCAGGTGAAATGAAGTCACATTACTATTATTAATTAGCCAAAAACATTTTGTTGGCTGATTAAAATTAAAACTAATTTTTTGTTTAATAACCATTTTCAGGCTTTAAATGCATCTAATTTGGATCTAGTGATTTTTGTGTGCGATAAAGTATCACCTGAAGAACTTTTCCAAACTCCATTATTGAAAACGCCTATTATTTTATCTTTGATTCAACAACTATCCATTGATCTAAAGAACAACACGGAATTGAAACAAAAGTAATTATAATTTTTCCAATAACTGTAAAGGATTTTTTTTTAAATTTATTTTTATATGTACAGATATTTAGATGCCGCTATGAGTAATTTAGATTATGTAAATAAACATTGCAAGGAAAAAGTCCATCTAGTTTTGATAAAATTAGATCAAAGTATTGAAAACTTCATCCAACGGTATCCTATTAATAACTTTTGCCGCAAATTAAAGATGTTGCAGTTGGCTGTGAAAACTATAATAAGTATCTCTCATTAAGTTACATTTATTTTATCATACTAAAAATTAGATAAATTGACTGACATTAATGTATGTTAATTAAAATTTAGTAATTCTGCTTGTACACTTTAATTTTAAGATTATGTCCCTGGAATGTTTTTCTTATTATTTCAATTAAGTTATCTGTATTTTACTTATAATTTGTACTTATAGTAGTGACAAGTTTATAATTTTTTCTATTTTCCATATTTTTATTTATCAATAGCATATATTTATTAATATGTGTCCGTTTATAATAATATTTTTTAATTTTTTTAATTTTTAATAACCAATACTATTTCATATTATTATTATTATTATTATTTTTATTATTACTACTATCACTATTATATTATAAAAGATTTTTAAAATTTCAAAATAAATACAATGAGTTGGCAGTCATTATTTTGCTTTGAAATTATTTTTCTTAAACTGATTTTAATAAAAATGAAAACTAATTTCAAACTATTAATATAAAAATATATTGAAAACTGTACTAGATTTTTTTTTCTTTAAAAAATATTAAAGTATATAATGTTAAAATGTATTACAAATATGATCATGAAGTCACTCGATTACTATTTGAATGTTTAAGTATCACATTTTTATAAAAATAGTCTATGTAATTTTAATAAATCAAATCACCTTGTGCATCAATATTAATTATTGTGGAATTTTTCTATAACATCATGTTTTTTTATTTAGTGACTTAAAATACTAATTTTAGGGAATCTCGTTTTATATTTAAATCCAATAGCCTTTAATTTATATCTGATAATTTAAGTAAATATTAAAGTTTAATTATGCTTTGTAAAGAGAAAATAACAAAAATACCTCAAAAGCATTACTTTTGAATTTAATGAAATACATTTCGAGTTAGACAGTCTGATTGAAAATTATAATACTTACATATTAATGAATAATAATTATTTTCACAACTTTTGTTATCATGAATTTCTGCCAGTTTAATCATGAGTTTATACATTGAAATTAAAAAAAAAAAAAAGTAGAAGGGCATAACAAATGTATTTACATTTTTAAGAAATGTATACTCATAAATACTGTATAGAGAATTTTATTGAGGACTTTTTTTTTTTTTTTTCTAAGAACTATATAAACTAATATAGTTCAACAATTACATATTGATGGATACAGTGATACAATAAGTTATTGTTAGTAATTAAACAAAATGAGCATAATGATAAATAAATAAGATAATAATATCAGATGAGAAATAAACAAAACGGAATATTAGTGTATATAATAACAGAAATAATATTAAAAGTAAATACCACAATTAATTGGTTATTAATATAGCGGGAAGAAAAGAATTTATTATGGAATTCAAATCAGATAGGAATTTTGAAAGAGCTAAATTTAAATTTGAGTTTCGCGGATCAATGTTCAGTTTTGAACTAGAAGTAGCAGCCGCATATGACGAAATGAATCAATGGGAAGGGACTCGGGGAATAATTTTTTTGTAGGTGTGATATTTTTTTTAATGATGGAAGACTTGATTTTGTGGCGATTTAAAATATTTTGGTAGAGCTGACAACCCTTTAAGTTGGCCATATGATTTTCGCAATAGTGGATGACCATAGTCTTGACAATTGAAACATTGCGGCGGACCATATGTCGTTGAATTCGGTTTTTCAATCACTACTTTCGTATTTAGTAATGAAGAGTGTTGCAGATATGTTTATTATAAACGTTGGGTTCGATGTAAACAAAAAATATTGAGAGTGGACGGTTATTTTTTTTTTAATATTGTGGACTTGCCTCACTATGTGTCCATTTGAAAACAAAAACGTAATTTGCATAATTAAAATATAGATAACAGAGTGAACAAAAAGCATGTGTTCATGGTGAATGTTATCGCCAGACTGGAGGACGTTTTTGAGTGCAAGTATTTTTACTAAAATATTACATGCAAACTTCATGATTAATTTGTTTGACGTTATAAAGTTCTTAGAATTCATTAAATATCTTCTATTGGGGTGTATATGTGATATATTGTACTGCTACAAGATTACAACTGCATAGACCGTTCAATATTAGCTGTACCAACAAGATTTATGCAACAAAGTGGTTTCTACTGTACATAGAAAGTCAATATAAATAAATAAAAAATGCTCCTATTGTTCGATTATTAAGTGAAAAATATCACTTGTAGAGTTAAGAGCATTTTATTATAGTTATTTTATGTAAAAACTAAGAAGTAAAACTAATTAAGTACATTTTATACTTGAAATATTTGTTGATGTAAATTAATTCCTTTATAATGTATGTACCATACAACTATTCATTGTATCTTGTCTATAACCACTATTTATATTTAATGATAATTGTTTTTTTAATTTCTGCGATAATGAATTGGTAATTGTATGCTGAGGTAGTTTTTAATATAGAAGCGATTACGATTTATCGTGAACTTTTTGAATTGACATAGGAAGTTCCAGCAAAATGTATAGTGTACTAATTTTTAGTTCTAGACTAATTTTTGAATTAAAATATGGCATTGGTTCCTTGCTCAGCCTTCACTTTAGTAATGTTCCTTTTAGTCGTTCATGTAAACTTTTCGATCAATCTTTTGATTTTATTTATATATTAGGTTCAACACTTACAGCAGTTAAATTATAAAGTAAACATGTAAATATTAGATCAATATTTTTTGAGAAAAACTAAAAAATTGAAAATTAGTTGTTATATATTCCATTTATAATACTTGTTTGTTCTCATAAAATAACTATTAATTTTTAATTTTTTTTACTGTAGTTGAAGCATTTTACCTTTCATAATTTGAAAACTGTTTTCATCGATTTGTTCTTTTTAGATTCTGAACGGAGTGAAGAATGTATTGATTTTACAATGATGTGTGTTTTTTTTTTTTTTTTTTTTTTGTGTCTGTCGACACGTTTTGGGGCAGTAAAAATGCTTCGATTGCCTTATGTAGCAACTTTTCTGAAAGGAAAGTGAATCTATTTGGTACTTTGGGGGGTCAAAAGTTAAAAATTTCCAATATTTTTTAAATGCGACGGGAAAAACCATAAAAAAATTTGGGAAAAACGGGAGTTTTTACGCAAAACCAGTTTTCGACATAATCAAATTTTTTATTTTGCTATAACTCAAAAACTAATCAATGTAAATACTTGAAATTTTCACCAAATGTTTAGATTAGCGTTCTCTATACACCATTAAATTTTCAAAGTATTTTGACTTTTATTAAGCTATTTAGAAAATTGAAATTTTCAATTTTCTTAAGTATTTTTTTTTTAAATTACGATAAAATTTTTTTGGCTGCCCAGAAAATCTTGAAAATTTAATACAAGGTTTCTTATAAGTTGTTCCTTAACTAATAAAAAAAAATCTAAAATCGTAAGTCACAACTTTTTTTTATAAGTGCTCAAAGTTCCAATTTATACCAAATATGTAAAAATCACGATAATTTGCAAGTTATTTTGTAGATAAAAATTCATAGAATTTTTTCTGTTCATACTTAAGGTTCAAAATTTTAACACTAGGTTAACTATAAGTTACTCTACAAAAATCTTTAAAAAAATTTCTTCAGAACTTAGAGGAAAAAATGTTATGACTGTTTGAAATTTAAATATTTACGAAATTGCATAAAATAACGATTTATTCTCGAACGATTTTTAATATTTGTTATAATTCAAAAATTATAAGTCGCAGATTTTTGAAATTTCTACCAGCTGTTAAGATTGGTATTTCTTTTATGTAATATTTTTTTCAAAATATTATATTGATTTTTAAGCCACTTATAGGCATTTGAAATATTCGATTTTTTTACATTTTTTTTTATAATCGGTGATAAAAAAAATTTGGCTCGTACAAAATACTTGAAAATTTAATAGAAGATTCCACAGAAGTAGTTCTTAAAGTCATTCAAAAATTATTAAAATCCATAGGCACAATTTTTTTTTATAAGCGTTTGAACAGCGAATATTGACAAAAAATTACATGTAAAATATAATATAATGTATAATATTCTAGACTGACAAAGATATCGGATTTTTTTAAAATGCTCTAACTCAAAAATGAAAAACCGCAACAACTTGAAATTTTCACCAAATCTTTATATTGACGTTCTCTATACATGGTTAAGATTTCAAAGTATTTTGACATATTTTGACTTATTTATAGACAATTTAAATTTTCGGTTTTTCTAAATTTTTCGTTTAAAAATAAAATATACTTATATAATATTTATAAATAACATTGTATTATATTCTAGACTAACATATCATCTCCGTTCAGAATCGTTTTTCGTATACAATGATACCTATCATTGAATTCAAATTTAACAAATCCATTATAATGACCTATCCTATGAAGAGTCGCAATCCACCCCCAAGTGTACAGCAGAGCGAGGCCCATCCGGTTTTTTTTTTTTATTGTTTATATTATTTAAAACTAATTATTATACGACTAATGGTCGTGTAATTTATTTACTTTTTTCGTTACTTTAAAAGATCTCAACAACTAGCTCATCAATTTATAGATTAATACTTACATTATTTGTGTATACTTTTTTAAATTAATCACTTTTGTAAATAATTTTAATTACGTTATCGACATCGTCTAAGGAAATAATTTTTTGCTACACTTATAAACTGCTATACATAAAAAAAAAAAAAACGCAATCTCGTTGAATTATTTTTTATAACATAATGTATCAGGCGCGTTACTAAGAATTTCAAAGGGAGGGCATTATTCAAAATTAATTGACAAAATTATACGCATAAAATTAATACCTTTAAATATACTTTTTGCAAAAACGCATTGCAAGTGAATAGATGGTACATGAGTACATTTTTCATTTAAGTGGAAGATTGTATATCTTATATATTATTATTGTTAATAAGAGAAAAAAATGTTGTTTTTAAACGAACTTAATGCGTCGATTAATTTCGTTGATTAGTTTTATTTATCACCGAACCGATAAGTGTGATAGCATTCGGACGGATCGGTTGATAGTGTAATTTCTACGTTGTTATGTGGTTTTACGATAGTTCATCATGATGAACAATGATGATAAAGTTGTAAACGTTTATTCTCAAGTACACGCTGCACGAAAGATATCTTAAATCGTGCACAAAACGAGTTAACGATTAAATGACACCAGAACGGTTTAAAACAATAATTAATGCCGGGTACCGGCTTTAGTGCTTTACATTATTGTTTTCGTAGTACGTATTTCGTTTTATACAGTCAACTCGCGATATAACGAATTTCAAGGGACCTAGGAAAAAGTTCGTTGTATCGAAAATTCGTTATAACGAGATTTAAAAAAAGTTCAAAATTAATATTTTATTAGATTACATATTATAATTACATACATACATATTAAATATGAATTATTGTTTATTACATGCATACGAATTTATTTTTTAAAAAATCGGTTATTTTTTTTTTGTATAGCCACTTGCGTTTACTTGGTAAATTTTGTTGTATAATTTTAAAATGTGACTAAATACACTATCGTCTATGTTATGATTTTGCAAATATTTTAAGACGGCACGGAGACCTGCTTTAGCTTCCTTCGAGGTGACTGGAGGCTCTTTGGACCATTCTTCTTCATCATTAACTTCCACGTAATCAGTTTTTTTTTAAATCTCATCGTCAGTGAAAGAACCACAAACAGCCAAATCATCGTCGATAGCAACAAATTCCTCAAACGTCGATAACTGCTCGATTGGAACAGTAGATAATCTATACCATTGATTGTCAACTTCTAAAATGGCAAGGATTTCGTCTTCATCTATCTCAATAGTTTTTAATTGTACATAGCCGAAACTCGTAAAATTCGTAATATCAAGCTCCAAAATTGTGAAAATTCTTTTCATAGCGAGAGCTTTGGTCAAAATAACTTCGTTATATCGAGGGAACAATACATGTAATTTTTCGTTATATCATGAGATTTTCAAGGAACTGACAGTTTTATTTGTTACATCGAGATTTTCGCTATAACAAGCTTCGTTATATCGCGAGTCGACTGTATATATATATATATATGTGTGTGTACATCACGGTTTATGAAGCATCTTTATCTTTACAAGTATACCTCGGCTGGGGGTGAGGGATATTACACCCTCCCAGGCTACGCCTCTGTAAAGCATTGATCAATGCTTGTTATTACGTAAACCGTCAGCAGACAAAGATAAACAGTGTCCTTTTAAATACCTTTTACATTTAAATTTTACACAAGAGAATGTCACAACCGCATGTGTTGTCTCCGTCTTACAAATGTACAACATGGCAAAAGGTGTTTCGCGCGGGACAACTTTTATCTTTCTGTGTTTGTAAAAGTGGCTCTACAATGTCTGAACATGTAGGGTAGAAAACTACCTATGCAACAGCGCACCTATATTTTAGATAACATAAATACGATAAAAGTTATTTGCTTCTAAACATTTTGTTTTTTTGGTTTTTTTTTTTCATTTGCTCATAAAAAATGATTGGATAGTGTTATTAAAAAAAAAAAAAATGCACACTGTTGCACCGATAAAGTTCTTCTTTACGCGTTGTGAAAATTTGGTAGTTCTACAGCAAATATTATGCGAGAAAAGTTGTCCCGCGCAAAGCAGTTTTTGCTATGTTGTATGTTTGTAATGTTTAAAGTCACCCGGATCATTTTTACGTAGCTCTCGTAATAATACCATGTCACCGGATGTATTTCTCATCAGTTTCCAGACTTTAACCCACTTGGAGCGCTTTTTTTCGTCCATATTAGTGGTTAAATATATTCCCATACACGCGATAGCAGTTTTTTTTTTTGTTTTAATTTTAACATAATTAAAAAAAATATATATATAGACGATGTGTAATAACAAATAAAAAAAAACTGTAGAAAACGTAACACACTTCTTCGCAGCTGAACGCTTCTACAACTACTGATCAAAAGCCACATGTTTAGGTGGAACTCTATGCGGAAAACTGTGTGTAAACGCCACGCGCCGTTCGAAACACGCGCGAAAACGCAGAGTTTTGGTCTTTGCACGGACGCTCTTGGTACGTAGGTGCTAAAGTATGAGTAAAGCACGCATGATTGGCGTGTGTTAGTTGTTGGAAACAAACAGTTTTGGCGCGTCACACGCAAAGAACGTGATGAATAACGCGCTCCGGGCGCGTCCGAAATCGCTTACGTCTAAGGGAGGCTTATGACAAAGACAACACATGCGGTTGTGACGCCCTCTGCGGTATGATGAAATGAAATTAGTAAACACGTATGCGCGTGTTTGCATTTTTCGAGCAATAGCAATAATTGTCCGCTTGGTATCTAAAAAAATATCGTACGTGTATTTATGGTATTTCATATTGATTTTAGGTCTACACCGAAGAGCCCCGTGCATTTCCCGATCGGTTTCACGTACCGATTGAATCTATTCTGTGGTGTCGACTTTACGAGTTACAATACGATCTATTCCGTTCCGTAGTCAGCCTCGACTAAGAGTGCACTCTTTTCATGCTCACATCAACACTATTCGTAAAATGTCGTGAAACGCTCGTCGACATTTATTTTTCAGTATTTTCACGTTTTCCAACGTTGACCATTGTCGAACGTTCAAAGGTAATTTTTTCATTTTTTATTTATACTTTACGTCTAGATACAAACAAACCGTTTACGATCGTAAAAACTAATACAAAAGGACGGTACATTATTTTTCACGAACCGTAATCAGTTCTGTACGGATCACCTCTCGTGATTTCAACGGCGAAATGTTCCGTGTAAAAATGCCGTTCGTCGTGCATCGTCGCTCCGAACTAGCAGTGGGTCGCCCGTCGATTATGCGCGTGCGCCACTGGTAGCCATTGTTTGTAGAGGCGGGTTCGGTCGCGACTGAACGAATCAGTCGGACGACCGAATCATGTACTCGGTCAAATCGATCTTTAGGTCTGTTGACGGTTTTCAATGAGACTTTTCCTTCGATCACGACAGGACGGACAGTATATCGTGACCGACTGAAACCTAATTAGAATTTCGATCTTTCGTGCGTACGGTAAAAATAAAATGCTTTTGGTCGGGGATGACTATTAGCGCGGCGACTCGTTTTCTGTTTACCGAGTTCGCGCTCCTGTGTATTCTTCATCCCGAAGAACTTAACCTGAAGAATTGTATATTCAACTCTATGGTTTAACTACAACACTGACGATTACATTTTGTAATCAATTTCTATGCACTGGTTCAACAGAAAATCGATTCACCCGATGACAAGATATCTGACAAGCGACCGAAACGACCGAATCACCAGGCCGACCCGACTCAGATGATTCGAACCGTTAAAACGACCGAACGTTCCCACCTCTAGTTGTCTGGCGCGAACAGTGGAGCACGCGCGCGCTACACGGATATATTATTGCTTTGTTGATCGACGGAGCATGTGAACGTTGGCTGCCCTGTTCCCTCCTCCCAACCATCCGTCACCGTAAATGACGTCCGTTGCGGCGTTGCCAGTTACGGGAAACGCCCGTTCAGCGGTTCGCTGTTGTCGGAATCACGAAATATAAGGGTGGGTTTACATAGGTAGAGTATTTGGCTAGCCTAATATTTTTCCTACTCACTTTACTCTACTAGTTTTAATAGAAGAGAGTGCAGTTGATGTGTTAACTCACGCCGTCATCAACATAAAAATTAAATAAAAATTATAATGATCATTGCAAGTTTTTACTTTTAATAATAATATGGATATTGTTCGTGGTCGCCGTCATTGTTGAAAATTATTAAAACCACTTTTTCATTGAAATACATTTATATAAATTATCACGTCAACTACGATATGATCTGAAATATAGAATAGTAAATCAATTTTAAAAATAAATGTGAAGACACGTACTCGGTTCGAGCCTACAATACTATACTAAAACTAGACCTGTGGTAAAGTACAGTAAAAACGATGGTGGAGGTTAAAGCGAGTAGAGTGAACTCTACCACAGTGGTAAAGTACTCTACTATACCGATTTATGTTTTTAGTACTCTACCTAAACTATTCCTGAGTGTTTACATTATGCTAGAAACAGTAGAGCACTAACTCTACCGTCGTATCATACCAAATCCTCTACCAATGTAAACCCGGCTTAATCACTCGACCCAGTGTCGCGTCGAGGTCGTCCGAACTTTAAACAAGCGTAACGTTATCGTGACGAAACATTTCGTCGTGAATATTGTTCGTAATCGTGATCGCATTAATA
This sequence comes from Sipha maydis, assembly GCA_034509805.1. Taxonomy (NCBI): domain Eukaryota; kingdom Metazoa; phylum Arthropoda; class Insecta; order Hemiptera; family Aphididae; genus Sipha; species Sipha maydis. The sequence continues at coordinate 66,186 of JASXSY010001102.1, forward strand.
ATCGCACGGATATTATTGATTTCCGGTGACCGAGTGATCCACCAAAGCTCAAAACGATTCCGTTGTCCGAACGTTGTGTACGCCGTTTCGACGTCGACGGAATAGATCCAGAAACGATTAGTTTAGACCAATGACTACCAACCTTTATGGCTAAAGCGGCCAATAAATGTTCTTTTAAATATTCCAAGAATGAATTTTCGAAAACAAAACATATTTTACGTTTCATTAATTTTAAACGTTTTATATAAAAAACGTATACGTATTATTCGTGGGATATTATACTTTCGTCATATATAACCAACCCTGTTTATATTACATGCATATATAATTTTTCCACTGAATATGTATTTACTATGTATAAAAATTAAATCTCTAACTTAATATTATCTAAAATAGAATGTATTTTTAATTTTTTAAAAGTGAATTTCAAAAACAAGAGACATATACGTTTTAATCATTTTATACGCGTTTATTACCAACACTGACATTTATCTAGGACTAAGTTGATCGATTAACTTTCACAATAACGGTACCATTTACCACAAATAGGATATTATGGAGATGGTCTGCAGATGGAAACGATCTCGAAACGAGAACGATTGCGCGTTAAATGGACATTTTACAACGCGAGATCAAGTCGCCTCCGTTACATTATATCACATCGGGAGCGCGAACAAATGTTGAAAAAATATTTATTGATTTTAGGAGCCTGGAGGACATAGGTAGGGGGTTCGCTCGGGCACAGACATCCACGGCCGGTCGGCGACAACGAAACAAAAGGACGTCGAGACGGGTAGTAGTTGCTGTCCCTCGACGGTGCGACGGACGGACGGGGGGGGGGGCGACGACGATCAATAATTGTTCACGCGCATGGTCGAAAGGTTTTGAACGTACGGCGACTGCGCAGAACTGCGGCACACACGGTTTCGACACGAGTATTGCTTTGGTGTTGTTGCATTCGAGCACGGCGTACGCACTTGTGGACGGAAAAAAGGTTCCCGGTTAACCTTCTGCGGCAGTGATATAATAATTAAATTAAATTAAACTGTTTATTAAATTATTTAATCCGTAGTTCCGCGACGATATAACCGTTTTATTCACACGATACGTATCAAGTGAAAACTCTGTCGACAAAAACTATTGGCATTGTACACGTGTTCCCCCGGGGAACGTCTGACGACCGAAGTCTCACCGCACACGGCACACCGGTTCCAATGCAGTCCGTCAACGTGATCGAGCGCGTCATCTGCCAGGCCATGGACACGTTCTACGGGGCCTCGGGCGATTTCGAAGTCCAACTGGACGAGCTGAAGAGCGCTCTCGGCGAGCTGGTCGCGAGCGACTTCAGGCTGGACGCGAGGCTGTTGCACAACGACGTGTACCAGCTGAACGCCGTGGACGACGCGAGCCCGTCGTCGGAGACGGCCGCGGGCCCGTCGTCGGCGACGCCCGCGCGCCGCCGCCAGACGCCCGTCACCTTTATCGACGTGTACAAGAACAATTGGATGTCCGCGAGCGTGTACGTGCTCAGGGACAAGGCCCGGACACCGTTGCACGACCATCCGAACATGCACGGGCTGTTGAAGGTACTGGTCGGTCAAGTTCGGGTACAGAGTTACAACATCAAACGGCCGAACTACAACCGCCGGAACAGGTGAGTCGGACGGTCTCGTCCGCGCACACACGCGTGTTTCCCTGTGCCCTTCCTTGCACGCGCCCCCCCCCCCCACTTATTTATATCTACTACCCCTATCCCTAACCCCGTATTCCCCGTCCCCAGTGCCGCGCACCGGTAACCGCGATTGATTTTCCCGTCCACAGGTTCAAGCCGATCGATGCCGAGAAACTCGCCCCGGTCGTCATCGGGTCCGGCGACCTTCCGCACTTGTTGCGCCCGGACCACGGCAACATCCATCAGGTGGAGACCGTCGACGGTCCGGCCGCGGTCTTCGACATGCTGGTACCGCCGTACGACACCTTTACCGAGGAAATGGATCGACGCGTTTGCCGGTTCTTCAAAGAAATTAACACCAGAGAAGGCTGCAAACTGATCGTCGACTCCCACCACAAAGGCTATTGGATGGACTGTGCTCCGTACGATGGCCCGATCGTTGACCCGTTTGCTGATTAACAGAACGCTATTTTATCACTGTTCTACATAAGGGATTCATTTATGTTCGTCGCGAGTAATATTCTTTAACAAAAATCATTTTCCCAAGTTTACATGTTATTATTGTATTGTTTTGGTACCGTTGGTTTGTCAAATGCGCTTGATGAATTCGTAGGATTTTAGATTACATTAGTGTTTGTCGCGAGTAATATTCTTTAATAAAAATCATTTTTCCAAGTTTACATGTTATTATTGTATTGTTTTGGTACCGTTGGTTTGTCAAATGCGCTTGATGAATTCGTAGGATTTTAGATTACATTAGTGTGAACATTGTGTGTTACATAGGTAATTTTCCTACATAACAATGATGAACATTTCCAGCTCAGTGAAGTTTGGGCTGTTTAACAATGGATATAATATTTTTAAACATTGTTAATGTTGATTTAAATGTTGAATTTGGTAATACACACAAATTGATTACATAAAATACAATATAATTAATCATCAATAATTAAATGTAAATATTTTAATAATTGTAATACTATAATATATACATTTATATAGTATATCATCACACAGAACGAAAAACCTCATTACGATTTACAAAAATAACAGTTGAATCAAAAAAAGCATTGTTAACATAGGGCCAACAAACCGCATTGTTAATAACAAAATTGTAATATTGTTCATTTCGAGATTTACAAACAGCATTGTTATTTTGTTTAATTCAACAATATTATCCTATTAATTTTTCAGTCATTTAACAGAAATTTTGTTTAGTTCAATTAATAAATCATTCTATAAATTTATCAATTCACATTTCGTAAAATTGATATAACTACCATTCAAATTGAAAAACTTTCATTATTAATTCGACAGTAAGGCATATTTGTTTTAAAGAAGTTTAATTGTTAATATAAACTTAATTAGGCAGGTGCTAAAAGCTTAACACTCAAAAAGCCCAATTTTTATTTTATAATAAACATTAAATATAGGTTAGATAAATACATATTTAAGTTTTTTTTAAAAATATACCAATCACGAACATAAAAAAAATATAAATATAAATTGTATCATGTTTTTCTCAAGTTTTTGAACATTTCAGTCCTTCTAATAAATTCTTGCAGTAGTTGTTTCTGGAAAGTAATAGTAATTTTGATATCTCATGGTTCATGGATAAAAATCATACGATTAGGAAACTTTCAAATGCTTCAAAATATATGAAATCTTTATTTCCAGTCAAATTTTATACGGTAACCATTTGTCTGCACATTTTTGCTATTAAACCAACTATAAAGAATGAGGACATTCTGTGCCAACAAATGGGCACTAAGTATCATAATACTAAGGCGATAAAAATATAAAATACATTAATTTTTTGAACAAAAACGAATAAATTTATTAGTTAATTTCTGTTATTACAAATATAATTATTTAAGTTCAGATATAATCTGATTTATTAATGGACATGGTTTATCATATGGTAGTTTAATATTATAAAAAAAACGTTGAATAAACAACCATACAGATATAGACTCCAATGGGTATTTTATAATAAACAAATGGTAAATTTTGAAACACACATCCAAGGCTTTAATAATTGAAAAAACATATATTTTGATTAATCAAAATAAATCATGATTTGTGATGGATTTGATGTTGTACCCACAATCAACAAGCACGGTTGGATAGGATTCTTGGCATTTTTTCTAATTTTTAATATTTTCTCAATTCCAATTGATATATTTGCTATTATGATAAAACTGTTCTGTGAATCTTTAATTGAAAATTTAGTGAAACATTTTCTTCCATTTAAAGGATTTTCTTAAAGTTGGCACAAAAAGAGCATGAAGAACGTACAATACCACAGCGTTTTTATAATCTGAAAAAATAATTGTTTTTGTAACTAAAAACACTAAAAAGTATAAATGGGCTTATTTACATTCAAAGGAAAATTAAAAACATTTTTCAAGAAATAGTGATTATTGAAGAATAAATATTTTACCATTAACTAATAATTGTATAGATATTAGAATAGTATTGTTAAAGCATTTAAAGTTTAAGTAGAAGATGATGCAATATGAGATGGTTTAGTTAATTTCAGCATATATAGTATTCCACAATTCTAAACATTAAACGTAAATATATAATAAATTCAATATTTGCTTTCTATAGATCAAAATGTTCATAAAAATATTGTGTTTATGATTGTATAATAATGGAAACACATGTCTACCTATATAGGATGTTATTACAACAAAAAAAGACAGCAAGAAAATAGAAAATTATCATTTCTGAGATGAAGTAATTATCATAATTTAGTATTTACTTTAAACTAAATGTGACAAAAGTATACATAAACATTAAAAATTAAGACAATATAATATAGTGGTTATCTATATACATAAAAACTGTATAAAATATAAAATAGTTTGTTACAATATTAAGGTCTAAACTTACTTTCTGGTACATTATTCATATTCATCATGCTTTCTAACATTTTTCGACAGCTAGGGTCTTTTATACGCTCATATATTATTTCTACCAGCTTAACATATGATTTTTCATAAGTACTTAATAAGTCAGTATACTTCTCATGTAGCCGTTTGAAATCAATATCAATCTTAAAAATATATTATTAAATTAAAATATGGTTTAATTAGGTAGGTACAACATAATACACTACAACAAATTATATTTTCAAAACTTCATTACTGTCACTACAAATTAAAACCATTTTCCTATTTTTAACTTATAATTAGTATTTGTTTTTAAAGATTTTGTATGTTCTATTAATTAGTATTAGGTAGTTAAAACAAAATTATGTGTATGACATATTTTAATGTAAAATATATTCTATTCAACTTAATAAATATAATTTGTACATTTTACTAATAATCATATACTAACCATAGTTTAATATTAAAGCTGTTTTTTATATATCAAAAAAATTTAAAGGATACCTACAAAATATTTTTAGTTAAGTAAGAAGGTAACTATTACATACTATATAATATTATTATTATGTTTGTACTCATAAAAAAAAAAATATTTTCTTTTTTACTTGTTTGCTTATCAATTTACTTACAAGTTTATACCCTAATGGTTGCATGTACTGAGGCCATGTCTTATGGATTTCTGATGATAAAAAATAATTGTTTTAAGATTATTCAAACGATAACCAGTAGTTTTTGCCCAAATCATTTCAATATCTGGCCAAGTTACCTCTTCACGTTTTAAACTGGCACTAAGAATTTTCGCATCTTCTTCAATAACTAATAAAACAGGAATAAAATAATTAAATTAAATGCATATAAAACATAATATAGTTACTTATTTCCACATTTATGTTTTCAGAAATCCTAGAGGGTGGTTCATTATTTTCCTGACACTTTTGACCTTTTGAAGACATCAATCCATGGCCTTTTAAGCTTCTTTGTTTGTTAAAGTACTTTGCATAAAGTTTTCCTTTTGGGCACTTTCTCAGTCTACTTCTTTCAAAGTATATTTCCTGTCAAAAAAATGTAACAATATTTAATATTTATTATAAATATTTAATATATGCAATTTATTTCTGTAGTAAACGTTCCAACTATTATATCTGAAATGTGATTAGCCAAGGCAGTAGACATGGGAATTTTTTTTTCAAACAAACTGGCTATTATCAAATCAATCAAGAGATTTCTGCATGCTACATTTAAGTTTTTATTAGATTCATAGTAACTAATGATCATTGACCCATGTGTACTTCTTTTTAAAACTTCATCAAGAGAAAACTCTGGTAATGGTTTTGATGATCCTACTAATAATGAACTTGATGTGGGGGGTGTAAAAGAAGTCGTAAGTGTATTTGAATTTGAATCATTCCACTTGGTGTTTTGCCACTGTTTTACATAATGCTCAAATTTTATATGAACACCAATAGGATACTTCTGCAGTAGCTTTTCAATTTGTCTACTATTTATATACAAAAAAGCTTCTTCGTCCATATATTCATTTTTAAAAAAATTTGATACAATTTAGTTAAAAATTTGTATTTAAATTCAGACATGTAGCACAAAAACAAAAACAAATAATTCACAATCAGTCAATATTCATAAATTTATTTTGTTTAATCACTGCATTTGATTTAGGCTATCGATGAAATTAATTTATACTCACTAAGACAAGTTTGAAATAAATATGCCATGTTCCAACTATTAAGCAAATTTCGGATACTATTTTTGTCATCTTCTGACAATAGTGTTGGACTATTAGAAGTGACTGCAGGTTTTAGGTCTATGAAATCATTGCTTAAGCTACTATCATTAAGACTAAATGGAACATTGACCTCAGACAATGAGTTACAATCACCAAACAAGCCATTGTTAAAATTAATTTTTAATCTTAAACAATTAATATATGTATGAATATGGGTTAAAATAGTAAATGTGTTTTATGTATACATATACATAGATATGAAATTAAACAAAATATAAATAATAACAAATGTGTTTTGATAAAAAAAAAATTATGCAAATAAAATATGACTTAAAATTATACAACTTTATACATACTACCTAAACATAAAATAAAAAAAAGCTTAATTATATTAATTGACTATATACATCTAAAGATTTGTTTTATTTTACTTTATGAAGTAAACATAAAATAGAAGATTTCTTTAAAAATACTTTTTTAGTCTAATCATGAGCCTTCCATTGGAGACTTGATTAATATTTATTGGAGGACCACTTATCTCTTCAACACCAATAAATGCTCTTTGAAATTATATTTTTTTGTTTGTTGACTTCATATGATCTCATATGAGTGTTATAAGATTCTAATTGAATTTGGTGAACAATTAAATATATAGCACTATCATTCATTATAATAATTTCAAGTAATTCATACAAACAAATATCATGCTTGAAACTACTAACATAATTTCCTATTTTATAAACTGTGCCCTTAAAATCAATTTTAGAATAACTAATAAAATTGTTACATAGCATTTTCAAATTATTTGAAAGAAGTTCAAGATCTGAATCAATTTTATGTTTAATGGAAATGGAAAAATCTTTGTATCTTGATTAAACAAAAAATGTGCAAATTTCAATTGATATTTTATATCTAATGTTAAGCAAATATTTTTTCTAGAAGGAATTGCCATAACATACATTTTAAGTTATTTGTGCTTAGCTTTATACCTAAAACACCAAAAATATCTAGTTGTTCCAGATTTAAGTATTATTGATGGATAATGGGTTAATATGTGATGTTTGGGTTTTAAATTATCATTAAAAAATAGTACATAATTTGAATTGTGTTTATTAATCAAGTACTTTTAATGTGGAACAGAACTTTGCTGTGACAACTCATGACAGTACAATTTCAATTATTTCTAGAAAATTAAAAAAAAAATCCAAACATCATCATCTACAGGTATTAAATCACCTATTATTAATGGAAAGAATTGAACAAAGCTCATCATTTGTCTTGCAAACATTTTTAAACGAAATTTAGATAAATTATGTTTCTCAATGGGGGGTGATAAGTTTTTTTTGCTCTAATTCACCAAAGTTAAAATGTTGTTTCTTTAAGTTCAAAGTTTCTAGAAACAATATTTTTACTGTTTCTGTATAATAGGTGATAATATGACACATGTTGTAATGGCACACACCTTCAAATATGTCATGCATTACATCAACACAAAAATTATTTGTTACATGAAAGGAATTTATATTATTCAAAATACTATTTTGGCTAATCCCGGTTAATGCAAAATTGTTTATTTCTATATCTTGTACATAATTATCAACATTATGTAGTAATGTTTCAACTTCTTCACCTAACGTATGAGTTAATGTTTTGTGGGCCTTGCTAAATCTATCTACAAAAATAGTTGGAAGAAAACGATTTACTGAAATCGCAAATGCTGTTAAGTCCTAAATTGTCTCCAATTATCAAGCCAAGAATAAAATAAATTTTTTTACAACCATCAGGTGTGTGGATTACAATCCCATCTTTTTCAAATGAATTAAATTCATCAATTAATTGTTTAAAAAGTCATTTCCGTATGATTTTAAATCTTTAGATTTTATAAGAGATGCTAAAAAATATTTGTAAGTTTTGAACTATTTTCACTCAAAGGGAAACTATAATATACTGCAGAAATAGCATGGCATGTTGACTTAGATCCTAATGGGTTATTTATTTCAAAATCATCAATATACATAAAATAAGGCATTACTATTTTATTTTGGTGTGGGATTAATTTTTTTTTCCACAAAGACCCTTGAATAAAATTTGTCATTGAACAATTATCATCTGAAACTGGACAATTTATTAAATAATTATAACGTTTTATAGCCAAATTAAGATTATTGTTTAGTTCAAAATATTTTTTAAATTGGAATTTGAGTGGCATTAGAATTGCTTTTGTACTTATTTCATCAAATACTGTTTGACCATTGTGGGATACTTAATTTACTTCATTGTTTAATGTAAATTGTTTACATGTATCAGTTAAAAGATCATTGGTGGTCAAACACTTGTTTAATAAATATTCTGTTTTACATAGTTTGAAAGGATCTGAAATTGCTGAAGTAACTTTTGAAAATTTTGATAAAATTAAATGATCGGTAATATCACTTTCAATTATACCTTGTAATAATGATATAATAGGCTTAATTATTTTTTTCTCTATATCATTTTGGATATTTGTAATATCATTTCTGCAAAAGTTATTATTGTTGTGTAATGATAAGGAAAATTGGACTGCAAACAAATGTAACTGTTCAATACTCTTATTAATATCAAATATTTTTTTATCAGATATATCAGATGTTTCAGATTCATTAATTATACAAGGGATGTCTTGGATAATATTGTCATCACTACATACTGTTTCTACATCAAAATTATTACCATCATTATTAATTGTAAATTCATTAGAAGCAACGGTTTCATCAGTATTATTTTCAATTTTATGTTTTAATAGGATATGTTTTTTAAAACTACTCAACGTCTGAAAAGATTGCAAACAATTGTTTTCTATACATGTGTAAGAGCTATGAGGTCCTAGCAAATGTATGATTTTGTAATGAGTGATGAGCGAAGGCAATGTAGGTGTATTTACGGAACATATAAAACAAATAATTTTAGTACCTAACAAATAGTTAAGTATAATAAAAAAATGCTGTTCTTCTTAATCAATAAAATGTAAAAATATCTACTAGGTAGCAATTTCCTATGATATTAACTATTAAGTACTACGAGTAAAATTATAATTACCAGTTGTGTTGACACTTAAAAACAGAAAACCGAAGTACCTTGGTAGGTTCCCGCAAAACGAGCAAAAAAATCAAGTTGGTTAACAGTTGAATATAATATTTTGAATTTAATTTTCACAATTACGACTTACAGTTTAACTACGGTAAACACATGAGACAGATAAATGCAAAAAGCAAAATAACTTTTAATAAAACGGAAACAGTTTTATGACCACAGTCGTTACAATACGCGTCGATAATCGATATGCGTAATGATAACATATAATAACGCTGGTAAATAACCACTTTTGTTGGGAAAAATTGTTTTCCAATTTAAAAATAGACCGGTCACGTTTAATATTTTTCAATTTTAACAAATATATACTGTTAATTAAGCAAAACATTGTTAATTCAACAACTTTGATTTTATCAATAATCAATAAAATTGTTTTGTTATATGTTTTGTAATATGAACGATGAAATTTCGTTCTATGCATAGAGTAATCAGTGACTGACAATTATTTGTCTAACTAACTTTATTAATTAAATAATACATATTGATAGTCAATTAATCTGTCTTGATATTATATTTACATTAGTTCATTGTTACAAAATATTGTTATTTTATTCAAACAAATACATATACATTATGGTCTGTAACATAAATTTAAATTTTCATGTTTTACAATTTTATCATAAAATATTTTATATTTATTTAAAAGCTCATCTCCAATTTGTAATTGATGATGTTTTAAATTTGCTATTACACATTCTATGATATCTACAGGTATTACTTCGCCAAATGAATCTAAACTATACTCACCACTGCTCATTTCCCTTTCTATAAGTTTAAATATTATATCCGCACAGTTAATCAACTCCCCATAGCTTAAGTACAGTTGCAATAATTCACCAACATTTCTTTCATTGAATTTTTTAACAAGCCAGCAAGGTAAGAATGCATTATGTTTCAGTAGCTCATCAGCTACATGACAATGTATTAATGTTTTTCCTTCTTCTTCATACCTTTGAACTAACGTCTCTAAAAAGCGCCAAGCAATTTTCCCACTGTCAACACCATCATCACACACTCCATTGTCAGCTAACCAGCACCATGATTTGTCACATTCTTCAACATTAGTGAGATTCAAACATGTTTTTACTAACTCTCTCAATGGATAATAAATAGGTAAATTCCACATTTGAGACAAAATTAATACTTCTTTGTATTTATGTTTCATTATTAATGCTGAAACTACATTTTGCACATCCATATTAGTTGCAGATTCTCCAATTTGCTGACGGGCGCGAACTAACCAACTCATATTTTTCAAATGTTCAATTTTTATTAATCCATTATGAATTTCATCAGTCTTTGAGTTAAAAGGTGACGTGGTAACAAACCATGCATCTTTAGATCCAAGCATTTCTAAATATAAAAGGGATAATCTTAAAAACTTCTCTTGACTTACACATGTATCTGCACGTAAATATAATTCATAAAATGTCATAGAGAGTTTTTTGTATTTTCCATATTTGTCATGCATTGAACATAAAAACATATAGAAAGGAGCAGCATCAGTGTTTGATAAAGATCGTGCTTTTTTTATAATTGTATCTTCTACTGCACTTTGTAAACCAAATAAATTGAAACTTAAAAGTTTTTATTTTTCACCGTTTTCTAATAATGTCAATACAAATGTATGTAAATAATTAAACTTTCGATCGCGATCCTTCAAACATATAATATTATTGTAAGCGTTTTGATATGCTTTCAGCTTTAAATTATTAACAAAAATATTAGAACGAAACATTGATGCCATGTTTTTATCCCTATTATGCATAGATATTTCTAATACATGATTTCCAAGTTGTACAGCATGATCATAGTAATTGTGTTTTTCAAACAGTGTGATTGCTTTAAGAAAATGTTCCATTTCATTTTTAATGTTATTCTTAAGTACTTGGAGTGCTTTATCTGGGTTGTTATTTAATATATATGAAAAAATCAATATTTCTTCCCAATTTTTATAGTCCAATAATTGAGCCATTTGATGTATGAAATTGTACTGCTTTTCTTGGAGTAAGAATTTTACAAGATTAGATCCATTTACAATTGGCCATGTATAGTGCAACAAACCATTAATATAATCCATAAATGGTTTTTTAGAAAACAATTTATTAGTTATAACCATTTTCTCATATAGCTTTACATCATGTGAAAATACTGCCAGAATCCTATAACTAGTAATAAGGTTATAAACATCAATAACAAATGCTTTAGTTTGTTCGTAACTTTTAGAGCTTAACTGCATTAATGTAAATAGTCTACAACATAAGTCAAAACGTGTAATTATAATTTGATGGAAACTATGAGAAATAACACTGGTGCCCAAATTACTTTTGAAACAGTTAGAATATTGATTATTTTGTATATTTTCAATTGCTTCTAGATCAGCATGTAACATCTGAATTAGTATACGTACACTTTCAGTTATATTGCATTCATTTAAAAATAATATTACATTTGAATCATTGATGTTCAAACTATAAGACTTTCTAACTATGTCCAAAAAACTATTAGAAGATACATTTAAATCTAATAACAAGTTTAAATTGTTTTTTTGTTCAGACATCAGCGTAATAAATAACTGATTTAATTCAGTTTTTTGTTTAAGATTCCCAATTGAATATATTTTGTCTTCAACATTATCCGTTGGCCGTAAAAAGCAAAAACTTGAATTTGTTATGACTACTATTAAAAAAGATGGTTGACCCAGCCATATTAGTCCAAGAGGAGTTAATCTTTTCCGGCGGTAATCCAAACAGCTTTTATAAAAACTAGCACTGTACTGTTCAACAAGTTGCATTTGTAACTCTGTATCAGTCGAGTCATATTTATTCATTTCCTGAGAAACTTTTGTATCAATTGCATTACTTATCTTTGTACGATAATCAATTACAATGTCACAGTTATCAAATGTGTCATAAACAGCAATAGCGTTTTTCAAATCATCTTCTGCGAAGTAAGTTGTGGATGAAAATATTTTATTAAAATAAGTTTCTTTTGAATTAGATGAAAATTGAGTAGGTTGTTCAAAAACAGCTGTATCCAAAATGCAGTTTTTCCACACACCATTTCTTATATTTATGGATTCAATACAGGCAATATCCTTTCCAGTTCTCCAATTACACCAAATTTCATCACTGTAAAGTGCCATATCAACTAGCCTACTTTTCATAAATGAGCAAACATAAAACTTCTGTTGAAGTTTAAAAATACCATGGTCAATGCATGGTTCAAAAACCACAAACTTGGAACTTTCCGATAAACTAAGATAAATAGTTAATAAAAGTTTATCGTCAAAACATTTATGAATAATATGCGATCTTGAACCATTTTCTGTCGGAGATGCGTATTTTTTTTTCATATCTATTTTATAAATATAAATAGATTTATCAATAGACCAAACTTTTAAACTACAAGCATTATCCAGAGAGTATACATAAATGTCTTGTTGAAATGGATGTACGGCTAAACTGTTAATAACGGAATCGTCAATCTGTGCAGAAAATACTTTAGTTATATTTGAAAGTATTCGAGGTACAGCAGGTTCTTCACAAATTTTTTTTAAGGTAAGATGCCTGGAGATAGATTCCAAACGTATATAAAGCATAACACTGTTCTGTAGAGCTATTATAAAAATAGCATCATATGTTTGATCTAAACATGATGCAGCTGAATATGGAAGACTAAGTTTTGCGTTATATGAATAAAATGTAGCACAATCATCATTAGATGGTACGTGAAAATTTGAGAAAATTGATGCCTCTGTTAATACATTTTTATTATAAGATTTAATGTATTGATGAACCGGTTTTGGAAATGTCAATCGATGACAACTAAATAATGTAGGTACTAATAATACAACTGATTCTGAAGTTTCATAAACTGAGATTCCACTATCTAAGACAGGAGAATTACGGAAATAAATACGCATCTGATTTTCTGTAAGATTTGTGTCCAAACTGTGTTCAATTAATTCAAGTTTATCGTATAAAACGCGCCAGAATATAAAACGGTTAGTAATGTCTTTAAAACAGTGACCACCTGATCGGGGTAATGTGCTTTCATCACGCGAAGTAGTTGAAGCACATTCAGGATTAATCAAAATTTCTTTCCATTCATTTGATTGAAAATTTTCAGTAACCACTTGTCGATAAATAGATTGCACGTATGGATTGTTGTCAGCCATATTATCTTAAAAAATTACAAAAAATAAAAAATATAAATTTGATAAGAATACTAATTTTAGTAAATATTAAAATAATAACTAGTAGTATAACTAGTAGTAGTACTACTAATAGATAGGTAGTGAATAAAATGATAGAAAATAGACTGAGATGATTTGGGTATGTCATGAGACGAGAGGAAATAAAAGCAATAAGAGTAGTTATGAAAATAAACATCGGAGGGAAAAAAGGAAGAGGAAGACCAAAAAAGAGATGATTGGATAAGATTAATAATGATATGATGGCTGTTGGTGTGTGTGTGTGTAAGGAATGTAGAAAATCGAGACAATTGGAGGTTTAGGAAAAGGGTGACCGACTCCAAATAGTTGGGAGAAATATGAAGAAGAAGAATAGTATAACAGTAACAAAATAAAAATAAATGTTTGTAATAATTTCATAAAAAAAAGAAGTTAGGATTTGGATAATACTATAAATAATTTAAAAAAATTGAAACCTATGGTTTAATAAAAATTCATACACCCATTTTGATCAGTTATTCTTGTAATATGAAATAATCCTAAATAGAAAAAAAACATTATTAAACATACCTAAAAAATATAACTTTTTAAGTATATAAGTAATACTTATATTATATAGTGATACTTATTAAGTATTTATGAATATAAATAAAAACTTATTAATTTCAACCATTAATTGAAAATATATATTACATATTGTATATATACAATAGGTAAATAATAAATAATAATGGCATACAGTATTGATAAGAATTCTTTGTAGGCTAATATAAAAAAAATAATTAATAACGATAAAAACGATAAATATAAATAAATATACAGGTATAACTGAATATTATCTACTGTGAAACTTACACAGTCATGTACGAGTTATATACTATTGTTAAGATCAATTGGAAGTATTTAATGCAAATAAAAAAATTAAAATAAAAAATATGACCGGTTGGAAAAACATTAAAATTGTTTTACGTTTCAATGAAAACGATAACATTTATTTGTTTATACATATATGTATGTGTTTTCAACCGACACTTCATATGACAGCCGATGATCAATTAATCAACTTACAAAATGTCCTACGTGAAATACCGCAAAAAAGCGTTTACCCATAAAACGTTATTACCAGAAGGTATACAGTTATACCCTTTACATACTTTTTCTGTTACTATGAAGTATTATAAAACACTATAACCGATGCAGTAGATTCGATCGCTAACGTGTAGAACCGTAAAAAATAACTCACATTTTGTGTAACGACGACTAATTTAAAAATGTTTCGTTAAAATTAACGAATTAATTTAGTTAAATTAGTTAAATTAGTTAAATTAATTAAAAAAAATTAAAGGTATTTACGTCCGGACCGGCGGTTGCAGTTAGTACACGGTGCGGTGCGGTGGAGAGTGTAACTCAAGAAGGGAGTCTCGTTGTAAGCGGTCATCACTGGTAAAGTTATCAGTCATCATCGGTAATTTATTGTACGTTAAACAATGGTATCCGTCTGTTTGCTCCAACGTTGCGCACGTCTAATCTATCCTGTTCCTTTTATTTTCGTCGGAATCTCGTTCGATTCGTACATAGATAAATAAAAAGTCCATGGATTCACGACGTGTTTCGCAGTGACGAAACGTTAACATCCAAAGTGCGCGAAGTACAACCAAATAAACGAATTATTTTTAACGTGTAAATTGTTTTAAATACGTTCGACTGTTGTGTTTCTACCATAGAGTAATAAAAACGCGGTCGAAAAAACGGTTAGGAAACCGATAGTTAGGACGGACGCGTCAGTTCCTCCCCGCAACTGCAACAGACTCCGCTGCGTTCTGTTACGATTCACGCGGCCGGACGATGTGATGACGAGTGAAATGATTTCCGAAAAGAATTTGCATTCAAGTCAACAATATTACCTACACCTTTTACATCAATCAATTACGCGACAACACTCAGTTGTCGATGCATAAATGTTAATTAATTTTATATTAATAAATCTGTAACAAGACGGCATTAGACACATACGTACATAACCACCATTGGTGCATCTAAGGGAGGGTGGGAGGTGCTTTGGATCCTTAACACCTCTTAAATAAAAAATTAGCACCTTAAAAAAAAAATGTTACAAATGTAAACATTGCTAACGATTGCAAAAATAAAAACTACGTATTTTAATGTACATATTACTTACACGAACACATTAACAATTTTAAAATACTCGTTTATTTTGTTGAATTTAATGTGTTGCTTTAATTTAAAAACACGAAAAAATATATCAATATGGGTACGTCAAAATAATGTAAATTCAATGCTATTGAAAACTATGTTATCGCATTACCTTTATATTCAAGTCAAGTTATTTATAACTATGTGTATATCGTTGATTATAAATACTTTTTACGTTACCTATATACAGTGGTGGCTCGTGGCTTGAACTATACTAGTATTAATATGGAATGAACAGCAATATTAATAAAAAAAAGAAAATTATTATTTATTATAATATCAGGTTAGATTAGATAATAGCTAATATATTATATTAATTATATAGATATAGCTAATATATATATTAATAATATCAGGTCATGTGTATACATTTTTTCGTGTGCGAACATTAAATTTGTTTGCTTATAAACCAAGAGTGTATGTATAATGTGTACGCACGCAAGCACAAGCACCGAGCAGTATCAGGACGACCGGCAACGTCGTCCGAACTATTATAAAAATGTATATATTATAATAACTAGGGCTCGGAACTTGATGACCTAAAAATCTTTAAAAATGCATACAAAAAAAAAGTTTTAAAATTACTAATAAACAACAAAAAATGACATTATGATAATTAATGGCGTAACTTTTTAAAAATTACGTTTTATAAAATTCATGTTTCATAAATTGTAATTATGAATTACTAGCTGACCTGACAGACGTTGTCTAAATTATGAATATTGAATTCGAATTCGTATAATTAATAAAAAAATATATTTAAAAAAAAAGTGTTTATTATTCTAATGTTTTATGATATAAAACATTCTTAGTTTTTTTTTTTTATTGCGTGTATATAAATAGTTTTGTTGGTATTCCGACGTGGGAACAGGCCATGTGAGAAACATGGATTTTCAAGATTGATGCCACAAACACTACGCAAAATAATATCTCGGTTTTCTAAATTTTCACCCAAGACGACAATAGCGACTTCGTCATTTGTTGGCGGATTAAAACGTCCCGCATGTTGTCCTGCCGGCGTCTTATCAGCTTTGATGACAATGTTGTGATTATCAGACAGCATACGGTCCGAAACGGTCGTGAATAATGCAACCAATTCGTTATATTGATGAAAAAACGTTTGGAGTTGTTCCACAATTGGTCTTCTTACCGAATTGTTGTGTGCACAACGCTGATCGACTTGTCCTGCGGAATCGCCTATAAAATAAATTTGTAAATATTTGTAGTCGCTATTCGGCGTTGGCAATAAGGAACCTGTTAGATGATATATTAAACCCTGAATCTTGAAAGTTAGCATACAATTTTCTTGAATAACTTTTGTAGCACCAAATTACGTAATTTGAAAACAATTATTGTATTGCAGGATATGAGTCGAAAAATGTTTAGAATCTGGCTCATTTCCGGAAACCAATGAATGCAGTGGCTCTGGTGGCGGTACCAATGGCGTCAATTTGACTTGACCGCTCGCGCAACACAATCCAGGAGCTTCATTTTTAAACTTAAATGCCTTGCAATATTGGCACACAGCGTACATTGGTCCAATAGCAACGATTTGCTGTGAACCTTAATCGATTACACACGTTATAATTGAATACAGCTCGATAGGGGTTCAACGCAACATTTCTATCTTGTTGATTTTGATTTCGTTGATTATTCATCGTAACCAAAGGAATACATATTTAGGGAATAAATATTTATAAAATTCTGTATTAATTAAATTTTCCAAAAATACATTTTTTATGCATATTTTTTTATTTTCCATGTATATTTTAACATTTTAGTGCATATATTTATGCATATTTAAGATTTTTTAGTGCATATTCGATTGATTTTTAATGCATATAAATCCGCGCTCTAGTTATGATAATAAATGTTAAAAATAATAAATTCTAATATTAAAATTAAATCGGTTTAAACTGTGCATGTAAACGCTGCAACGTGTACTGGTTTGATGGAAGTGTATTATCTTAAATCGGTAACAACGGTAGTATATATACTTGTAACCTAATTCGAATTGATTCAATACGAATCAAGTTAATACGAATTAATGGACGCATGTAAACATAGTATATATAGGTATAAGATTTACACAGAAATATTAATTTTTAATTTTTCGTGCAACTTTCTTAATTTTTTCTTACATAAGAACCTTGTCATGACAATTATGAGCACAACTAAAAAAGAATTAGCGAAATCGGTCAAGCCGTTCATGCGTGATGCCGTGACCAAGTGAAATAGGGATTCATTTTTATACATAGAGAGATTTTTAATTTACCGTCTTTCACATTCACAATGCCGTAAAACGTCAATCACATCGTTGCGTTATCGTACGCTTCGTGCGAATCAGTAAAATTATCTGAGATAATTACGATAATGTAATAGGGAGATGGCGCTTCAAAATAACACACGTGTGCACCGGGCCTAAATAGTATCTGCTTACAGTTTATCTAATAATCGTAGATTGCAACAACAGACGGTAAAGATGAAGAACGTCGATGATAGAATCTGAATGTGTTACAGTCGTTGCCGGATAAATTGAGACGGCGGCGGCGGCGCGATGACGGAAAACCAGTGGTTCTCCGTATTTCAATATTATTACCGAAAATACATCAATAAACCAACTATTGTTACAAAAGTTATTTTACAACATTAATTTAAAATCAAATATTCTGATAATAATTTTTATTTAAGAACAAAAAGCAGAAATTGTAAAATAATATAAATAATAATATAATAAAATAATAAATGCATTATAATATACATATACATTATAATATTATAAATAACACTTTTAATATACATAACAATAGTTTCTTATGGCTGTAGTGGTGCCACACCTAAATCATCGTCTTCATCATCTGAAGAGCGCCATGCAGTCGAAACACACCGTGTTCAGTTAGTTGTTTTTAGCGGTGTAGGGCAACTAGAACGATGGCATGGGAGAGAGAGTACAAAAAATTGTTTATACTGTGTCGAGTTCGAACTGGTGATTGCGCGCGTCGTAGCCAACTGTGTGGCCATTGCATCAGCCTGCCAACGACTAGTTTGGGCTACACTTACTGAAAAGCGCCGCCGTCGCCGTCTCAATTTAACCTGGCAACGACTGTACAATAAAATGTATCTTTTATCAAAAAAAATGCAAATATATGTAAAAAAAAACCACAAAAATGCACTAACAATACAAAAAAAAATAAAAAAGAACCGGATGGGCCTCGCTCTGCTGTACACTTGGGGGTGGAGTGCGACTCTTCAAAGGATAGGTCATTATAATGGATTTGTTAAATTTGAATTCAATGATAGGTATCATTGTATACGAAAAACGATTCTGAACGGAGATGATATGTTAGTCTAGAATATAATACAATGTTATTTATAAATATTATATAAGTATATTTTATTTTTAAACGAAAAATTTAGAAAAACCGAAAATTTAAATTGTCTATAAATAAGTCAAAATATGTCAAAATACTTTGAAATTTTAACCATGTATAGAAAACGTCAATATAAATATTTAATGATAATTACAAGTTGTTGCGGTTTTTCGTTTATGAGTTAGGGCATTTTAAAAAAACCGATATCATTTGTCAGTCTAGAACATTCTACATTATATTTTATTTTACATGTAATTTTATGTCAATATTCGATGTTCAAACGCTTATAAAAAAAATTGTGCCTATGGATTTTAATAATTTTTGAATGACATTAAGAACCACTTCTGTGGAATCTTCGATTAAATTTTCAAGTATTTTGTAGAAGCCAAATTTTTTTTATCACCGATTATAAAAATAAAATTTAAAAAAATCGAATATTTTAAATGACTATAAGTGGCTTAAAAATCAATATAATATTTTGAAAAAAATATTGCATAAAAGAAATACCAATCTTAACATCTGGTAGAAATTTAAAAAATCTGCGACTTATACTTTTTGAATTATAACAAATATTTAAAATCGTCTGAGAATAAATCGCTATTTTATGCAATTTCGTAAATATTTAAATTTCAAACAGTCATAAAATTTTTTCCTCAAATTCCGGTAAAAATTTTTTTAAAGATTTTTGAAGAGTAGCTCATAGATAACCTAGTGTTAAAATTTTGAACCTTAAGTATGAACAAAAAAAATTTTATGAATTTTTATCTACAAAATAACTTGCAAATTATCGTGATTTTTACACATTTTATACAAATTTGAGCATTAAGGGCTTATAAAAAAAAATTGAGTTAACCGATCACCGATATTTTTTAGTTACGATAAGTTTAACTTATTATAAACCTTGTATTAAATTTTCAAGAGTTTTCGGTCTGCCAATTAAATTTTATAGATTTTTAAAAACGAAAAATTTAGAAAAATCGAAAATTTAAATTGTCTATAAATAAGTCAAAATATGTCGAAATACTTTGAAATCTTAACCATGTATAGAAAACGTCAATATAAAGAATTGGTGAAAATTTCAAGTTGTTGCGGTTTTTCGGTTTTGAGTTAGAGCATTTTAAAAAATAAACCGATATCATTTGTCAGTCTAGAATATTATACATTATATTATATTTTACATGTAATTTTTTGTCAATATTCGCTGTTCAAAAGCTTATAAAAAAAAATTGTGCCTATGGATTTTAATAATTTTTGAATGACATTAAGAACCACTTCTGTGGAATCTTCGATTAAATTTTCAAGTATTTTGTAGAAGCCAAATTTTTTTTATAACCGATTATAAAAAAAAAATGTAAAAAAATCGAATATTTTAAATGCCTATAAGTGGCTTAAAAATCAATATAATATTTTGAAAAAAATATGACATAAAGGAAATACCAATCTTAACAACTGGTAGAAATTTCAAAAATCTGCGACTTATACTTTTTGAATTATAAAAAATATTTAAAATCGTTTGAGAATAAATCGCTGTTTTATGCAATTTCGTAAATATTTAAATTTCAAACAGTCATAAAATTTTTTCCTCTAATTCCGGTAGAAATTTTTTTAAAGATTTTTGAAGAGTAGCTTATAGATAACCTCGTGTTAAAATTTTGAACCTTAAGTATGAACAGAAAAAATTTTATGAATTTTTATCTACAAAATAACTTGCAAATTATCGTGATTTTTACATATTTCGTATAAATTGGAACTTTGAGCACTTATAAAATAAAATTGTGACTTACGATTTTAGATTTTTTTTTATCAGTTAAGGAACAACTTATAAGAAACCTTGTATTAAATTTTCAAGATTTTCTAGGCAGCCAAAAAAATTTTATCGTTATTTAAAAAAAAAATACTTAAAAAAATTGAAAATTTCAATTGTCTATAAATAGCTTAATAAAATTCAAAATACTTTGAAAATTTAATGGTGTATAGAGAACGCTAATCTAAACATTTCGTGAAAATTTCAAGTATTTACATCGATTAGTTTTTGAGTTATAGCAAAATAAAAAATTTGATTATGTCGAAAACTGGTTTTGCGTAAAAACTCCCGTTTTTCCCAAATTTTTTTATGGTTTTTCCCGTCGCATTTAAAAAATATTGAAAATTTTTTACTTTTGACCCCCCAAAGTACCAAATAGATTCACTTTTCTTTCGGAAAAGTTGCTACATAAGGCAATCGAAGCATTTTTACTGCCCCAAATCGTGTCGACAGACACAAAAAAAAAAAAAAAAAACACACATCATTGTAAAATCAATACATTCTTCACTCCATTCAGAATCTAAAATGACCGTAAAGCATAGAATTCCTAAGAATGGAAAAAATGCAAAATAAAACTTGTGCTACAAAATTCTATATTTTGTGAATCAAATTTCTGTAAAGACAAGCCTCAAATGTAAGCATTAGAAAAAAAAAAAATACAAATGCATCAAGTTTCGGGCCCTAATAATAACTTACAGGAGGTGGCGAGGTAATCGCGTGGGTGCGGGTACGTTTAAACTGCGATCTTTATATAAGCGTTTTGGACGACCGGCAGCGTCGACATACAGTAAAATATTACTTTATTACTATTTATTATATTAGGTAATTTATTTTTAAGATTACTACGTAATTTACACTCGTCATTCGTTGTCGGTCGCCTATTGTCGGTTATTATTTTTAAACATATTAGCGTATTATTATGTACAATACGCGTAGTCTCATAATCGTGTGCATACGTATACCAGTACGTTAAAACTCCATTTTTATATACTCGTATTGGATAACCAGCAGCATCGTCCGTGACATAAATTATATTTCTATTTTTTACTGCAACCTGTGACTAGACACTAGTAGGACCGTTTTCCATCAGTGAAAAACAAGCGCATAGGTTTTATAAATATCTAATTATATATATATATATCTACATCTAAAGACTTATAATCAAATCATTATTGCAATGTTAATTATAGTTTTATTTCCATATAATAAGAATGTTTCTCTGTTCTATTTGTTATATCGCGTTGATATAATATAATTCAAATATTCCAATATAATTCGTAATAGGTGCACAACACGTAATAAATTGTCATATACATTATAACTATTATAACTGGTGACCAGACGTACTCTTTTTCGTATGATAGTACTCTTTTTTAATACATGTCCTAGTGTCCTTAACAATAGTGTTAAGTAAATGAAATTGTAATTTTTTTTTAAAAAAATATTATAGGCTAAATATATGTATATGTTTTTTATAATTTGGTTACTACCTTTTATTCTATGGTTCGGACAAAAACATTTTAATTGATTGGTAGCCTGGTTAATTAAATTGGTTAACTATTTTGTTATATCAGTGATAGTAATTATGATACTACCACGATTGTAAGTATCTACAATTACTGAAGATAAAATTTCATAGAATAACAGTTAACAAAAATAAACGGTAAACAATAAATGTTTATTGCGGCGGGTACGACCTACGAGAAAACGTACCCAAAATTTTTTTTTTTTTAAATTGTTGTATAATGAGTCCACTACTTAGAAAATTTGCATTTAGTTCAAATCTATAGAATGAGTTTATTTTTATAAAACCGACTTCAATATCTTCTCATATTGTGTATTGTGAAATATGTAAAACTGAATTTGATGTATCAAATAGCGGGCGCAGCAATATAACAAATCATATCAAAAAACAAACACATCTAGTAGCCTTAAATGTTGCTGCATCTAGTCGAAAGGTAAATATTTTTTTTAAAACGAATGATCTTACTAATGAAAATTTACAACTTGCCACAAAAAAGGAACTTTTGCTTATCACACTATCAAACACATGTTATGTTTTTCTAATAAATATGTAGAAAATATATAAATAAAGTTTATTTTTTTGTTTAAATTTTACACTTGGTATTTTTACCTTTAAAAAATAATTTATCCTTTAGTTTGTTTACTTAAATTACTTAAATTTAAAATATTTTCATCATAAAGACACACACTAAATGAGTTGACATTATAAATAATTGGTTTTTATAGTTGATAATAATAATAAAAAAAAGTAATCAAATGAAAAAAAAAACTATGGACTATGGTATATAGGCTATGGCTATGACATAGGTAAAACGGGTAGAATAGTATATGCGTTGAGCAATTATGACAGGGGAGGAGCTAAGTTTTAAAATGTACTTTTTTTAAATTTTTATATCTGGTCACCATAATTATAACACGTATCAGATGATTGACGGGCATTTTTGCAATAGCGGCTTTTAATAGACTATCCGATTTTTAAAATAACTTAATATAATTTATTTTTGGTGTCCATAAAACAAAGTAGCAATATTTTTTGTTTGTTATTAACAACTGAACTTGTACTTGGAAGTAGTAAAAATGACTTTTTTTAAAAATAATTTACCCGATTTCATATCTATAAACTTCAACTTTTTTTCTCTGTGTACACTGTATATCTTGGGAAGTAATTTTTTTATAGAAAATGGACATTTTATATGAGTTTAAAATAAATAAAAACCTATACCGGGCTATACATAAGAAAAAGTATAATTCACATTGTAATAATAAATTATACTATATGATATAATTTATTTACCTAAAAAAATTATAATACTTATAAATATCATATTATAATTGTAATATTTTTTCAATATAATAAATTATTAATTATCAATCATGTTTATGAACATAATAAAAAATATTGCAATTATTATTTAACTATGTTTAACTGAGTGTTTCTCAGAATTATTTCTGGCAACAAGTGATAAAGGTAAATTTCCGACAAAATTTTTAATAAAATAACTTTCAGAGTTATGAATTACGAAAATAACGTACACACAAAACAACGATCGACGATAAAACATCTTGTTCATTGAATATAGATACAATGATAATATGTTAATAATTTGTAATCTAATACTTATTTATGTATGTTTGTCTAAAATACGTAATCATAGTTATTGGTAGAATAAGCGATAACGAAAAACAATTTATTCCTGTTGTCGGCTAAATATATTACGCACGCGCATGCACATGTCATGTATATTCTAATTCAATTTATGGACGGAAAATAGCTGTACGACTGACAAAAATTAAGGTACTTCTAGTGGTTCGATTTAAAAAATGTAAAGATTTTTGAATTGGTAAACAAGTTTAATTTGCAACGGTCGGACTACTTTTTCAATTTTAACAAATTATTGTTGAGAATAAATACTTTACATTTTATAGACTTGTCAATTTTTAATATTTAATATATTAAAAAATATTTAAAATATTAAATATATGCTCCGACCGATGCAAAGTAGACTTGTTTATCAATTCAAATATCTTTGAATTTTTCAAATCTAACCACTAGAAGTATCTCAATTTTTGTCAGTATCTAAGGTTGTTTTGATGAAAAAGTAATCGGGTTTGCAGGGGGGTTAATAAAAATAAAAAATTGGTCAACATCTGGCTGGAAGTTTCTTCAAACAAAAAAGTGGAGGGCTTCGCCCCCCACACCTTCTTTAGGTTTCTAAAACTTGATCACAAAATACTCTACGGTTTACATACATTGAATAATAACTACAACATCCACTGTTCAAATTGTACTTCTATTTTACACGCTCGGTAACGAAAGATTATTTGTTCAACGGGCATTGTATGGAAAACATGATTACCCATAATATGGTATGCATATTATGTTCTATCGTAATATTTTATAGGACGGTTTGGTAATTTTAAACGATTTCAGAATTATTATTGTTCTGTCTATAGCATGGCTAAACATGGGTAGTGTATGAATACTCGGAATCGCCGCTCTGCGCCCGCCACGTCTACACTAACACTGACGATCGTTAACTATGCACACAAGCGTACAGCTCGCACGCACGCACCACTTACGGGCTGTACATTATTACCTAATCTGAATCCCTTTCAAAATATCCGCCTGCAATGGCTACCGCTGTTGGGCGTTTTGTCCGACACAGTGCCACCCATAGAAAATAGATAATATGTGGTGCCACCGCAGCACTGCGTACGTGTGGAATCAATTATTCGAGCTCGAGTCGCTTAACCATATACCGCGAACCGGGTATTATACCGATACCTAGTACCAAGTACCAGGTACCAAGCGGGTACTGCTCATGTTGTGCACTAGTTCCATGAGTATCCGCTACGATAGGAGTATAACAACCGTCATATGGGCGTCAACCGTTCTAATGCGTTTCGTCGGCATACCTTGCACCACATCCTCCGGCCCCGTACACCTCAGTCCGTGATTTGCGAAATTTTTTCCGCGCGTTCGAGAACCGGTTCGTCCAACAGACGTCGCTAGAGCTACGGCGGTTTTACATAACGGAAACGTTGCGCGGTTTCATTTCGCGACGAGTTCCCGTAGACAACGACCGACGCCCGTGACGTAATAACGCGGACCGAGATCACTCAACAAGTGCCGGACTAACGTTTGTCAGCGAACTTCCACGATGCAGTTCATGAATGAATCCATGCAGTCCAGCTGCCTGATCGAGCGCATTATCCGCCAAGCCATGGACACGTTCTTCACGGTCGAGAACGATTTCGAAGAACGATTGGGCGTGCTGGCAAGCTTCCTCAACCAGCTGGACCCGAGCCAAGTCGGCCTGAACGAGAGGCTGTTGCACAACGACGTGTACCAGTTGAGCGTCGAGGACGACGCGGGCCCGTCGACGGTGATGATGGAGGACCGCCGCCAAACGCCCGTTACACAAATCAGCGTGTATAATAACAAATGGTTGACAGCTAGCGTGTATGTGCTCCGGGATAAGGCCCGCATACCTCTTCACGATCATCCGTATATGCACGGTTTAATTAAAGTGTTGTGCGGCCATGTAATGATCCAAAGCTACAACCCAAAACGATTAAATTACAACCTTTGGGCCAAGTGAGTACGCGCACGGTTTTCCAGTGCCCTTCCCCGTGACGTGCATCAGTAACCACAATTATTTTTCCGTCCGCAGGTCTAAGCAAATCGAAGCCGAAAAACTCCCTACAGACATCATTGGGCACTACAACGATCCCCATATTTTACAACCGCATTTTGCTAATATACATCAGCTAGACGCGGTCGATGGTCCAGCCGCAATTTTTAGTTTACTAACGCCGCCATACAACACCATCTCCAAAGAAGGAAACACACGCAAGTGTAGATATTTCAAGGACACTTCGACCAGCAGCTTTTGTCAATTGTCAGTTGTGCCCCAACATCGTGGATATTGGACTGACACCGCTCCATACAATGGCCCGATCTTTAATATAATTACTGATATGGACAAAACTGATGATTAATGTTCTATATAAGAGATTTACTTATGTTTATCACAAGTAATATTTTTTAATAAAAATAATTTTTCCAAGTCTTAATATTATTGTATTATTTTAGGACCAACTTAAACTACATAGGTACTTTTATTGAATTTCTTATTAATTAATACATCACTCCTGATAGAAATGTTGGTTTTAGACAACTCTGATTAAAAAAATTTAGTTTATATTTTAGTAGGAACAAAAAAACCACTTGTAATAAATAAATAATCTAAATATAATAAATAACTAGGCCAATTATAATATTCTAAAAAAACTAATGGTGCTTTTCATCCCAATTTTCATTATTGAACCAATCATAAATAATTGGTTTAACTAATCAATTTTCTTTAATAATTGTAAGTTTTAATGTCAATTGATAATTTGGCTTTAAATTTAAATCTGAACAAGATTTTAGGAAAAAAAATTAAACTTAACGTAATCATGGATGCATATTTATAAATGAATACATGAATATTTAGTTTTTATTAATCCTGTTCAAATTTCAACTCCAACATTTGTGATTTACTGAAAAATATTAATTAAATAGTAATTTTGATAAACTTTATTAATTTATTAGTATTGTAATAACTTAATATTAAATTACAGAGTGAAATAACAAATATTTACATAACACAATTAAGTTACATTATAATTATAAAATAAATTATACATTTATTACTAATATTAGTTACTTTTCTTGATATAGTTTTTGATTGTTGGAATTTAGATGTCTGTGTGTAGTGCTTCATCCACCTTTGTTTTTTTAATCGCACGTGAGATCATACATAGGATTTTAGAGTTTATAACTAGTTTTGTATTTATGTGAGCACATTGACCCCAGACCAGGACAGTATATAGAAGTAAAAAACATAATTTGCTTACATATCAATAATGAAAATGTTCAGCTCAGTGAAGTTTGGGCTATTTATAATGGATACAATATTTTTAAACACTGTTAATGTTGAATTTGATAATACACATAAATAACACATTTAATTACATAAAATATAATATTATTAATAATCCTTCTATTTGCATCTATAAATGATTTATAAAAAGTAGATAATTAACCTTGTTGAAGAATTAATAAATTAATAAACCAGAATTTGGCTATTTTCTATACTTTTTGTATTTCAAACATTTTCAAAATGTTTTCATTTATTGAGAGCAGAAGTTTAGATATTATAGATTTTTAAAACTCTTAGAAGAATTATAAATCCTTGGAAATTCTTTTCTCCAAAAATTCTTATCAGTAAGAAAAAATATTCTCATAAAGTCTTTGTATAATACATGTTCTTGAAGCAAACCAATAAGACTTTTAACTACACAATTTTCTATGAACTACAAGATAAATGTAAGTGTTTATCCATCTTGTTTTTAGATATACATAAAAAATTTCAATATGTTTTGACTATATGCATCAGTTAAATCATATATGTTATCTTATGTATCTTAAGTTGAATAATTTTTGAATCATTTTATTTATTACTTTGAAAACATTTATGAAATATACTAAATACCTTATAATGTACATGAACTTAAACATTTAGTAGACAAATATAATAAATTTGTACCTCAAGGTAATATAAGTTGTTTATCGTTTAAACATTTTATAATATATTTAAAGAAAAATTATAACAACAAGTTGTTAAACGATCCATGAAAAACAGAGCCGTGCGAAACAATTCAGCGCTCCATAAACCTAACGATTTTTCTACTAATTGTTTTTTTATTATATAAATTTCCATGGGACACCATATTACTACACCATGAAAACTAACTAAAATATAGTATACAGTATAATATAATTTTATTCATTTATTTTAATTAAAAATAATGATAATAAAATAATCATTAATATATAAAAATACCAAACAATAGTTTATAATTTTTTTTTTGCATTTTCTTTGACAAATCTCTGGACTTAATTACTCCAATCAATAATGTTTACAACTACAGATTCCATACACAAAAGTGATAACAATACTGTTTTTTTCATTTACTAATGATGAGCGGAGATATATTTTTACCCTTTTCAAAATAGAAAACGAGCGTTTGCCACTAGCATTTGAACAAGGCATGTATATAAATATTTTAAGTGAAATTTCTACTAATGAAATGTAGAACTTATATTTTATTAATGCTTTTAATAAAGCATGAAAAGAATTTTTTTGATTTTCTGGCATAGATAAAACCATTTGTTTAAACTGTATTAATTCTTCAACAAATTTAATTCTTAAGTCGTCTTCATATATACTTACCAACTTTTCAGCTTTTAGTTGAAGTACAGTTTGAATAGGTGAACCATCTGGCAGTATATATCTTATTGCGACTGTAAGTTGATCAACTTTTGAAATAACAAGAGTAGAGTTTACAATAATTGAGAAATATTTAGAAATTTTAATTTCATGTACAATATTTTCTAAAACAGTTTTAGTCATTGATAAAATTAAATTGTCACAAATGGTATTAGACAAATATGATACATTTCTTTTGCCTTTATTTGCATACTTGTATATATATGTAGAAAGAAGTGGATCAAATTTAGCGATTAATTCAAGAAATCCTAAATAATTTCCATTGTGACCAAAAACTAGGATTTGATTATCACCTCTAAATGCCTCTAGACGACAGGAAAATAATATTTTCAATTAACTTTGATGAAGTACTTGTTGCCAATATGGTTCTTCTTTTTGGATTTTAATTTTAAGCTGCTTGTCTAATTTTCAGATTGTTTGGAGAACCATAGTTTCACTGATGTAAGATGAATGTGATTTTTTTCATGATTTTTGACATGGTCTAAACATTTTTTCCAATTTATAAATCCTTTACCTTGATTACTAAATGCTGTTTCATTTTGTGCAAATAGAAGACAGTAAAAACAGTATAAAGAATTTTTTGAACAAGAGTATAAAACCCAATTGCGAGACTTGTTTTCACCATTATGTAATTATTAAATACTTATTAAATACTTGTAAATACTTGCTTAAGAAGATACCGAAAATATTTACCAATTTTACCCAAAATTGATTTAAATTTGATGTTCTCTAAACAAGTTGATACTTTATTATATATTAAATAATTTATTGTGTTACTATTTAAAATCCATTTGGCTGGATCAGTTTCATGGTAAACAATATTTTTAGCACTGTGTTCTACATCTGAATATTTCTGATCCTATAAAATTAAGTATTATAGTCAGTAATGTAATTTTTATATCTAACGATGATTTTTCAAATTAAAATCGGTCATATTCTTTATCACTTTTTCTATAATATTCAAGCCAATATTTTTTAATTTTTTTATATTATTTATTGCCATAAATATTTATTTTATTGAATATTTCAGTTTTAATAAATTATTTATATATAATTATTCAATAATCATTTATTATTATTTAAAAATATTATATATAAATATTAACCATTTTCAAAGATATTTAATGGTATATAAAAATAATAAATGTTGGTTGTTAGATTAATATTAATAAATACCATAAATTTTAAGAATGTATCTTTATATTATATAATATAATATAATGTATTAATTAAATACATAAATTATTAAATACTTACATTTTATATGCCAATCTCATGTAGGTTATTAAATTATGATGCCTGTATTTTCAATTTTACCAATTCTTTATTTGTATCAGTTTCAATAACTAAAAAAACAAATAAATTAAATAATAAATATTTTTTCTTTTTAAATGAATTATTACCAGAACTAGAAATGAGCATCTAACCATCAATATAATCGTAGATATTTATACATCTATTTAACATAGATAAATTAAAATAAAAAATACTTATTTAAAAATTTAAAAATTAAATGTTTATACAATATTAGGTAGGTACATACCACAAGAATTAGGAATTTTGATTAGATCATCACTATTATTAATTTCAAGATTTTCAACTAGACAATAAATTAAGTGATTTTATTAAAAAAAATATAGGCCCAGAATTAAATTAATTTTTATTAATTTAATTAATTTTAATTAATTATACTTAGTAGACTATAAATTTATTAAATTATATTTTTGTACCTACCTGTATTTAATTAAGAAAAATAATTTTGTAATAATTTTTTTGAGCATTTTCTTTTGCTTTCTTCCTATTTTTACTGCCACTAACAGGGCCGTCTTAAGGTTTTATGGGGCCCCGGGCCCAACATTTTTCGGGGGTCTTACAATACATACTAAATTATGTTATATAAATTTTTTAACATATAATGTATATTATTTAAAAAAATTCTACTTTATTAGTAAAAAGTGAATTTTTGTTTAAATCTCTGATACTTTAATGTTTATTATAATTTCAAAAAATACTAAAATACAATCCTACTAATTAAAATGTAAACATATTAATTATTATTACATTAATATGTTTATAGTTAAAAATAAATGTAATTCATAAAACAAAAACTAAAAAAACAATAAAAAAAAACATTATATATTAAATTGATATAAATTTGTCAAGAAAAGTATGATTTTGAGATACTTGTGATTGTTGGTTAATTGTTATCATTTCTTGGTTTATCGGTAAAACTAAATTAATTTCTTCTTTGGGTGGAATAGAAGAAAAAAAATCTGTAAGCTTAGGTAAGGTATTTATGATTTTTTTTTCATTGATTTCTTTTATGATTGCTTTCTGCCTCTTTGAAGCACCACTAGGATATGAATGCTTTGACATTTTGAAATGATTATATTTTTGACGATAGCCAGAACATCTGAAAAGTATACGCTCGTTTACTACAGATATTCTGTTTTATCTATTTTAAATAGTAACTACTTAATCTACATTACTATATATTATATCATAACAAATTAAATACCAATTTTATAATAATACTAAGGAAACAGTTTGTAAGAAATACGCAACATTATTGATAAATTAAATAATAATTTTAAAGAATCTTTCGTCAATGCTTAAGCATATCGATTAGATTATAAATAATAAAATAAAAATGAACTAAATACAATTCACGGTCCGCAAGTTGTCAATCACTGGTGCATAGTGGGTAGAAATAATAGAAAGAAAAAACAATCGTTTAAAACCTAGTATTTTTCACACAAACAGATTTAATTTGAGATTCAGACAACTTCATTTTGACAATCATACTTACACAGTTACACATTGATTATTTTCTTCGTCATAAATGCGTAACTTAGATTATTCATTTGTATTACAAAAATTGTTAGGTATATTAATAAAAATAACCCTTCCTAAATTGTCATTATTATTAAAATTGAGTGTGTAATGTATCAATTTATAATTATAATAATAAAAATAATAATACATGTTGTAGTTTAGTGTAAAGTTTACTTACGTAAGACGATTTCCTTTTGAGTTAAAAATTAAACAACCACGAGCCGAAAGTTTAGATATTTATGTGGATTAACCGATTATGTGTGTGAATCTAAGGTGTGAGTACTAAGTAGTGTACCTACTAGTGTGTGTGTGTTGAACTGTCAGTTGTACACAGTCGACGATGACGATTAACGACGGCGTCATCGCCAAAGTTTATAAGATAAGATAAGATATTTCATATTATTTATAAATAGCACTCGCAATACAGCTATGTAAAAAAAAAAAAATCGAAATTACAATAACAAAGCGCACGTCAAAATAATGTACGAGGTACCAGGAATTAATTTAAAATTTAGAAATTTATCAAATATTGTATTATTTTGATACAAAACTAATTTTAATATTTTTTCGTTCAAGATTTATATTTTATACTTATTAAAAAAATGTAAAATTATGATATAAAATATAAAATATGTAATACATGTGAATTTGGGGCCCTTAAACTGTCAGGGCCCCGGGCCCAGGACCTACGAGCCCGTGCCTTAAGACGCCACTGGCCACTACCTAGCTTTCTTTTTTCCAACTTAATTAACCGACTCCATATTGAGAATAAGCAATAACTCAAAGTTCAATTACTAAACTAAAGTTATCAACAAGCTAATATAAATAAAATATAAGCCAAATTACCCAAGTCACAAAAAAGCATAGAAATTCTAAATAAATTATAAATACTTAATTATTTACAATTGTAATTTATGTATGCAAAAGGAGCGTACCAATATAATGGATCACGAATGATGCATTAATGCCATAAACGTCAATTATAGAAATAAAACACACAATGTGATAAAGTATTATAGTAAATAACTGAGTACTGTGTACATTAGTCAGGAACGGTTAGATTAAGACATTTGACATGCAGATTTTCTGTTGCAGCCCACCGTCTTATTTCGGATTTGGTAAATTGAGTGCTATATTATTATTTTTAGGTAAACTGAGTCCCCTGTAAAAAAGTTAAAGCGGTGAATTGAGTCCCTTTTAAATTTATTCTAGTAAATTAATAATGTTTATTAAATAGGTGGGTAATCAATGTCAACTTTAAAATGAATAATAAATACATAATACTTATAATAAATAAATAATACTCTTGATATTAAACGGGTAAATATTTTAATGATACGAGCTTAATAAATTAAAGTCTACTAATTTCATTATTTTTGTACTTCGTCATTAAATTTTGACAAATTTTGTTCTCTTAATATACCTATTGTCCTTCTCTATGTTGTGTTTTTTGCATAGCTCTTTACTTCTTATTTGAATATATGTGTTAGATTGGATTTCATTGAGTGCATCAATAAAAATAAAAATATTTGGATGTGAAGTATAAAATAAACTATTCAGCTTTGCGTGAAATGATTCACAACTATTTGTTGTATGATTAGATATTGTTGAAAATTCATCCCAAAGATTAGGTGAGAATGTAGAATCTGATGCAATGTATTATCTGGGGTCGAGTCAGCAATAATTGAGAAGTACTTCCTTGATTGAATTTTATTAACTATTTCTTTAATAACAGCTTCTCTCATAACCATAATCAATTCAGTACAAATAGTTGATGATATGTAAGAGATATTACCACAGACTTTGTTTCCATATTTTATTAAATGCTGACTTATAAACGGATCAAATTTAGCTATTAGTTCTAAGCAACTAAGATAATTATCATTATGCACAGATCCAAGTGTTTCATTTGAGCCTCTTATTATTTCTACTATTCTGTGTAAAAAATTCTTCCAGTAGACAAACTATCAGATATTTGCTTAAGTACAACATCATCTATCCTACTTTGAACACTATTTGAAACTCTAAAATACCAAAATTGTATTGATCTTACATGACTTAACGATTTTTCATGATCACTAACTTTTTTATAACAATCTTTCCAATTGATAAAACCTCTACTATGATCCTCAAATTATGTTTTATGTCCACCAAATGACAAACAATAAAAACAAAATACTGTATTTTTTGATTAAGAATACAAAATCCAATTTCTCAATGCAGTTTCTCTACTTTGCATTGTTCTTTTAAAAATATCTCTTGGGAGATGTCTTATATATTTACTAACTGACCTTTTAGTTGCATTAAAGTTGATAGTTACAACATTTTATTTAGCTTGATTTAGTATGAAATAATCTATGCTTGACTTATTGATTTTCCATAATGCTGGATCAGATATTAATTCTGGATGTCCAACAATAACAAACTAAAAACAAAATTATGAACTTTGAATAAGTATAAAATACATGAGTATAATATTTAAACAATATATATATATACACACACAATTAATACATACTTCATTACCATTTTCTGCATAATTTAAATCATTTGTTTTGTCAAACTTAGAATTTGATTGGTCGTCAATAATCAACTAAAACAGAATTATTAACTTTTAAAATAGGTAAATCAGTAGGTACTGAGCATTTACATGAGTATACAATATATTATTATATGTATTATATTATATTTATATACTTAGAAGTTGAATGCTCAAAACATAACTTGTATAAACTATCAATCCAAATAAATAGTAGTTAACAACATTTCATCAAAAATAATAATAATTTTAACTACAATAATTGTTTATAAAAAAAAAAAAAAACAATACTATACAAATTAAACTAAGAATATTCATGAATTGTATAGGTACTTATTAGTTATTATATAATATTATGTATAAGTGAATTTTATATACTTATATACTACATTTACTACTTACCCATTAATAAGTATTAGTCCAGATTTAGTGTTCATTTGCATGAAATCTCCGAAGATATTTAATTAATTGGAAATAAATTGGTATTAAAAGTATGGTAATTAATAGTAAGAAGTGAATTTTGGCTTTAGGGGTATGTATTGTGGTTAAATGATATAATTAAATGATAATAATTATTCGTATAAGAGATAAATACTTACCGCTGATGGCGGAAAAAAAGTTTGGAATTTTGGAATTTTTCGATTTAACTCTTCTAATTTCAAC
Source organism: Sipha maydis (assembly GCA_034509805.1). Lineage (NCBI taxonomy): Eukaryota > Metazoa > Arthropoda > Insecta > Hemiptera > Aphididae > Sipha > Sipha maydis. The sequence continues at coordinate 101,108 of JASXSY010001102.1, forward strand.
TTTTTAACTGTTGCTCTTTTTTTATATTCAGCGCTACCTAATTTCACTCTTTTTGTTTTTGAAGACATTGTTTTAAAATTTTTAAATAAAATTACACTTGACAACATTACAACCAACCGTCTACAAC
>JASXSY010001103.1:0-481195 GCA_034509805.1 Sipha maydis
TGTAAAATATAATATAATTTATAATATTCTAGACTGACAAAGATATCGGTTTTTTTTAAATGCTCTAACTCAAAAATGAAAAACCGCAACAACTTGAAATTTTCACCAAATCTTTATATTGACGTTCTCTATATATGGTTAAGATTTCAAAGTATTTTGACATATTTTGACTTATTTATAGACAATTTAAATTTTCGATTTTTGTAAAATTTTTGTTTTTAAGCATCTATAAAATTTAATTGGTTGAGCGAAAACTCTTGAAAATTTAATACTAGGTTTATAATAAGTTAAACTTATCGTAACTAAAAATATCGGTGATCGGTTAACTCAAATTTTTTTTATAAGCCCTTAATGCTCAAATTTGTATAAAATGTGTAAAAATCACGATAATTTGCAAGTTATTTTGTAGTAAAAATTCATAAATTTTTTTCTGTTCATACTTAAGGTTTAAAATTTTATATTGAAATATTGAAAATTTTTTACTTTTGACCCCCCAAAGTACCAAATAGATTCACTTTCCTTTCAGAAAAGTTGCTACATAAGCAAATCGAAGCATTTTTACTACCCCAAATCGTGTCGACAGACACAAAAAAAAAAAGAACCGGATGGGCCTCGCTCTGCTGTACCGTTGGGGGTGGAGTGCACCTCGTTTATAGGATAAGTCATTATTATAATGGATTTGTTAAATTTGAATGCAATGATAGATATCATTGTATACGAATAACGATTCTGAACGGAGTTCATATGTTTGTCTAGGATATAATACATTGTTATTTATAAACATTGTAAAAAGTATATTTTATTTTGAAACGATAAATATATTTTTCAATTAGGATGGGTTGGCAGTTGCATACAGCGATATAGTTTGTCAGTCTAGAACATTCTACATTATATTATATTTTACATGTAATTTTATGTCAATATTCGATGTTCAAACGCTTATAAAAAAAAATTGTGCCTATGGATTTTAATAATTTTTGAATGACTTTAATAACTACTTCTGTGGAATCTTCTATTAAATTTTCAAGTATTTTGTACGACCCAAATTTTTTTATCACCGATTATAAAAAAAAAATATAAAAAAATCGAATATTTTAAATGCCTATAAGTGGCTTAAAAATCAATATAATATTTTGAAAAAAATATGACTTAAAGGAAATACCAATCTTAACAGCTGGTAGAATTTTCAAAAATCTGCGACTTTTACTTTTTGAATTATAAAAAATATTTAAAATCGTTTGAGAATAAATCGCTGTTTTATGCAATTTCGTAAATATTTAAATTTCAAACAGTCATAAAATTTTTTCCTCTAATTCCGGTAGAAATTTTTTTAAAGATTTTTGAAGAGTAGCTTATAGACAACCTCGTGTTAAAATTTTGAACCTTAAGTATGAACAGAAAAAATTTTATGAATTTTTATCTACAAAATAACTTGCAAATTATCGTGATTTTTACATATTTCGTATAAATTGGAACTTTGAGCACTTATAAAAAAAAATTGTGACTTACGATTTTAGATTTTTTTTTATCAGTTAAGGAACAACTTATAAGAAACCTTGTATTAAATTTTCAAGATTTTCTAGGCAGCCAAAAAAATTTTATCGTTATTTAAAAAAAAAATACTTAAAAAAATTGAAAATTTCAATTGTCTATAAATAGCTTAATAAAAGTCAAAATACTTTGAAAATTTAATGGTGTATAGAGAATGCTAATCTAAACATTTGGTGAAAATTTCAAGTATTTACATTGATTAGTTTTTGAGTTATAGCAAAATAAAAAATTTGATTATGTTGAAAACTGGTTTTGCGTAAAAACTCCCGTTTTTCCCAAATTTTTTTATGGTTTTTCCCGTCGCATTTAAAAAATATTGGAAATTTTTAACTTTTGACCCCCCAAAGTACCAACTAGATTCACTTTCCTTTCAGAAAAGATGCTACATAAGCAAATCGAAGCATTTTTACTGCCCCAAATCGTGTCGACAGACACAAAAAAAAAAAAAAAAAAAAAAAAAAAAACACACATCATTGTAAAATCAATACATTCTTCACTCCGTTCAGAATCTAAAACACACATCATTGTAAAATCAATACATTCTTCACTCCGTTCAGAATCTAAAAAAAAAATAAAGTAAAAAAAAACACACATCATTGTAAAACCAATAGATTCCATCACTCCGTTCAGAATCTAAAAATTTAAATGATAGGTACTACAGTAGTATATTATATTTTTTTAATTTTATTGTACGTTACTTGTCAATTTCTGTTTTCTTTCATTATTTAAAAAAAAATAAAATGAAAATACTTTAAAATGTTTTTGCTAGTTATTATTACGTACCTGAAAAAAATTACTATTACACTGTATATTGATATATTGTCTTATATTTTGAAAAAAAAATTATCGTTGTTGTTTGGATAATATACTTTTTTCATAATTTTAATTCACTTTTATGAACTAATAGTTAATAATGCTATAAAAACATTATAGAAACGGACTGTGTGACAATATTGTCCGTTTTCTATTTTCATCCGATCCGTTAGGGTGAAGTTGACTTTAACTGAATTTTCATCATTAATTTTAATTTTCTATTTTTATAGCCGAGAAATTTATTTTATTAAGTGAGGCTAAAGGGTGTTTACTGCGGAGACATATTTTTTCCATTGGTTATAGGAATTATTCGTTTTATTATTAATTTTGCCAAGGATGGGCATCAGCCTAATGGGCCGAAATGGTGTTAGGTAATATAAATGTAAACTAATTTTAAGTAGCTAAATTGTGAAATATTCTACTACGAGTATTAATTTAATAACTTCTTCAATCTGAGTAAGTGCCATCAAGAGCTTGACCAAGATTCTATTTAATTTATTTTTTTTTGAGGGTTCATTTTTTAACGTAAGTATAAAATTTACAAACAGATAATTAAAATAAGTCGCTATAATCTGTATAAATGTATTCATAAAAAAAAAACCGAGTATATTACTGTCAAATATTTAAATATATTTTAACATGTTAGAAACCACAGCCCCTTCCACTTAAAAATCTTGGCCACGCCATTGATTCAATCAATTAGAAAATTAATGATTTAAAAATAATTGTTTATATTTTGTAACAACAAGCCTCTCCTTGAATAAAAAATAAAAACAATTACATTATTTTAATAAGTACCTATCATTTTTTCCTATTTGATAAATATCACTATAATAATAATATAATTTTAATTAAAGTATATGTTTTACAATAGTAACATAGTAACAAGACAGAAACATTACATTTAGCATTTATTGTGTAATTTATAATTACTTAATTTCCTCGTCGTTTCTGTTACTATTTTTACAAATTTCTTTGCTTTTCAGGTATGTGAAGAAAGTCAAATTTTTCTAATACATATTATTCATGTCGAATTTTCTTATTTCTAAATACAGTCAAACCTCCTTTAGTGGACACCTCTAAATAGCGGACACTCTTATGGCAATTTAATTTTTGATATTGATAATTTTTATCGTAAATATAGAATAATATTGTAGAATGGCTTAAGATATATCTAATCTAATGTTATTACAATACATTATTATACTATGTACAATTATACTATGTAAGTGATCTATGTTATTATTACTATGTAAGTTTATTTAATCTGTCCATTATCATGTCGATGAAAACATTTTTCTAGTTTATATTCTGTGATGTTATCCAACTCCTACATTTTTAGTAGGTATGTATTTAGTTGTATTTGTGATTCCAATACATACGGACGTATTCATGAATTTATTGTAGTACGAAATGGCTAGTAAATTAAAAAGATAAAGTCTGAAAGAAAAAATTGAGATTCTTGTATTTTGAGCGTGTAATATGCTATTTAATTACGCCCATTAATTTTTACAAATATAATAATATCATAATTTTAAATAATAATATGTACAACTCCTATTTATTTATTATTAAAATAATACAAATACAATACATACCTATATCATTATTATACAATATAATATATTGTATAATAATGATATAGGTATATTATAGTAGTAATAATGTATTATATATAGTATATTATTACATATTATATAAATGTTGTATATTATATTATGTAGTTATTATTTCTCCAACATATTTACGAAATTTTTTTTCCATCTGAATCGCGGACACCTCTAAATAACGGACAAAATTACGACAACCGAGAATGTCCGGTATTTAGAGGTTTCACTCTATATAAAACTTATTGGTTAAATTTAATATTCATTCAGAATTAGTTATTAAATAAAAATAATAAGACGTCGAGGGACACTTGGTTAATGTGATACATCGAAGCTATTTCGTATAGAAAATATGCACGAAAGAATGATTTATTAAAGGGAATAAATATAGCAAAATAAAAATATAATGGCGTAAACTAAAACAAAATATGTATTTACATTTTTTTCAGAAAAATTATTCTTTATTTACAAAATATATAGTAATTGGCTGCATCCGAGTTGCGGTCGGCGGGGATTTTTTAAATAAGTTGACATAACAGTTGCGGTCACGTCATTTTAAGGATACATTCAAGTTGCGGTCATGTGATTTTAAGGGTACATCCGAGTTGTTGTCATGTCATTGGTTATATTACAATAATATATTATTTAAAAATTTTAAATTAAAGAGTAAAAAGTTTAAATACATTTTAGTAAAGGTTGACTGATTAGGCTGATAAACAACTGGTTTATTATACACACTATAGTGGTATATTTTAATGTAACATACTTATGATATTCATCAAGTTTTAAAGCTATTATCTAAAATGTGCAATATGTGCATCGAATTATATGGTAAAGTTGAGTAATTTTTTACAGCAGTCTATCGAAGTTATAAGGCAATAAAAATAATTAAAAAATTTCTTTGAAGTGTACGAAAAAAAAAAAAAATTAAAAATTAAAATGTGCATAACTATATATGTCACTTATTTTCAAGAGTTTGAATTTCAAAGTAATTGTATTAAAATATTTAAAAAATAAATATTAAATCGAGAAAAAAAAATACATGAAAAAAATAAATATTTCGATAAATTAGTGATTTTACCATATAAAACGTAAAAAAAAAAAAAAATGCTGTAGGTCCCGTTTATTTATACGTAAGAACTTAAAACTGTGTATTAAGGTTCCTTAGAATGTCTGTTTATAAATCACAAAAAAAAAAAAAATATGAAAAAATTAACATTTCAAACATGGGGTGTATGCCGTCTAAACCGATGTTTCAAACCACTGTACGACGGCTGATACGCGTGTTCGTAACACAACAATTGAATTAGATACGTTTTGATGTGGTTGTGTACGCGTTACCGTAGCGCGTTCGATTCGATGCGGATTAGTCATCGGTAAAAATATTACATTTACATAAATCATTAACTGAATGTCGCGTCCGTTTACGGTGTGTTATCACTCTATTTATAATAATTTTTTTATTTACCTAAAAGGTATTTACACACTCAGCAGTGACGCGACAGTGCCGTACCCGTTCCGGGATTCTACCGGATGGCGAAAAGACCGTTTGCGTCGGCACGGTCACGCGCCGGACGAGTGAGGACATCATGCTTATCTTTCCTTTAAGAATATTAATTCGCCGGAAGAATCCCGGAACGATCACGGTCACTGTCACGTCACTGATGTGTGTAAATAGACCTGTGTAAACATCGTCACGGTACCAACACTTCTAATTTCTGGAAGAACTGCCATGGCACTACATTGGATCGAACGGACTCTGTGATTAGACGCGAACGCGGGGGAAAGGTGTTAGAAAATTGATTTTGAATACTCGTGTACATAGCACACGTACAACGCAGATGGGTGACTGATTTAAAATATTTATTCGTAATCGCATGATGCGTTTCCCGGTTTACGTCAAGAAAAAACACCCAACTCCATGCCTTTTATACATAATATTTACCTGTAACGTACGAACAAACCACTCGATTGTGATCGAAGGTACCCAAAGCGGTAAAACACGACTCCGTACGTTTTACCTTTTTGGGAACACAATTTCGTATGATTTCTATCAAATAATGTATAGTAAAAATGACCCTACGATTACGTACGGTTTTTTGTGCAACGTTGCCATTTATTTTTTATAGTTAATAATATTATATTATATATTATAATATATCATTCTTTGCCATTTTTTTTTTTTTTTGTAATTAAAATGAATAAAAAAAGTACAAAAAATTATAACCTGATACATTCAGTAATCAATACAAATACTCGATGAATATTTTATTACATTTTTATGACTTAAACATTTGTTATGTTAATTTATTGTTTGATGTTCAACGCTGTCGACTAAAGCCATTTTGACATTCTTTAAACACAGACCTTATGCATGTCTCTACTTGTGTTTCCTTCAGAACTGCTATAAACAAATGAACTGAAAAGTTTAGACTATGAAACTGGGTACTTCTTGAGGGGAGGCTAAGAGGCTATAGCCTCCCAAATGGGTCGTGTTTATAAGTAAGTACCAAAACAGTAAAATACCTACTATTTGGTATATAAATATATCGATATGAACTAAAAATATTAACGAATAACGGGTGCTGTCATTGGTAAATACATAATCATATTACTATCTACCATGATTACTATTATATTATTTTTGGTTATCGTGAACGTTATGGTGACTCTTGTCTAACATTATACACTATATAATCACTAAAGTTTTCATATCATACGTCGTGACGTGCCTAACGCAGTTGACCACTGTTAATTTATTGTTATTATTATTATTATTACTTATTATTATTTTTCTTATTATTATTTTTATAAATATCATTAAAACTATATTAAAATGCTGGTTAAATATTTTTAAATGTTGTGATATGAACAGAAAAAAATTTATGAATTTTTACCTACAAAATAACTTGCAAATTATCGTGATTTTTACACATTTTATACAAATTTGAGCATTAAGGGCTTATAAAAAAAATTTGAGTTAACCGATCACCGATATTTTTTAGTTACGATAAGTTTAACTTATTATAAACCTAGTATTAAATTTTCAAGAGTTTTCGCTCAACCAATTAAATTTTATAGATGCTTAAAAACAAAAATTTTACAAAAATCGAAAATTTAAATTGTCTATAAATAAGTCAAAATATGTCAAAATACTTTGAAATCTTAACCATATATAGAGAACGTCAATATAAAGATTTGGTGAAAATTTCAAGTTGTTGCGGTTTTTCATTTTTGAGTTAGAGCATTTTAAAAAAAACCGATTTCTTTGTCAGTCTAGAATATTATAAATTATATTATATTTTACATGTAATTTTATGTCAATATTCGATGTTCAAACGCTTATAAAAAAAAATTGTGCCTATGGATTTTAATAATTTTTGAATGACTTTAATAACTACTTCTGTGGAATCTTCTATTAAATTTTCAAGTATTTTGTACGACCCAAATTTTTTTATCACCGATTATAAAAAAAAAATATAAAAAAATCGAATATTTTAAATGCCTATAAGTGGCTTAAAAATCAATATAATATTTTGAAAAAAATATGACTTAAAGGAAATACCAATCTTAACAGCTGGTAGAATTTTCAAAAATCTGCGACTTATACTTTTTGAATTATAAAAAATATTTAAAATCGTTTGAGAATAAATCGCTGTTTTATGCAATTTCGTAAATATTTAAATTTCAAACAGTCATAAAATTTTTTCCTCTAATTCCGGTAGAAATTTTTTTAAAGATTTTTGAAGAGTAGCTTATAGACAACCTCGTGTTAAAATTTTGAACCTTAAGTATGAACAGAAAAAATTTTATGAATTTTTATCTACAAAATAACTTGCAAATTATCGTGATTTTTACATATTTCGTATAAATTGGAACTTTGAGCACTTATAAAAAAAAATTGTGACTTACGATTTTAGATTTTTTTTTATCAGTTAAGGAACAACTTATAAGAAACCTTGTATTAAATTTTCAAGATTTTCTAGGCAGCCAAAAAAATTTTATCGTTATTTAAAAAAAAAATACTTAAAAAAATTGAAAATTTCAATTGTCTATAAATAGCTTAATAAAAGTCAAAATACTTTGAAAATTTAATGGTGTATAGAGAATGCTAATCTAAACATTTGGTGAAAATTTCAAGTATTTACATTGATTAGTTTTTGAGTTATAGCAAAATAAAAAATTTGATTATGTTGAAAACTGGTTTTGCGTAAAAACTCCCGTTTTTCCCAAATTTTTTTATGGTTTTTCCCGTCGCATTTAAAAAATATTGGAAATTTTTAACTTTTGACCCCCCAAAGTACCAACTAGATTCACTTTCCTTTCAGAAAAGATGCTACATAAGCAAATCGAAGCATTTTTACTGCCCCAAATCGTGTCGACAGACACAAAAAAAAAAAAAAACACACATCATTGTAAAATCAATACATTCTTCACTCCGTTCAGAATCTAAAACACACATCATTGTAAAATCAATACATTCTTCACTCCGTTCAGAATCGTTTTTCGTATACAATGATACCTATCATTGAATTCAAATTTAACAAATCCTTTATAATGACCTATCCTATGAAGAGTCGCACTTCACCCCCAAGTGTACAGCAGAGCGAGGCCCATCCGGTTCTTTTTTATATGTATGATTTTATTCATTAAATACCTACTTGATACTTTATACAGTATTTCGTACAAATAGCTAACTTTTTTTTTATTTGTCTAATTGCCTCCGAGAAAATAATATGAATGTAATTCGTAGTCATGTAGTAATTGAAAAATAGTAATGTAAGTATTAAACATGTAAAAAAATTATTTATATATAAAAAAAAATTAGCTTTGAAATATTCTGTCATTTTTACTATTATATCTTAGTACGTTTTTTTTTTCTGTTTTAAATAATACTTTAAATAAATACTTATCTAATAATTAATATTTCGATAAAAAACTAATTTGATTTTCATTGATTACACAACATAATATTGTAAGAAAAAAATACATAAAATATTTAATAATTTATAAACAATAAGGTTTAAATCATATAAATATAGGTAATCATCTTTATATTACATATAGATACTTATTAGACTGCCTTCATAATAGAAGTGGTTCTCAACGTTTTTTCATTCACGTACCCCTTTACCACTCACCACTATTTCACGTACACAAGTATAAATTTTGAATATAAATAATGGAAAATAATAATAATAATTTTTGAGGAAAATTAGGAAATATTTATTTATTTTAATTAGCTTGCGCCAAACAATGTATATAAAAATAATAATATCATCTAAACAATTTTATTTTAATGTGAACCTGAGCTGGTTTGCTTGAACTTAATTTTTTGAAATCTGGCTCCACACTTGATAAATAATCCCGTCAGTCTGAACTTGCAGAGTTTATTACGATATTTATTTTTTATGAACGTGTAAGTAGAAAAGGCCCTTTCCACCAACACAGTACAAAAATTGATCTACTTAAATTATCTACATTCTAGTGTTCATATTATAACGATGAAATGTTATCGCATTAATAACATTAAATTTCACTTTTTCCGCCATTACTCAATTTTTTTTTGCGTACCCCTTGAGATCATGCCACGTACCCCAGGTTGAGAACCGCTGTAATAGCACATTATGTTTCAAGCGATTCACCCACGATTTTATTATTTGTAATATAGTATATCATATTTATTTAAGATTAGGCTTTATCATTTCACAGCAAGACCATTTACACTCCATATTTAGGCCATAACTATCAAGTCTATAATATTATTATTTTTAGAAGGTATCACTATCAAATTATAAATAGCTATTAAATAGGCCAAATGTGGTAAATTATTTTAACTCTACATGCTAACAATTACATATATATCCTTCCAGTGTATAATTATTAAATGTGATAAAAATGATATCGACGGTATTTTGTAGAAAGGATTGTAATTATTATTTTAAAAAAGGTATTCATGGATATATAATAATCAAAATACCGTCGATATAATTTTTATACACTGGAAGGATATATATGTAATTTTTACATTACATTGGTAATTGTTTTATTTGTAAATTTTAATACAGTATATGTAGTACTACATTCATCAGTTAATTTATTAAATATCATCTTATAAAATTAATTTTTAAAAACAATGATCGACATGAATAAGTCAAAAAAATAAATAAAAAAATAGACAAAATTACTTAATTATTGATTTATGACATATTGTATCCTATTACGTTAAGTATATTATCTACGTTTTTTTAATATTTATTTCACACGAATTAAAACCAATAAAAAAAGTAAATGTAATTTTATAAAATAATGATTTTAAAATTGAAATGAACAATGTTTTACTTGATACTAAATGACATTGTTATAATTATTAACAATCATTTATTTTATAATATTATTTTTACAACACCTATGTATTTTTATCCATAGAAAAAAACATGGAATTATCATACTTTTCAAATATATATTTACTCAAAACGGTTTAAGTAAAAAAAGTTCAATATTTTAAACTTTTAGAAAAATATAATTACCTTTTCTTTTTTCTGTTTAAATTGACGACAACCCCGGAACTGTTTCTCATATTGCTCCAGGGCTAGAAAATTATAAATACCTACCTAGAAATATTTATTTGGTATATATGGTATACCATATATACTTTTCTTATTTTTAAAAAAAAAAAAAACATTTAATACTATTTTAGGATCACAATATGGGATGTGAACATTATTGTATTATCAATGTATAATATGTGTAATTATAATATAATAATATAATAGGTTTACTTATGATTAATTTATAACAACTTATAACTATTCAAATGCTTTAATCAATACTTTGTTTTCCCTCAAACACGCACACTTAGTACTTACCTGTTTCTAGTTACAGTTTATATTATTAAATAAAAAATATTTATTTAAAATAAATCATTGTTATCTTATTATAATGAATACTATAACAAATAAGGTGTATATTGTAGATATATATTTTTGACACAATACAACGACAAAATAAACTGTTATATTGAATCCGTATAATTTAAAATTTTCTGAATCTAAAAAATGTAAAAATATAAAATGCAAAAAAAAAAAAAATGTTTAAGATGTTAAATAATTTATAACTAAATACATTATACACATAAAGATAAATGTTATTTTTAACTTTTTTATAAATACAATAAAAACTAATTTTGAGCTAAATAAAATGTAACTGTCACGTAAAACCAGTATAATTTAAAATTGTTTTCCCTGAAATAGGTGTGAGTATTTATTATTTATAACTACAATATACTCACCCCTATTTTAGATTATATTTTTATAAAAAAAAAATTAATACGAATATATTGAATAATTTGTAATAAACTAAGTTCTACACATAAGCTTAAAAATGATTATTAATTTTTTATAATTTTTTTTTTTTTGTATAATTAAATATCTACATAAAAAAAAAAAAAAAATACATATAAATATCCTATTTGTCTATGTAGTTTCTTCCAATTACTCAGATTTCTTATAAATAGCTTTGATGATTTCAAGTCCAATAGCTTTACCCATTGGAGGAGGTACTGCATTACCAATCTGTCGATGTTTATTAATGATTGGCCCATAGAATTTAAAAGAGTCTTTGAAACCTTGCGACCGAGCACATTCTCTTACACTGACTACACGATTCTGATCGGGATGAAGAACTCTGCCTTGTTTTCCCATTGGTTCAGGATTTGTAATTGTAGTTGAACAAAAACCTGTCCATGCAATTCGACCATATAAACCTGCCCAGTTGTTATGCCTATTTGCAGTATGTGGTAAACACCATGGGATAATTGTATTGTTTTGACGATCCTGTGGATTACATTCTTTACCGCTAGCACAGGGACAAACACCACGAAGCGCATTATTTTTACCTTTGCCATTTTTCAAATCATTATGATTGTACACAAGTTTATTTGTCATAGTTCCATCCAACAATTGAACTTTGATATTGGGTAAGTCTCTCCAATCACTTCCTTTATTCACTGGAATCAAGTTTATTCTTGCTTGTACCAATGGTGACATGTCCTTGCAGATATGATCAATCAATTTAGATTCAGGTAAAAAATTATTTGGATATCTAAATAACTTTTGTAAGTGTGTAATGGGCTCACTTTTGTATGAAACTTTATCATTATAATGTCCAGTATATACCTTAGGCAGATCAGACCATGCATCATGGACGGTAACTGTTCTCATCGGAGCTGATTCTTCATACTTGCAGTTAGTTTTAAATTTTTTATCATCAACTTGAATATTCAAGCTGGAACTTCTTTTGCTGAATACATGAATGGGCTCTGGGTATAGTGGTAATTTTTCGCCAGGTGCTGCTGCAATAATAATTAATCTTCTTCTGGTTTGAGGCACACCAAAATTACCAGCTTGAAGAATGCCAAATGTACACTGGTAACCCATGCGTGTAATACACCTGAGAGTCAGTTTAAGAACCATGCCTCTTTTGAACGACGCAAAATTTCTAACATTTTCTAGGATAAAGAATTTTGGTCGATAAAAATCAAGAAATGATAAAAATGTTACGACAAGACTGTTCTTAAAATATGAATATTGACCAGAACTAAACCGATTCATACCACTAAATCCTTGACAGGGAGGTCCTCCACAAATAAAGTCAACTTCACCCTTTTGTGGAATCATTTGATTTTTATCATTCATTTTTTTACCAGACATGGCCAATTTTAACAAAAGATTACAGTCATCATTGAATACTGTTGAGTCTGGATTGTTTAATTTAAATGCAGTGGCAGCTTTATCATCACTTTCTATAGCCCACTTGCTCACAACAAGGCCACTATCTTCTAAGCCTTTTGATAAACCACCACAACCGGCAAATATATCTAAACCTCTCAATGGTTTGATTTTTTTATAGTTTGGAATAAATTGCAATTTATCTTCCACTACATGAGCATATTTCATGTTAGGAAATAATTCTTTTCCTATCATTTTAGCTGTGTTTGGAAGTTGATGTTCTGGGATAAGAAGACCAGTTGCAAAATCATATTTTTTAGCAAAGTAAAATCGATCTGGTCCACCAACAAACCAAGCAGTGGTGTCATGAACATTGTTAATGAAAGTAACATAACATTTACCAAATACTTGTTTACATTGAACCCTAAATTGTTCTTCTGACCAATATAACATATTCATATCAACATTATTTTTAAAATTTTCCAAAGGAATTTGTTCAGCTCTATACATTCGCTGTACCAAAAGCTTGACATTTGATTCATCTCCTTCAACAACATAAACTGCTATTATTTCTGCTATTTCAAAAGGATTGGGAGTGTTTTCATTGGAACCACGCATTGAATATTCTAAATTCTTACGATAATACTCTGGATACTTATTTTCATCAACCTCAGTCAGTATTTCATACATTTTATTTGTGTTTGATTTTTCATGAACAAATGGTTTTACTTCTAATAAATTTGCCCTTTGACTAGTTGAAAATGTTTTAGGTGGTAAATAAATAAAACTTCCTATTTTATATTCTACATTGTTCAATTTGAATTTATAAAAATATGATATACGGTTAGATTTTTCAATGAATTCAAGTGGTTCAGGTATTTTAGACTTTTTTTCAGCCTCTTTAATTTGACAGTTTTGACATTTTTTTATTTTTTTATTTTGATTATTTGAATATTCTTGTTTTGGATATTCAAACCGTCCAAATTCATCATCATATCGATATTGATAAAAAAACGAATTTTTACTGTTGCGATTAACAGGTTCCAAAAGATCTTGTAACTTAGAACCACCAAGATTAAACCAATTGGCACTAGGTATTTTTTGCGTGACATCTAATATTTTAACTATATTATTAATATCAATATTAAGACATTTTTTAATAGCAAATATTTCTTGAGAGTCTGATGTTTCACCAAGAATTGAATCATAACCATGTACGAATAAGCTGATGTGAGCCCTATCTTTATGATCTGTTTTAAAGAAATATTCTATGCAACCAATCACTGGTTCCGCTAGCACATGTTTTTTCACAACTACAAACATTTTTTCACACAATTTGTGGTCTTTCCACTTCACTTGATTTTCATCATTATCATTTATATCAGAAGATGTTTGTTTAGTTGGTATACTGTCCTCACAATTTTCACCATCAAATACAGTTTTAATAAGATCTTTTTCTATTTCATGATTTTCCTTATTATCATTATCTAATTGAGCAGCAAACATATTTTCAAATATGTCTTTCACTAATTCTGTGGTAGTAGCTTTAGTGAACTCTCGTTTATTCATACCAGACTTTACACCTCTGGTTTGATTTCTAGCTCTTCCTGGTCTTCTGGATGGAGGTTTAACAGATTTTGTAGCTCCTGAAAGTTGACTCAATGTTTCAATGAATTGTGTATCAGTTAATGGTAAAATATATTTATTATTTGAATCATAGTCTTCTACTTGATTGATAACAAACTGAGCATAAGTAATTAGATCTTCTTCACTGAAATTATTTCCAGTTGCCGGATTTAATGAGTTTACTATACAAGTTAGAATATCTTCATAAGTTGGATCATCATAGTCACTGTCTAACATATTTGAAATGACTATTGAACTTAAATTAATTTTTTCAGTTACGGATTTCACATACTTCTTATAATTACAGTGTGGTTCAATTAATATATAATCAGCATATTCTGTTGATATACCTATAAATGCCTGGGAATCACCATCATATGTTGTTAACCACCATTCCACTATAGGCCCAACCTCCTTCGCTGCAACTCCATTTTCTGTACCCGCATTAAAGTCATGAATTGGTTTTATCAGGCCAGTTAAGTACAATGGAACATTATTCTCCATCATTCCTGAATCTATTGAACACAAATGAAAATTTTCATCATAAATACTGTAATTAGTTACAGTGTGCTGTACAACATCCAAATCATCTGTGTCAATATTGGTCAAAACTTCATTTGTAAGTGCAACACACTCAATTTCTGCATTAGGATATATAACCACATTTTCAGTTTTTGTCTGCAGACAAAATTCACAACATACATCATTTTTACTATCAATATCCATAATTCTATCAATAGCAATGGCTTTGATCTTGCATTGGTTTTAATTCAATTCTAAGGTTTTATTTATAGCAAATTTGTAAAATGTAACTGGTGCCACTTATTTTATTTCTGTATATAAACAATGGACCTAAAAAATAAAAAATAAACATACATCATTTTTAAAGTAATAACTTAGAAAAGAAGGATAAAGAAAGAATTCAAAGCCTTTAATTTTAGTATAGTAACATAAATAAAATAATTATATAGGTACTTAAAATATATTTAGATAAAAGATAAAATTATTATAGATAAAAATTATCATACATATTAGTACTGTTGATAACATTTTTTTTGACCAATTTAGGAGAATAATTTTACTATCATATTTGCATGTTAATAAAAATAATAATAAGCTATTAACCATGAAAAAATAGTTATAAATTAATTTTTTTCCACTGTAAAGGTAAAATGTATATTACCTTTTAATAAAGTAATGTTAGACATTTTCAATTATTTTTATCATCAATATTCATATTTTAATTAAAAAATATTCTATTTAAATAAGGTACCTCCTGATATTACATCATTTTAATATCATTGAGTATTTGACACATTTTAGTTATGACTTATTTGAAATCTGATTAGAGAGAAATACATGTCATTAATATTCAAGGTTTAAAAAAATTCATATATATTTTGTATATTTTTTTATTTTTATTATTTGAAATACCAATGTATTTTTATTTTTTTTATTTTTTTTAGCAAATTTAATATTATATTATAAAATATATTAAGTATAATATAATATTATAATATTAATATTGTGTGTGTAAAATAGAATGTTATTGATTTTTGAAATTTAAATTACTATCTGTTTTTTTTTTAACAAAATAATATGAAATTTATTTAAGTATATTTAAATTTCCACCTATGTAAATTAGACAATTGCCTAAGGGCCTCCAGAATCAAGAACAAAAAAGAAAATGAATAAAAACAGAAGCCATACAAAATTAATCAATTTAGAGAAATATTTAGTACATAGATTATTATGAGGTAGGTAGTAACTTGGAAATTAATATTATATTACACTAATTACGGTTGTATAGTAATACACAGAAACCATATTTTATAAGTTTTTATTATAAATAAAATAATTTAATTTGCATTCCATACATGTTAATGTCACCTGACCAACAACTGCACGAGAACAGTTTTACAGTTGTTATTTTACTAACTAGTAATAATTTATTTTTATCCAGTTCATCAAGGCTAAAGATGATTATTTTGTTTCAAACAAAATCAGAGGTTAAATGTTAATTATACAAAGAAAACATACTGTCTATACATACTGTAGTATCATACAGTCACAACAAAAATAATCAACAAAATAATTGAGGTCAAAGGAAGCACAAGAAATAACAAGTATATTAGTGTCACAATCACATTTTTATCTAAGATCTACTTTATAGAATTAATTATAGCAAGTAAGCAAAATAAATGTATAAGTAGGTTTAGTAAAATATATATATATAAAAGAAAAGGACGAACAAATAAAGGGTCTTCGGTGGTGGTTGTGTGACTCGACTACCACAGGGAACATATGCAATTATTAAGTGTTACCTAAATTCTACTTGTGTGTTTGTGTCTATACGTACGATTCAATCGACGTATACAACAATTCTAATACATAACATGTACAAATTTATACATGCTGTCTATTGTCAATTGTAAGTTACAAAATATGAAGCTGTAAGATATTTTTTTTTTTCAAATTTATAAACAAATGTATTAATTTATGGATCTTAACAATATTTAATTATTTAATGTTTTCTTGTTGAGATCAAATATAAAACATTACAATTGAAAAACAATTTATTATACCAAATTTATATAAATTTGTTCAATAATTAATTTTTTTAATTTTTATACTTTTTTATGATTATTAATAATGCGGACAAATATAGTCCATCAAACGTCTTATCTATTTATCATTATTACGATTATCGTTAATGTCATAGAATTACAGATAATTTTTTTTGTATTATTTATTATAATACAAAATATAAATAAAAATATAAATTATAAACTAGCTAATTATAAATTTTGTGTTGTTTTCAAAAGTATTTATTTTGAAAGAAATTTAGAATATGAAACAGCTTTTTACAATTATACAGAAGAAATACAATAATCTTGAGTTGTATTAATTAGTTAAAATTATAAATAGCAATATATATACATAGAATGTAATAATTATAATAATTTTCTATTGTATAGTAATAACTTAAAAATAAAAATAAATTATCTGATAAGTTACCTATTAGTTATAAATATTATACAATTTTATCTTAATAAATGAGAAGTAAAATGATATTTATTGATTATTGGTAATTGTTATTGGTATTAGTGCAGTGGCGGTTCTGAGGGTGAGGCAAGTGAGGCGGCGCCTCACCTAAAATTTTGTAGGAAATAATACTCTAAAAGTATGGTTCTTGGCTGACCAATAGTACATATTTCGCTAATAATTTTTAACGTATTTATGATTTTATTTGAAAAAAAATTCTTCTTCGTGAAGTTTAATAATATGAAATATCCTTTTTTTTATAATTGTATAATTTTATTCTGTGTTTATTACTAAAAATAACGATAAACCGATAAGAAATGCACGAAGTAATTATTACGTAAACAAACCCTCATATTTCAGTCGGCGGCAATATTCCGATGACATCGAGAGGCACCGTTAACCGTCGCCTCTGAATTGTTACTTGTGTACAATAATTACACACACAAGCGTATGTACGCGAATGCACACGACTGTTAAATAAGCAGAGTTGCGCATGCGTAATGATCATCGTGAGGCTCGTTTTTCATCGCCTCTGAGTACTATGGTCAGCCCGCAGCCACAACTATATGAAAATATAGTCTGTGCCGCAGCCGTGACTGCGGCATGATCAACAACAAAATATAGATATAAGATAATCACAAATGACATATACCCGTATTATTGACACAGCGCCTAATGAAACCGATTTCAATATTGGTTTATATTTCTGTTTCTGTCTTATTCGAATCGTCGTTTGTGTTGTTTCGTTTAAATTTTTTCACGCGTGTCGTGCTTCTTATTTGAGTTTTAACATCATGATTCCAGTTACAGATGAAGTTGTCATGTTGTTGGAAACGCCATTTCGACGTTGAAAGTCGGATAATAAAAACGATTTACTGAAAGTAGGTAGGCCTATTCCGATTTTGTCAGTTTTGACTACTGACAAAAAATCAAGTAATGTATTCTGTAGATCGTTCAATTCAAATGTATATCAACAATACTCTTGGTTATGTGAAAGTCATTATTTACAGAATTTGTTTTGTTGGCCGTGTTTGTTATTGGGTAAAATTCAGTCTGTTTGGAATACTATTGGTTATTATGATTTAAAAAATGTATCTAGGAGTATTTAAATACATCAATCATCTAAAGAACATATTCATAATCATTTAGGATTAAAAAATTCAGAAAAAAATAGTTTTACTATAGTATATATTGTCAAGGCTGTAGCCATGGGGAGAGGGGAGTTCAGGGTTCAGACCCCCGAAATTTTTTTTGACACTGAAGAAGTTATCAAAATATTTTCAAATACTTCAAAGAGAATTAAATTAATATAGTTATATTGTAGTACGTTTTATACGTTTTTTTATTTATATAATATATGTATTGTATATTGTATGTATAGTTAACTTATATACTAAAGTGTAATGAATTATAATTATTAATGTAGAAATATAAGATAATGCTAACCTACCGAAATTTTTAAAAAAAATGCCATGTTCTTAATTTAAATAATATTTTGTTTATAATTTCATATTTTATTACATAATATAACATTTATACTCTAACCCTAAATTTTCAAAACTAAGCATACTAAAAAAGTCTTTTTTAGGACAACCAAATATTTAAAAGCTCACTTTATTATTCATTACTTATTATATTATTTACTATACAAAACAAGTATTATTTGTTATAATTATTTTTATGTTTTTAAATTCTATTATTGAGAAATTTAATTTTTGTTATGAAGAGGGGGGGGGGGGGGGGGTAATACATAAGTTGCCTCACTAAAAAAATACAACCAAAACCGCTACTGTATTAGTGTATTATAATTTAACTACTAATCATTTATGATACTGGGGGGTATGGAGGTGTAGTTACTCACAGGTTAGGTTAAGAAATATTGTAAGGAACATTAATTTAATTTTTTTTATTAACTTTTTTTTTTTATTATTTCATAAATAGGTTTACTTACTTATATTTTTTTATAATAATAATGATATATGTATAATAATTTCTTATTAAAGTATGTCAAATACATAAAAATTAGAAGCAATTTTTATTAATAGATTTTCAAAAAGTCCCTTCTTTATAGCTGCCTTGAGGCCCTTAAGTTTGGCACTACATATACGTCGGCTATATTATTTATTCATTTTTAAAATATTTTTTTCAATAGATAGGTACATTTCTTATATTTAATTATATTAATTCAAAAAATGGAGACCAAATATGTAGAAAATGGTAATGATATAAGTTAAGAAATACCAAATTTTAAAAAATAAGTCGAACAATAGCTCCCATAAATATATCTAAATTATAATTAAAATATTCAATAATTTATTTTTACAGGTATGCAACAAATCTTTATTCTATATTTTAAATGGGTGCTTAATTTTTTTTCCTATTTGAATTGGTAATTATAATCATTAACTGTGCAATTACAATCTCAAATTAAAAAATTAACTTTTTATAAATTTATTTAAGAAAATAAATTTCTGATATCATGATTTTGTCAACATCAATGTAATTTTAGACATTAATATTCATTTATATGAATCTAATATGAAATAATATAGTTAGAAGACGAAACAAGAATGGATATGCTACATAATGCGACACGAAGGATTATTAAAATTGACTATAGAAGGAAACATAGAAGAAAAGAACCATAGAGGAAGACCAAGATTTGAATATATTCAACAAATAATAAAAGATCAAGGATGCAACAAATATGTAGAAATTAAAAGGAAAGTGGATGATAGAGAAGAATGAGAGATGGCTGCAAACCAATCTACAGATTGAAACCACAGAGAGAGATATTCATTTAGTATCACAGATACATATATATTAAACTAGATAGTCGACGTCTTTCAATTATTTAAGTCTGGCAACCATATGCAGGTTGGGCAATGTTTACACTTTGTTGTCATTATTAATCATTGTGATAAGTAACTGATTATAAAATATCAAATTTCAAACATTTAGTATTGCCTATAAATATTTAACCCGTCATTGGTGACCCTATGAGCATTTCGCTCACATTATTGTTATTTTGGGAACCATTAGTTTTAAATGATTTTGTTCATATTGATATTAGTAATATGCTTATACAAGTGAAGATAATATCCTAAAAATAATCTAATCTATGAATAAACTTTCCGAGTTATTTTTGTTCAATGTTGACAGTACCATATTTGTAAGCAAATAGTTGAAAATTTTTTTGTATTTTTAAATTTCTTACAATTTTTTTATTATATATTTTATATTAGGTTTTAAATTATACATTGAAAAATTGTTAGTAAGTTGATTACAATTTCATTTATTTTTTTCAAAATTTATTTTAATTGTGTTTTTTTTTTCAAAAAAGTGTAACAAGTTTATGGGATTTTTTAGTAACTAAAAAATTTCTAAATTTAAGTATTTTGTGTTATATTATATGTTATAAGCATAAATGTTATTAAATAAAGCAACAAAACAGTTTTTATTTTTCTCATGATGATCTTATTTGGTATGTGAGCAAAATGCGAGGCAAAACACTAACATGTCACTAATGATGTCAAAATATTAGCATCACCAACAATGGGTTAATTATTATTATTTTATAGGTCAAAAATTAATATTAATATTATTGTGTAACACTCATGTACCATTACTGAGTGCCCAATACCAGTAGTGTATATTAGACTGTGAAAATTTAACAATTACACCACTAGAAAACTGTGAATGATTGCATAGGTAAAAACCTAAAATTTTCATTTTCAAATCTAAAAATGTACAATTATTTGTTTAATGTATATTGTAAGTAATATTTATTTAGTGTTGCATATACAAATAAATCAGGTTAAAGTTAAATTACATGAATTAATATAATAACAAAAGATTCAAAAAATTATCAAGTGTTAGTGTAAACTTTACTTGATGTTATAAAATATTAGGTTAGTAATAATAACCTAACCTTAATTCTATAAAAAATAATAATTAAAAAAATTATATAATACATTTTTAAAATCATAAGTACAATTAAGTGCAAAATATTAATTAATAAATAACATATTATTACTAAGTTAATGATTAGAAAAAAAATAAATTTGTTTAATTTATGTCTTTTACTTGTAGTATTTACCAATGCAGAATATTGTTTCCCAAATGATTTTAATCTCATGCTTAAATATCTGTTTATTAGTAAGGAAATCAAAATCATTATATAGAGTCGTTCCAAGATACTACCGTTACAATCTAATTTACTGAATATACTATAGTCAAGACATAACTTAGTAGTACATTGATACATTATTTTTTTATTTGAATTAGGTATGTAAAGGTTTTTTAGATTATTTATTAAATTTAAAAGAATTTTTTCAGTATCCATTATTATTTAAAAGAACTTTCAGAACCTAAAATTAAGCCATCATTTTGTCTTAAATTTACAAATTTACCATATGTCGATGTACAATTATTATGGTCTGTTTCTTTGAAAAGATTTTTTATACAAGAATCATGATCAATTTTTTTTAATTTTTTTTAAAATAATATATCCCAATATAAAGTGTAAAATATTTTTCTTAGCACTTAATAAAGAAGAACTTATATTGTTAATTGAAATTTATTTAAAACGTCTTGGTCAGCTTCACTCATCGTTTACTTTTGTTAACTGTTATTCTATGAAATTTTATCGTTAGTAATTGTAGATACTACAACCGTAGTAATGTCATAGTCACTATTACTGATAAAACATAACAGATAACAAATTTAATTAACTACGCTACCAACCAATCAAAATGCTTAGTCCGAACCACAAAATATGAGATAATAACCAAATTATGAAAAAAAAAACGTAAACATAGGTATATTTACCTAGCCTATATTTAAAAAAAAAAAATTAAAAAAAAAGAGAGTACAATTTCATGTACTTAACACTATTGTTAAAGACACGCGTCAACAAAGAGTACTGTCCTACGAAAAAGAGTACGTCTGGCCACCATAATTATAATGCACATTGGCCTCAGGCGGATATACCAATTCTCAAACGTTGATTTCGAAAACGTTCGCAAGAAAAACGAGCAAGTAAAAACGATTTTGAACGTGCGTAGGATAAATTTACCGTATACTTACGAGTGAAAATCGAAAACAGCGGTTAAGTACTACGACAACAGCGAAATCCCTGGACACTTGCGCGCGTCTGAGACTCGGCGAAGTCACCGGTAACAACCAACGGCAATCGAAAAATATCGGATAGGCGAACCGAGCGCGCAGTGGACGACAACATAGAAACGTACAAAATACCAAATAATAATGCGAAGACCGAACGGACAAATGGAAAGCAAAAAATAAATTGTGACTGCGGACCACTGTCGATCGAACGGCGTGGTGCGTGGTAAACGAATACGAAGACGTGGACCGATCGACGGAGGGTGCGTGACGTTATGATGGTAGGGTAAGTGGGCGGTACGGCGGGAAACCACCGGACGACGCGAATAGTATCGTGCACGGATGGTGTTGCAAACGGACGAACCGCGTCGGGATCCGTCGGGACGCGTGCGATCAATTGATAACCGTATCGTTCGTTTTATTTTTAAATCGATAATTTGTCCGGAAACTTGTCGCGTACTAATTTAATTACTAATCCAACGAAATTATCTACATTCCACGGTGAGATGGGGACGTCCTCGATTATTTTCCAAAACCATTTATTTTCAGAATTACTGCAATGCACGTGCAACCACAGATTTATACATATATATATATATATATATATATATACATGTGTGTGTGTGTGTGTGTGTGTGTGTGTGTAATCATTGGCGACTATCGGGAAATACGAACAAACCGTCACGGAGACCGATTATTAGGGCAACAGCAAATCTATTTCCATATGGTCGATAACAATACAGGATTTTTTCGATTTTCCCGCATCGTTTCTGTTGCACTCCTTGTGTCCTCTATTCTTAGAGCCGTGCACCGTCCGCAATCAATGTTCGTTAAAATGTGAGCCGACCATAATGTTATGCCGGGTTCACATAGTTCAAATTGCTTACATGTTTTTTCCCGCGTGCGTATTTTTTCTCGTTCAAAAACAATGTCGAACAAAATTTGTATGCTTATCATCATGGTTCACATTTAATGTGAACCATGATGATAAGCATACATATTTTTGCTTCGTTGGCGTAAGGGGTTGGTTATCGGGTAATAACCCTCCTGGAAATATCTCTCTTTGGAAATATATCATAATTTTATATCATGTCATCGTTAAACAACTGTTATTGTATCAATAAACTAAACATAACTCATTTTATATTTTAACTTACGTTTAATCGACTTATAAAAATTGAAACGTTAGTACTTTTGTAGGAGAATACTAAACATTTAAAACCCTCAAAATGATATTCTAGTTACGTTATTGTTTAACGTGCTCACATTTGTGATCAGTCATGTTGAACAGACATTGAATGCAATTTGTCGATCGTATGCCAATTTAAAATGTAAAAATATTAAAAAAAGTTCGTCCGTAGCCAAAAAGATTTTATATGACGATGAATCTTCATTTTTCTTGTAGGAAGAGTGTGATTAGTGGATTACACACTAGGCGATTCGAATGCACGTCTCCGTGCTTTTCGAACGTAGCGATTAATTGTTCAATATTAAATATTTACTTTTATATGGGCTATTACACACGGACGATTAATCGCCGCGATTGACCCGTGTTTATTTAAAGCGGGTTTACACGAGTCAATCGTGGTCGAACGACTTTGCCGCACAACAACGCGTCGAAACCCAATCGAAACTGCGTGATGTTTACACGTTCAACTGTTTCTTGGCTACATTTTAGTAGGAATCGTAAAGTGTAGACAAACATTTTAGCCATACAACGGTGATTGAATAGTTCAAATCGACCCAAAAATAAAACTGCTTTCCGACTTTAATCGATTCGAATCATTTAGCCGTGCGACTAAGCCGAAAACGAGTTTACATGTTCGATTTCGCAATATTTGTAATAGGTATTTTGTTATAGGTATAACAATATTGTTATAGGTACATTTTGTTTTTTTAAGCTCTATAGCTCTTCGTTACGGTAAAATAAAAACAAATTAGAAAACAATAACTTATTATGTATGAAAAATAATGTGGAGTGATAAAAATAAATCTGGTGTACACATTTATTGTACTCCAAACTACCATCTTTAGCCATAGAACGAACAGCCATTGATAGCGAGCAAGCTTAGAATGGCATATTATTAACATGTTTATAAAATATGAACAATCGTGATTGTGTAGAAAAATCGAATCGCCGCTGCTGCGTCAAACGCGTATCGAAATCCGTTTGCAGATCCCATCGGTATTACATAGCAAAGATGGGCAACTCAAAGTAACTAACTCGAGAAACAATTAGTAGAACTATAAAATCTGTCGAGCCACATTAAAGTAACCGTAAAAAAGATCAATATGATTAACGATTAGCATTTATACAATTTAATTTTACGACTGAACCAATACAATAAAATATTTACCTAAAGCTTTGTTAGCTACACCAATATGAATTTTTTATTAAACATATATTTTCGACATTTATTAATGTAACTAATATAATGTAACTGCAGTTCATTACTAGATAAGAAAAGAATATAATATCTACAAGTATTAATTTGAAAAGTGTTACACGGCCCCGATAAAAATAGTACGCAGACCACCAGTTGCCCGTGTTACTAATTAGTGATCGCAATAATAATATGGATAAGATAGCATAGCACGTGCGCGTATTTACACGTATGTCGGGCCGCGTCCACTTTCAATGATCCATATTATTCATAAATGTATTTATATCGATTCACTTCTTACACTTTGATCTCGTTCGATTCACGTCATTTTTCAATGACCGGGTTTGCGAAATATTTCAACGACGGTTCTTACGCAAACCATCAAAACAAAACGGTTTAAATTGCGATCATCAATACACTGCGGTGCGATGTGTACTGGTGAAGTACATTATGTATGTTCGTTGAAGTCGCGAATAATGTATTAAAAATAATATACTAATAATTAATAAGGTAATAATCTATTAAAAACTATGATCCGGCCAAGAGTGTTACGTGCGAAGCTGGTTAATTCTGCTAGTATATAATATCACATATAATATAATATAATATCACACATGATGTAATATTTTAGTAATATTTAAAATGAATACATTAAATACAGTACAATATAATAGTATTCGGTAAGTTGTGTATGACATGGTATACGAACGAGAAATATAAAATAGTTCAGGGACTGCCGTTAAAAAATAATTCATCAATCGTTATCTAATCGATTAGTTGATACTGCGAATAAACTTGTTTTATTTTTAATCAAGCAGTGTCTATACAGACTCTACACAAGAGGTACTCTTGAATTGAAATACGTGTTTTCACGACTATTCATTAATTTTTCATGAAAATTTATCAGATTTATTATTTTCGAAATAGGTTTACAGTTGTATAGTTGTACAGATATACATGATAAATATTTATAAAAATTTACTAATTAACGAATACTATGTATACCTTTGTATAAGATAAGTAGCATATTTCATAATAATAAATAATATTACAATACATATAATATAATAATAGTAATAATATTCCTATTCGTTTCCCCCTCTCCCCAAGCTTCAGATACCCTCTGCGATACCCTAATTGTATTTTTCGATACGCTACGCCAGTAAATATTTAAAGAAATTTTCATTAGGCGACGAAAAAAAAAAAAGTTCAAGCACATAATTAAAATCGATAAAATCAACATCAAAAAACTATATTATAAACTTATGAGAAAAAAAAATGACAATATTTAATATTCAAACTTTAGAAACTTTAATAATACGGTCCAAACTCGTAATGGTAAATATAATTAGTGTTTGGAATGTTTAGTTAAAAATTTAACTCTTTCAGGTTCACGTTCGGTGCGTAAAAATAAACCCGTTCATCTGTCTTCGTTCATTTGAATTTTTGAAAAAAGTTAATTACTTACCTGCATTCTATATACCATGTTATATGGTACTATGGTAAATGGGACCTTAACAGAATGTATTAGGTATATTTTAATTTATGTTTAAAACATATGCTTTAATAAAATATAACCAATATCTATTATTTAAACATATATTTTTAAAATGGTAGAAAAATTTGAACGCTACAAAAATCGTTCAATTTTATTAAAAATATAAACGTTGTTCACGTTCAATTTGAAAAAAGGGAGTGATTTTCGTGTGTCATTCACAAAATATGAACGTGAACGCACAAACGTTTGTTCATGAACGACGTTTTTTCCAAACTCTGTGTAGAATACAATACAATATCGTATGGTTTTTATCACATGGGTTCTCCACTGTACATATCTAATAATCAATATAATTATATTATTATATTCAAATCGTTGAATGAAATGATAAACAAGTTATGAAATCGAGCATAATGAATTTCTAAGAAATAAAATTATATGACAATTACAAATACTTATCTTAATTTTTATAGAACATCATTGCTATCTAGCAATTAAATATATCATCTAGGCGACAAAAAATATTTACTAGACAACATTTATGTCGACCAGTATATTAGTTAAAATATACGCTGCGCTACTCGCTGATGGAATATAGGTAGTAAATTAGGATTTCGAGATGTTCACATTCGAATTTTATTTGCAAGGATGGTCATGATATCATCATGCAAGTGAATCCAATAAAATTCCGTCTATATGAGTGATTTCATTTCGTATGTTATCGTTTTTCAAACGCCGTTCGATAATTACTCGACGGTAGTTTTTATCACATTCTAAATTTTACGGTGCGGACCATCGCACAGTGGAATCAAATCATTTCTAGCACGCCAAAATTATTTTTAAAATTAATTAATTTATGTTTATGGATATTGACTATTCTGAATTTGACAACTTGCATCTATCACAAAAAAAAATTAATTTAAATTAGATCGGATGAGGTCAAATCACGAAAAATACAAATATAAAATTTTAACATCCTATATTATAATATTAATTTCATATTTTAAAGTTAATTTGTGTTAAAAAAAAAAAAAAACGCCAACTTCGAATTTTTAATTGTTTTAATGATAAACAATGTGTAGAATAGTTTTAAATGTTATTTTATACATTATTACAGTACATGTTGATGAAATAATTAATTATTACATAATTGAAGTTAAGTTTAAGTAAGTTAATAACTTACTAAAATAATAAAAACTTTTATCTACACTGTGAGTATCAAAATGATAATTAAGTGTATCTTACAATTCTTAATACTATCCATCATCAATTGCGCACCATATGTTAATTAAAATTTCATTAGTATGATAAGTTGAACATTTTGGGACCATAATAATGTGTGTTTATTATCTATAATATGTAAATAATATAAAATTATTATTATATCACGTATTATTTACAATCATTATTTTTGAATTTTGTCGTGTTAGAATTGATTTCATCCCACTGTACGTCGGTGATCCGGAGTACAAGCTGGAGTTTGTTTAGAATCAAGGACAAGTGTGTACATTGGTTTGAAAAAAGGTCTTATTGCTAATTGCATTGAATTCATTAAAAAAAATACAATTACAACATTGCCTCGTCAATTACCCGGGTCATTTCTTCCCAGTATAGATGAACCCAACACTGTATTTTTATAATTTGCATAATTAACATTTATTAATTTATTAATTCATTAATGCTATAACATGTTTACCACTCGATTTCGATGACATATTTACAACTGAGTTGGTACTGGTACTACTAGTTACGAGTTATCTAGGTAAATATGCGTTATATGCACACCATTCGGGCCTTTGGCGAGCGCTTGTAATGTAACGCGCTGGTAAGTAAGACTACATGGAAAAGGTCCATATTCAAAAATTTGTCACTCAGCACAAAGAAAAATTTAAAAATATATATGTTAGAAAATCTCCACGGCGTAGACAGGGTGAAAGATTTGTTTTTTTTTTTAAACCATTAGTAAGTACTTGTAAGGCCGTCATTAGGGAGGAGATAATGAGACCATTTTGCGCTAGGTCTCGATGTAGGAAAATGTAAAAGGGCCTCCTCATAGCCCAGATTGATTAGAAATACTAGGCGTTATCCATTAAATATTATTGATATTAATATATTGTTTTTAAACTATTTTTTTTTTTTTTATGAAATATTAATAAATTGAATTAAATTAAATTAAGTTTATGTTTAAACACTATCAGGTATACAGGCTAAATTTCAAGTTATTTTAATTTCTAAATAGTTATAACCTATGGAGTAGCCAGAAAAATATTTGGGTGGGGGGTTGTTTTTAAATTTTAATTTCTCTCCTAACATAAGTAACAACGTTTTAGTTTAATAAGTTAAAATATAATATGTGTTATTATTTATTGTAACTGTGAAAATTGTTTAAATTTGGCATGATATAACATTATATTTATGTCTTAAAATGATTGTTTATTTTAAAAAATAAGAGAGACATTTCTATGAGGGTTACAACCCGTTAACCTCCCCCCCCCTTACTACGCCCCTGGTTATAACCATAATTTTTTATCGTTATTGCCGAAGTGTGAAGAATCACATAATTTTATCAAAATTTACGTAGAAATTCTTTTTCGCAAATAACGACGCGATAACGTCCAAGTTCTTATTTTATATGGCTGTTTATAAATTATTTTGGAATAAATTTAATTTTAATTAAATATGGTGACCGACAATGCATTTTTGAGAAGTTATTAAAAATGTAATTCATTTTATCGATGCATTTAAATGAGCTAACTGGTTGTAGTTTGGAAACTATATTTAGCAAAAATGTTCAAACTCTGTGTGTATATTTTAATTATACTCGTATATTATTCTGATAGTTGAAGATCCCTGAATTAAAATACCCCAGGCCATGAAAATCCTTTAGACGGTTGTGAGTAAGTATTTGTATCTGTATATTGTTTAAAGTTTTGACGGTAATTATAATTGCATATTAGCACGGGATCAGACTACCGTTTTTCGGTAACCGATTAAGCGTAACCGATCAATTCATAACATATAAGATTACTTGACAGATAATTTGATAGACGCGTTATCGCGAACGGCCTAGACCGATTCACGGAAACAGCTGAAATCGGTCGAAAACAAAACGCATCGTGTCGTGGTTTAGAGGTTTGTATCCGAAATTGCATTAGTTTGTACGGAGTACCGATTACAGTGTGTGTTTTTCGATCACCGACTCGCCGCACGAGTTGATTTTTATTTATTTTTCATTTCAAAGTTGAAAAAATAAAAAAAATGTATTCCGCCGAAAAACTTAAGCAGAAATCCAGAACTATCCATGCTTATGGGATATAGGTTTAGATGAACACCCGAATGGATGAATTTGAAACGTTCATGTTGGTCGAAAGTAACCGAAATGTACGCTGTCAAAGCACGGGACAAACTTTAAGCTGCTGAAAACTTAAGAAAAAGGACTGATCTAGACTGAAGTACTAAGAGCAATGTTGGTTGATTTGATTTTAACGATTAGATCGGGTACGTTTCGTCGAGATCATCAAAAATGTTTAATCTTTATAAGATATACTTCGAATGGAAAAAGATTCGCGCGTTTTTCAATCAAATATCTTGGGAGGCTCAGTTTTGAACAAAACGAGTGGGTAGTGTGAACGGTGGTTTTCGGTCGCCGACAAAACATTTGTGCGAACCAGGCCAAGGCGTAGCCATGAAAAACTCGTAAAACCATTGTGTCACAAATGTAATCGGTCTCGGACGTATGCAATAAGTATTTCAATCTCTAACGCGCGATGGGATGGGGGGTAGGTGCTAGTTTACGACTCGAGGGCGTTGAGCACTGGCTCGTGAGCACCGACGTGGGTCCCAAAGTGTTTGTGCGCAAATGCGCCACCGATTGCACCGGACGGACCCCGTTGGCCGTACACGATCGGAATCCGTTCGCCGAACGGCGCGAGGACGTGTCGAAAACATCAATCGTAACAGTAGGTCCGTACGGGCGGAGATGATATTTGTTCGCTGGGTCGTTTGGTGGTAGTACTGCGTTTTCGGTTCACTCGCCGCGGCTCCGCGAACGCAACGAACGCTGTTCACCCGCCGCAGCGGTTACAGTTCGCCACACCATCGCGGGGCCCGCATCACGTGACCGCGGCCCGCGCGCACGATCGGTCGTCGTCATCGTACAGCGTCCACCGGCGGTCGATACCGATCGACGTGTACATCGAACGTCCCTGAAAAAACGTTCATGTGTTGCGCGCAGCACCAGCGCGCCAATTATGATCGAATCGTCGCGAACAATTCCGCTGGTGTCTTGGACGCGCCCCTCGCACGGTCGGTGTGCAACACAACGCAGAACCGTCGTGCAGCGCGACTAGTCAACGTGTCTGCAGCCCTTCGCGAACGTTTCAACAGCGCGACTCGTATCGGACGGCCTTCGCTCGCCGTCGCGGTTCGCGAGGTTGGCGTTTCGGTGCGTAAACACCACACCGATCCGATAGCGCATTTGTTGCCGGGGCACGGTACACGGTTACCGCTACCTGCGTTCGTCGTTCTCGCCGATCCGCGTTCGCTGTTGATTGCGCGCTCGAACTGTTTTTGAATCCCCCACGGCCATCGGCGTTACGTTTGACATGACTTACCAGCTGAAAACCATAACCTTTAGGAATAACATCACATTTTTCCGTATCGGAGACGATGGTCAACGTGAAGTACTGTGCGACGTAGTCGATACAGGTAAATTGAATCCGGTACACGCTATACCTAGATTCGAAAAATTTGAAAAACTCTATTGGTAAGCAGTGGTCGATCCGTTATTGCTTTTATTTTATTTTGATGTCTCGAAAATATTTTACCGCGTAAGACGTACTTGGAATGATAGTGGACACCTAAAATATTATTGTTAAACGTATATAACACAGTAGTTAACGGGTATTTATTAATCGATTCTTAGTATTCCTTATACTACCTAGTTGTCCTTATATATTACCTTGGGCTATTAACATTCATATCTGGTTTTTTTTTAATATTATTATTATTTTTTTTAAATCAAAAATAGTATATGATTTTATCACTTTATGTTTTTTAAGTATTTTTCAATACTTTTATTTTTTACCCTTTTCTAGTATATAAGTTTTTTCCTATTTTAAGCTATGATAATTTTGAATATTATTTTTATTCATTTTTTTCAATACCAGCAAGTTTAATAATATTGTTTTATTATTTTATTTCAAACAACAGAAAACCATTAGTCTAATTGATATTTTTCTTTTTTGCTAAAACACTTTAAATATTATTGTTAGTATAATTGGAGATGTATCACATAATAATAATCAGATATGACTTGACTACATTGTTGCGTAGATCCAGTGTTGTTACAATCTTTTGCGAGGCCTTAGACAAAATCATTATGATTTCTTTACACTTCTTATATTTTGCTATTATTACTATTTCTAACTTGACTAATTGTAGGTGACCAATTTTATTTTAAGTGCACGGTCTTAGACAATTGTCTAAATTTTATTTTTCAACCATTTATCTACATTGGACCATTAAAGTAGAATTTGTGATAAAGATGGAACTCGTTAAATTATACCAAGTCAGTATTCTCAGGTCTGGCTACATGCTCTACTTGTTGTATCTAACTATAATATTCTACTATGAATTATGGAATCGCATTATTTTACTGACTATTACACTTTATAACGTGTATAATTCAATTAAACTCATGGTCCACAGGTTTTGTATCCTACCTTTGGATCCACCACTGCTAACAGATATAATTAATTTTTAATGTAACTGTTAATGTTTGTTTTTTATATCATAGGCAAGCAAGAGACTATACAAGTCTTTATAAAATCTAATTTACTACTTGAACTAGGATTTTTGGCAATTGCTAATAATGAAGACATGGCCAGACACTTCAATAAAAGAATATGTAAGTTTACCATAAATTAAGGTAGTTTTTAAAATATACAAAGAAAGTTATAATTTATTAAGTATTATTTATTTATTATTATTACCATTTACACTGTCTTGTGTAACTTTTGTTTGCTTCATGAACTTAAACTTTAGAACACTCATAGTTTCATATTAATAGCAAATGTAAAAATTAAGGAAGGGTAATATGTTTCTTTCTTTTTAAATTTTCCTTAGTTCTATTTATTTTTGGTATAGTTTTACTAATTTTTCCATTAATTAGTAGTTTAGACTACCTACTATTTTTTATTCATTTTTCATTTATCATTTATTCATACAATGATATACATTTTGAAATACAATCTGTTTTTCATAATTAAATTTGACTTAAAATATTATATATTTGCTCAATCTTGAAAATTTAAACATGTAAGCAATTATGGTTTCAATTAAAAATAACTTATTTAATGTTAACATTTTATAATTTATAATTTTTAACTGTTTACTAATAAATGTGTTATTTAGATTGGTCTGAAGAAGCTTCAACTTTCTTGCGCAAGAAATATGATGAGTATGCTAAACATCTTGGTCCAGGAAAACGTTTTACAATAAAAAAAGACATATGGAACCAAATATCCATTGATTTATTTTGTGAACTGAGTATGATAGCCAACTGGAAACAAGTTCAAAATCGGTACAAATCTAGTATAAGAAATAGAAAAAAATCTAATCGTCTCATGCCTCAAAATTCTCTTACAACAGCTCCAATTCAATCTGGACATCAAACAGTTAATGATACTGAAAATAATAGCAAGCCAGAAGTACCTGAAAATAGAAATAAAGTCTGTATCTTAAATAACCTTATTCTAGAGGATGTTGGAACACAAACTTATAGTAGTGATTTTGAACCCAACTTGATAAACACATTGATGAAGATTGAAACATCGGAAAACGAAGAAAATGAAAGAAGACACGAAGAACAAATTGAATTGATTGAAAGTATTATCTCAAGAATGACTTCTACAGTTGATGAACCAAGTTCAAAAGTATTTTAATTATTATGAATTATATAGTAATTTATATATATATAGTAGTATCTAAGTAGTTAAATTACTGATTTTAGAGTTAATGTTTAATAAATAAAAAGAGTTAAATATAAGTTTAAACCAAGATTTTAAAATTTACATAACTTCATTGACAAAAGTAACCATTGGTTGGGGTTTTTTATTCAAGTCTTTCTTAAACTTTTTCAGCTAGACAATTATTAATATTAATATACCTTTATTTGTTTTTATATTAAAAATATGAAAATTCTTATTTGGTTATCTTTGTCTATCTAACATGCAACATAGTAAAAGCTTACTATTAAAAGTTAAATATTCTCAATCTGGATTGTTAATGGTTCAATAATTTGATGAGTGTTAAATTAATTTAAAAACATGTTTAATATTATAAGTAGTTACAATGCAAATTTATATTAGGAAGAATCGTAAAGTTTCAATATAAATTAACTTCATCATTTTGGTTAAATAGTTACCTCTCCATTAGTCATTTAGTTATTGTGCCAATTGACCATATGCTTAATTGTAGTATTAGTAGTTTATGTAGTATATATTTTCTATGTAGAGTAACTTATTGATAAATGTAAATAAACTGTCATATTCAGGTAGACAATTATTATATTATTGAAAGTAGGATAAGAATATTAAATATTATCAGATTATTGTAATTTATAATGTGTAAGAGCATTATGTATTGTTGTTTAAAAATTATTATTTTATTTTATATTCTATAATTTCAGGTATATTACAGTTTTTATTTTGTATTTCATTTTGGTTGTTTATATTATGTGATTATGTGTCATCTCTAGTTTGGTTTATAAATTATTGTATAATTTATACAAGTTGTTAAAAATAATGAGTAGAACGAAAAGTAATGTGTACAAAGTGGCGTAGCCAGAAAAATATTTTGAGAGAGGGTTTAAATTTTCAAATCTCTCTTCTAATTAAGTACAACATTTTTTATTTTGTTTAGTCCATTAAACATAAGTTAGGATATAAAATTTGTTATTAATTAGTTTGTTAAAACTGTGACAATTGTTTGAAGATGACATGATATAATATTATACCTAAGTTTTAAAATGATTGTATACCTATCTTACAAAATAAGAGACATTATAACCCGTTAACCTCTCTCCTTAACCTGGCTATGTCGTGTGTAGTGTTTTGTATTTTTATGTAATAATTTTTATGTAAATGACAACATAGTTTTTATAATTTTCCTAAAAAAAATATAGTTAATGCGTATTGGATCAATAAAAATGGTAAAATAGAAATAATAGATAAAAGGCAAACGTGGGAAATTAATTTAAAAATGAACAAAAAGAGACATCGAAAAAATCTCTAGAAGTTTATAGTTATATTTAGGTCCTATGATACAAAATAGTTGATTGTTATTTATGTTATATGTATTTAAAAAAGTAATAAAATTAATTTTGTCATCATGACTAGGTAATCTTCTATATTAATTAATTATAAAATTTTAATAATTTTAATTTTAAATTTGTGGGTTTTCGGACTAAATAACTTTGTTATAATTCAACACTTCTTCCTCATTTACAATATTTCTTGAATTTGAAGTGTATTTTACTTATGAAAATATTTCATTTAATTTTAAAATAATATTTGCATTCAATTTTAAGTTTTTGATATACTTAAGGCAGTTACAGATAAAAGTAAATAACTAAATATAAACTCATTATTGAAGGGTTTTTGTTTTATGATCTATAATGGAAAATTGTTTTCTGTTTAAAAATAACCTATCAAAAATGACCATGTTTTTACATAATTTAAATTGTATATCTGACAAAATAATGTAATATAATAAAAGAAAAATGTAAATACCATCTTACTTCGTATGTAAAAAATACTATACTATGGTTTCAAAAATAACCATAGGACGAATTTACAGCAAAACGAGCTATATCTCAATTATAAATCTTTGTAACTTAAGTTATAATATTTTTACAGACATGTTTTTTTAACAAAATAATTGTGTGTTACATACTGAATTCTTTTTAACGTTTGAAAATTTAAATATTAATAATCTGATTGTTTGGGGGTTTTATATCTTAATTTTAAAATTTAGATTTCTGTTAACGTTTGGTTTTAGATAAAATAATTACTGATTTATTACCATTTTCCGTCTGCTCAAAGTTTCAATTGTATACAAATAAATATGTCAAACTCGCAACCATTTATCGAGAATGACTTTTTATTATTTTTATTCTGAACTCTATAAGAATAATGGTCAATATTATATTTCAATATAATTATTATTAATTCGTGTTATATTTGTAAGGTATATGAAAATTCATTGTCCCATCGTATAATTAATATTTACAATTACAATATAAATATATTTGTTGCACCAAAAAATGTTATTGATATTTATATTTCCTGATATATAGTATAATGTCCTATAATTTCTGATATACAATATTATTGATTTCCTGATGAGTGATAGTGATAAGTCATAGATATTTTTTTATTAACTCCTATGCCGTTTAAAGATCTTGAGAACGTCAGTGCAGGGAGGTAGGACAAATATATAACTACTAACCGTATATTCTATTATATCTCTTTGTGGGCGAAAAACGTCTTGGCCGTGATAAAACTTTATTTGGCATGTCACAAAGCGTACAAAGTACAGAACGAAAAAGGTGAACGCACTTTTATCTTTTTCTGCAACCACCTGCCGGTCCAGTTATGTCTCTCCGTCACCATTATATTCTTATCTGTTTTATTTCCT
Source organism: Sipha maydis (assembly GCA_034509805.1). Classification (NCBI taxonomy): domain Eukaryota; kingdom Metazoa; phylum Arthropoda; class Insecta; order Hemiptera; family Aphididae; genus Sipha; species Sipha maydis. Next base: position 36,077 of record JASXSY010001103.1, read on the forward strand.
CGTTTTTTTATCAGCTGAACGGTCATCGTCTCCGTCGGACAACGCGCGCTGCCTGTGTAATAATAGTTACAGAAGGTGCAGCAAAATAGTCGGTATGTTAACGAACATTCAGTTGTACACTGACGGGAGGTCCTCTACGAAGCTTCTATCCACCCGAGGCTTACACGTAAATAGTACGTGGAAATATATAAGTAGAGTACATAGTGTGTAGTATGTAGAGTACATATAGATATAGATATAGTTGTAACGAAAAAGTACTTTTGGCTCTCCTATTACGTTAAAATTAAAGGGTATGCAATCGTATATTATGTGTATTATACGTTTACGTATTCAAAATTGGTTTAATTTTCATGAATGTGCCCAATATTATTATTATTATTATTATTTTCGATTAATTATTTATTATTATAAAGGTACGGTTTCCCTGCGGCGTCCAGACGCTACTAAACGCAGCGTCTTGCCGCCACGTCCTGACGCCGCGTTTGCCCTGTTTTCTCTGTAGCGTCAGATGCCATAGATTTTATTATTTTATACCACTCTATTAGTTTGATTTTACAAAATTAAATCATAACCACTGCAACCGTTGTCTAATTCACACCCAGTTTTTATTTTTATAAGTTCTAATTTTCACATTTTTCACAATGAATAAAAATTTAATTTTGAACAATATTATAATAATAATATAATTTGCGAGTTATTACTTCGTGATGAAGAAGTGGAAAACGAATGAACTTATTTCCAAAAAAAAGAAAACCATTTAAAAATTTGTTTTCCACGAGGAACTCCGAAAGATTCTTTAAAAATTTGATTGGTGGTCATCTCGACGAAGAAAAATTTCGGGAATTTTTTCGTCTAAATCGTCAAAAATTTTATTTTATTTTATCTTTGATTCAAGAAGAAATAATAAAAAACCTACATTACGTATACCTGAGCCAATATCTCCAGAGGAAAAACTAATTATAAATAATTAAGAATTATATTTTCAATACGTACTTGATCTTCCTACTTCATCGGATATATTTTTCCAAATAGTATCTCTAATAGTATTATCCTTAAGATTTTTATGGGTACTATCGAAAATACATTTGTTGTTTTGCACGAGATTAATTAAAGCCTCGTCCTCTGTGGAGGAAAATGAAAATTTTGACTTATTGACGCCAGGCGTCACAACGCAACACTAGTCCGGACTAGTACTGACGCCGCGTCAAACGTGTGTAGAGAAACCAGTCACACACAAAATACATAATCTAGGGTCTCGGCGTCAGACGCTGCAGGGAAACCGTACCTTAACATAATACATAACTAACACATTGAGTAATTTTTATGGCCTTTTTCTGTCGGAGTGCTTTATCAAATTAAATTGGAAAATTCCGCCATTCCCGGATAGCGTTCTCACAACACACGATATTGTTTATTTCAATATCATGTGTAGGGCGCGGATATTTATGTAAATACATAATTTTATTGAATGTGAATTTCTTAACTCCGATTAAAAATAAACACGTTTCATAATACCCTGAACAATATGAGATTCTTTTATTTTACATATTTACATAGTTTGTAAATATTTCATATTTTCGTATGTATATTTACATTTTTCATTTGCATTAAAATTATTAAATTTAAATTAAATTAAAGAAAATATTTCAAATTATGATCACTATTACACAAGTTTTTGATATATAAAATAATGACGTGAAAAATCATTTAGCATATATTTCCATAAATTGTTGTTTATTAATAAAAATATAGAAACATTAAATCTAGCAATGATTGAAAGTCTTACGACGGTGGAAAATTAAGAAAACAAATTAAGTTCAAGAATTCGGAGTAATAATAAAAAATAAATTAAACTACGTACTCATTGACTTACAAAAATTATAACTATTAGATACATTCATATGAATAAAAATAAAAATACGTCAAATGGTATTAAAGTAACACCATCCACAATATGCACCTTCAGTCGTAACAAGTCGATTTTGAAACCTAACCACCGTATATTCGAATTCGAAAATCTTCAAATGTACGTTGTATCAAATTATTTTTAAGAAGGTTATAATCAGGGCTCGGAAGTTCTTTCAAATACATATTTTTCTTGGTTCGTCCTAGAACATCCAAAGTAAGATACAAGTATGTTTCACACTTCTCTGATGTCATTCACGAAATTTTATTTTGCTATTTTTTGCATATTTACGGTTTTTACCGCTATTTTGCTAATTTAAGGTTTTTAGTGCTATTTTTGGGAATATTTTCACATAAATACATACTATGGGAGCTATTTTGCTAATTTGGAGTTTTAAATGCTGTTTATGGACGTATTTTAATAAAGGAAATAAACACATATTGTTGAAAAACTAAATTAGGTACCTACTAAATAGCCGTCTACGAATATGTGAACGAAAATAAATTGTTTTATTTTAAGATGTACTCGTCCGAAATAAACAGTCCGCTGTTATCGTCGATTAAATCGGACAATTCCATTCCTTTCCAATAAATTGTTTATTTTTAAAATCATGTTAGTCATATTGTACTATCGCACTATCATCGGATTTGTTGTATTATCGTGCTGTCGTTTTAACTATGTACTAATGCTGAACACGGTAATTTTATTTAAATGTTCCGTCATCACGTGTTCGATTGATCGTGAACTGTTGTACCTACTCTCAAAAAATACCTATAGTTCTTACATATCTACCACCATATTCTATGAAATACATTAAAAATCTATAAATTAAATGTACCTTAAATTTTATTTTGCATATTTTCCAATTTTTAGTGCTATTTATAGCGCTTATATTAATATTTTTATGTGCATATTTAAGCGCTAGAAATTAATTTTTTTAGTGCTATAACTTCCGAGCCCTGGTTATAATAAAGATGATTAGATGAAAAATTATTAATTAGTAGTTAAGAATTAATGTAAAATAATGATTTATTTGTTAATCATTTCACCTTTTTAAATACATATTTTGGCAAAATAAGAACATAAATATTTACATATTTTGATTTTTATTACATAAAATCCGTGCCCTAATCATTAGACTATTTATAGGTTTTTACAGTTTTCTTACGATTTGGTACAGATTGGCGATTAGTGATTGTCACAGTGATACGGTATAGATGTATAATTATTAATTTGTCAACAGTTAATTTATAACATTAATATTATATAACATATTCAATATCGTAATATTTTTCAAGTTTAATTATTTAAACGCGTTACACGTACGTGCAATTGCTTTTCTCAATCCCCAATAAAATAAAAAACTTTTTCTTGTTAATTGGTTTCCGGAACTTCACACAGGAAATCGACTTTTAGAAATGTTATTAATATTACAGGTGACGCATTTTTTAAAAAATATTTCCAAATCTTGGTTTTCTTTTTGAGGTTTATTTTTTTTATATTTATAAATATTTATTTATTATTTTTATTTTGCATTTATTTATATATTGTTACTTTTGATTATTACTTTAGGTACAAAGTCAATATGTTTTATGTTTTGTCTCAATGTATAAATATGCAGGGCCGTGCCTAGGGGGGTGCAAGAGGTGCGCGTGCACCGGGCGCCATTGACCACCGGGGCGCCAAATACATTTTTATAATCTAAGTAATATTACTAAAATACTCAATATTAATTCATTTTTTTTTCTCTCGTCGAACACCACTATCTCGACATAATTAGCATTGCATTGATTGCCTACCGGTTACAAATATAGTGTTTTTATTCTTAGCGTTAGTATTTATTTTTCCCCGAAATGACGACGTCGCTGATCGCCGTCGTCGATAACAACTATATTATTATTATTGTTACTTGATAAAATTAATTCAATAACATAAATATAGACTTAATATCATAACATAGACTGCGACATATAACAACGACTGGAAGGAATTGTACGATTTTATTTTGAACCCATGATATCTAGTTTTCAGACGTACTGTGTTCACGTCATAGTGCATATTTTTCATCAGGAAACAATTATTCATCAAAGCCTCAAAAAAAAATATTACGTAGAGGGGGTGGGGGCGCTAGAAATAATTCTTCGCGCCGGGCGCTGATTATGCTAGGCACGGCACTGTAAATATGTAATAGTTTTTAGGTTTTTTGTGTTTTGTCTCCATCATGAAAAATAGTTGGATACTAAGCAGTGTCGTAGCCAGAAAAATATTTTTCGAGGGAGAGATTTAAACTTTCAATCCTCTCTCCTGATTAAGTATCAACTTTTTAATTTTAATAATAATTACATTAAACATTAGTTAAAATAAATTTTTTTTTATAATTTAGTTTGTTGATGAAACTGAAAATTGTTTGATGATGACATATAACGTTATACATTTTTCTTTAAATTATTTTATATCCTAAAAAAAAAAATATTTCGGGGAGGGGGGTTATAACCCGTTAACCCTTCCTGTGGCTATGATGCTGATATTATGATATGCATACGACGGGCGTATGGGATATGTTCTGCAGGGCTGCGAATTAAGTCCAAAATGTTGTTCTTTTGCCACTTGGTGTAAAATTTGGTCTGTTTTTAGTGCATAACTCCTTGCATGTTTCACACTTGGTGCATTCATTTCGCAGCTGGTCATATGTTATGTTCAATACGCACGGTAGCGATAGTCGAACGGGCGAAAGTCGTGGTCCGTAATACAACAAGGGTATGTATGCAAATGAATATAAACAAAAAAAATGAAATACATTTTTTTTGCGGTTCGTTTATTTAAACACATTTACAGTATATAAATTAAATAATATATTTATATAATGGTTTATATTATTATAGATTCAAGGAAGGAAAAAAAAGACAATCGATTCAGTATATATACGCGCAAAACGTTACACACACATAATAATATTACACTGACTACTACATTTAGGGAGCTTAATTGTTTTCCTCTTCCTCGTAAAAGGTATCTAATCGTTAATAAATAAGTAGAAATGAAAGTTTAGAAATTAATTTCAGCTTATATCTTATATAATCAATATAATATTCACTGTAATGCTTATATATTATATATGTATGTATAGTATTATCAATAAAATATTATCATATACTATAATAATTATTATTAATATTATATTTCGTACAATAAAATGGATATTTTTCGTAGAGTTTTATACAGCACGCAGTTATATAACTTTATTACATTTAAAATATATTATTATGTATCATATTAATTTAATTGATACGAGACAGTGAAAATGTTGGTCGTAACATCTAAAAATCGATACGCATTAAAATGAACGAGAAAATGTTTTTATCCAGACGTGTTTATAATAGTTTATGATATAATTTGGTTGATACGACAAAATGTTTTTGTGTATTGCTAATTGTAAACGGCATTAACGTTGTAAATGTTCTCCGTTCGGCCAGTTTAGCTGTTGACTCGCGCGAATCGTCGTCATTGTGCGGTTCTGCGGTGTTGAAATTACATCGTGGGATTTGGTTTTTTCTGTCTCACCTGCAATCACATCGTAACGTTACAATTAAATTATTTGCATACGATTACAATACGCATTCAAACGATAAGAAACAAGGGCGGAGTGGCCTGCCGGGCAACCGGGACAATTCTCGGTGGCCTGGTGCGTTGAAAATAATTTATATTTTGCTACTTCTAGTTGACTGTATAAATAACGAGAACAAATGTATTATGTGAAACACGAATTCAATTATTACGAGGAATAAGCAATAACTCAACTTCTTAATAATTACGTCGTCTTATAATGTGATAACGTTAAGTCAGTAAATCACACAATCAGTCTTTTTAATAATTAATTTTTAAGTTATTCAAACGGTTTATAATATTTTTAATTATGATTGATATAACACGATAACAAAACAACATGTACACGAATATGATTGTGAACAGTGGCGGTTATAAGGGGAGGGGACGATAGGCAAATCGCTCCCCCCTTCTTTTGGTTTTTTTTTTTTAATTTAGCTGGCCCAACAACACTTATTTCTACATTTTCGAAATTATGACGTGTAGCAAAATATTTTTCCGTTTTAATCACGGATAATATATTATCATAGTATTGTGTATTATCATAAACTATGTATCGGTCGCGCACGACCGATTATTTATTATTATGATAATTATTAATATTATTATTATAATTATCATAAGATAAATTTCACAAGTCCGCCGTGCGTCTTAATTTTATTTTGTATCTCGTTGAATTGTATTTTATATTTCGTATCATTCATTATTCGACGTACCTACATCAGACAGGGGAACACGTGTAAGGTAATGTCTTATATGAATCATTATTTATGAAAGGTGATAAGCGATAATTTTTTGGAAAATCACTTTTTTTAATAAATAATATTTATTAAAAAAAGTGATGTATTATGTTCTGTGGGTATAAACGGATAGTTTACTTTTGAAAGGAGTCAACTTCGTATGGTACTTATTTTACTACAGCGATTTAAACATTTAGTTTATTTATGAACAGTGCTTAGTATCGTAGTTGACCTCATTCATAAATGGGAATGATATACTTGATATCAAAACATGGTGGAAACTATTGTACAACAAATTTACATTTTTATTAATGAAAGCCAGCGTGTAAAAACTAGATAAAAAGAATCATTTAATGTGTCGTTTTATAGACAATTTGAATTCAATGCTGATGAAAAAGGTGTTGTTATTGTTAAAGAATTTATAAATGGTTTTGTAAAAAAGACCTTCAAGTTTGGAAAAGAAAATCCTCTCGTTTCATTATCTTCAGTGAAAGCATATAAAAATGTGCTTTATAATGTACATATAAAAAATGTGTCAAATCCAGAAAGAAAAAATTCTAGTTATACAAAAAACATTAAAAATACATATCAGATAAATATTTGAAATTTTATAAACAGTTTTAAAAGTTTTAAAAAAAAAATGTAATTATAAGTTTTTGATTAATTTTAATTGTTATAAGAATATGTTGTTTTTATTCATATACTAAGCAAGACATTGTGATATAAGTTGATTTTAAAGTAAAATAAAAATTGGGAAAAGTTCCTTTCAATGATTTATATATTTTAAAAGTCATACTAAAGTATATCGGTTGAGAAGTTTTGGTTTACCATGAATGTATTGCACATAACCCCACAAATGATATAGTAATTGTATTTATTAAAAGAGTTAAGTAACTCATTTGTTTATGACAAGGGTCAAAATTGTTCAATTTAAACTTACATTGTAAATTAAAAAAATTTGAAAACTTGGTATTCACAAACTTCAATGAGTACAGTAAATTTAAATTATTTTTTATGATTTTTTTCATGTAAAATTGTATGAGAAAAATAGTTATTTTTAATTTCTCGAAAGTTTTACTCTTTGGACTTGGCCCTTTTCATAATTAATCGATTCATATATAGTCATGTACTAAAAAGCAAAAATTAAAGTAAAATTTATTTTCATTACAAGGGACATGTAAAGAACATGCCGTTATTTTTAACATGTCGTATAATATGTATATATTAATATATAATTTATACTACACAACGCAGAACAAATAAAACACACGATATGAATTTGGCTAGAAAAACTGAACGGTTTTTTTAGAATTCTTATAGAAAAATGCGATACGGCATTGTACCTACTATGTAATTGTATCGTATTGCGTCTGTAACTGGGTCGAAACAACGAATTGAGTCCACGCGCACCGCATCGAAGGTTAAGATACACCTATTGTTGATGTTTGGCGAAAAGTTTTCGCAGACGGGGATGATGACCTTAAATTGTAACACGCCACTAGCAGACAGTTGCAGGGTAAGCATTTCCATCCACTCTCCTTTTTTTTTTATTAATAATTTCTTAATCGCAACAGCATTTTTGCACGCGCACCACACACCGCTATCCGAAACCCCGGACATTTTAATTATATCCTATCGTTGTTCAGCGTTCTCGCGAGGGATACCTTGTAAACATGACCGTCCGAAAGTTGTTGCGAACATTTTTACTTTTTCGACGCGGACCGCAAGACTGGGGTCGAGCATAAGTGAAGTGGTCTGACGTAGACAAAGTGCGTTCGTATATTTTACGCCTTTAACTGGGACGAAACTCATTCCGAACAAAAAATATAATTCAAAACACTAACAAATATATAATACACCCATCTGACAGCAGACAGCCACAGCACGCGAAGAATCCTTTTGGCCCCCTTTTGTTTTTCAAAGATTTCACCGATGGAATTTAATTCTTTTATACCACTGCGTACACAAAGACGTATATGCATATATAACTATATACATATACACATATATATATAACGGTTTTATGTATTTCGACTGAAATGCGTATAGTATAAGTGTATTGCTATTATAGACTTAAGGATGTGCGTGCGTTGAATAAACATTAGTTAATTAATTACATTTTTTTTTGTGCCGTGTTCGAAACCGCTTGAAATGTATTCGGTTTGTTGTTTATCTTTCGCAGCGAAATGATTACTGCAATCTTAACACACAACAACAACAACAATGCCAACATCCATACAACTATTATTACATTATGTGTTTTATGTACGCCGGGAGAAGCGGAGACAGTATAAAGTAAAACCCCATATCTTTATTATTGATAAGTATCTGGTTTATACGCTATAATGTAATATTGGTTTATTTAATAAAGCTTAGTATTTTCGTAGCCGCATTATTTAGTGCTTTTGTATTTGTAAATGGTACGAGGTATTTAATAAATTATATATACGAACGTTTTATTCCGTTTCAGGAAGATGATGTTTTTACGGATTTTCAGAAATGTGATTTTTTTTTCCTGCTAAACCGTACGCAAGTGTACGTTAAATGCTCTTTTATGTCAGAGTATTACGGTTTTTAGTTATAATTCCAAAAATCGGATTCCATCAAAACGTAGTTTAACTAGTCACTGTTAATACGATATGATTATTTTGTTCGCTCAATACTGCACAGCATTTGAATTGCGAGATCAAATTTATGGCGTTTTCGCTAAAAGATTTTTAATTTTTTTCGTTTTTACTATTACAGTTACTAATCACTCAGTTCACGATGCGCTATCTCGATTCTCGAACATTTTGATTGTCGTCGGCGTCGTTGACGAACGGTGTCAACTTGCCAACTTGTGCGAGTGTTTTGACTAGGTGTTTCCGAATTGCGGACAAAGTAATAAAACCATAAATTAAATATACATTATATAATTAATATAATTACTATATTTAATCTGTGATAAAACATACTAATTGCGGACAAATAACGATTGTGGACGTTCGAAAATCACGGTTGACATTATTGTAGGTACTGATTATTTATCACTGTTATTAATTTTTTTTTCAGTTTAACCACTTACTCGTGCGTGTTTCGTATATTTCATGTATTTTTAAATGTACAGTGAAAAACTTAAAGAGTTACGCGCGATTGACTGTTTTAAGTTACGTTTTCACCGCGTAATGCGTAATGAAATTCAATGATGGACTTGTACAAATATTTCTAATCCCACCTACCAAGTTTTTCGGTAGTTTGTCCTAAATTCTAAAATGTGGAGAAGAGAAATATTCGTGCCCGCAACTCATGCAGTTTTTCATTTAAAAAATAACTCTGTATGCAATTAGTATTATGACAACGAAACTCGTGTCCGCAATTGTGTTATAATAATGATTTGAATAGTTCGTCCGCAGCTAGTACGTGTGCATTTGACTAGATGGCACCATATGACACACATTTTACCCGGCCCGCAGACAAGGAAAAAAGTAAGCATCGATAGTAAATATAAGTAAGTATTAGTAAGTACATTGGGTTTTACCGGCGGAAACAGGTATTGTACTAGTTGCCAAAGCATATCTTATCGTCCACGTTTTAAAGTTTGAATAAACGACCGTCTACGGAATATACCGATTATAGATCGACGGCAGTCCGTAAACTACCCGGTAGTTACTACCGCCGACCATCTTTGATTTAATTTCTTTTGTACTACGTTGTTACTCGTTTCGCGTTAATTTATATTCGTGTTTATTTTATTTTTGTTTGCTTATGGATAAGAGAAGAAGAAAAGTTGATTTTGAAAACCGAGAGATTTTTCCCGAGGGAAAGAAATTATACGGTTTTATTATACTGAATCGCTCAGGGGCTTAGCCAGTATGTTTGATTTGCCACTAGACAGTAGTTATTTTTAATGGTTTCATAATTAAACGTTATTATGAGATTTTGCATAAAAAGTTTGTCGAAAAATGTTTGCATTATAACATATGATAAAGATATTTACTTTGAATTTTGACGGTCACCGAACATTTTCAAAATTCCCGATATGGCCATCCATAAATATTAATTGAAGACCCTTGGTTTAGGCGATTCAACGTAAAATTAAAATAAATAATAGGTGATCTGCGAGAAAACTTAACTGTATTACTTAAAAATCCATCGGCAGTCGGCCTCAGAATAATTCAATAAATAATTGTTTTCTCCTGTAACCTGATCCCTTATTGTTTCCCACGCCGAAGGAATATTCAAACCATTTTGTAAAAACCGTATTAAATGTATAATTATTTTGTAAAATAATTTATTAAAATACTCACACGTTCTACACGCACTAATTTGTTTATATAGTATCAACTTATTTTGCGCACACACCAAACATGAATATTTTTTTATTATACAATTGCATCACGACAGGTTGTCGAGTTTAACGATTTCAACGTTTGAAGTGCTGTACAACCGTACATGTAACACAAAAGGAAAATATCCTGACTTAGCCCTTTAAACATCTATTAAAATCCAAATGTACTCGTAACGATATGTACATAATATCTGCTGTTGAACACTACACTTGGTAAATTGAACGTCAAAGGAAGCTGGGAAATACTGCTTCAGATGGCAGGATATTAATTAAGTTAATTTAATTCCATACGTCTTGAACATGTAAGTAATCGTCAAAACGTTTAGCCAATTGAATAATTAAATGTATTATAGACAAACTGAAATCTTACGTAATTTTTCTTTATCAAAAATGTTAAGAACGGTGATTTTGGTTGCTGTTGAACGTTCATATGGTGCTTGTCAAGTGTTTGTAGAACACATAACGTTAGCCTGAAGTGCGTGATAGACAAAGTAATAATGTTTTCTCCGCGAATAATATGTACGTAAATATCTTTATACATTTTCAATGATAAACCGTGGCATTTAAAACAATGTATATGACGCGAAATAATGTTTGTATTAATTAATTATAAACTATTTGACTAACGAAGGGCATTATGCGCACGAATGTCTTGTAAATATGAATACTTAATGTTCCTACACGCGTATTTTAGTTTTTTACTATATTTTTTAGTATATCGTGTACGATAGAATTAACTCGTTATTGTTGCGTGCAAAATATTTAACGGATATTGCAGAGCGCGTACCTATTGAATATTTTATTTTCAAGTGGAGTAAAATAAATCTGATCGCCAGACTAAAGATGCGCATACCGCTGTGTTAGAATAACTAGTGTACAGTTACATACGGATGATAATAATTCGCGCACGCCCATAATAAAGGTCGTGCAGGATATTGAAATACATCGCCCTCACTGGAAACGCAGTTTACTATATATAATTTGTGGGCAACCGCCAGAAATACTTTATTTATTTATATATATCACTTATGAGTGGCTTATAAACTTATCAGCTCGACTAGGATTTAATAATAAAGGGATAATATAAGTAATAATTGTAATATGTATTGTATAATATTGTAATCAGTGTAATCCTTTGAAACTATTGATGTCGGAACATCTCGCGGTTGCGAATATATTGAAATCGTTACTCATTTCAATACGTGATTTTTTCGGCATCTACTTTAACTAGGTATCTTATTAATTTTAATCGATTTTTTCAGAGCTTCGCTCTTTACATTTATTAAAATGCCGTTTCCAAAAAACGTTTTTCCAAAAGTAGGTGTATATAAAATTAATGGAGCTTTTAATTTTCATGTAGCTACAGGGCATATTTTTTATCCAGAGCTCGAACGTATGGAATATTTTACAGGAATTTTTAAAGGAAACGTTGATTTATTCATGTATACGGGCAAATAGTTTACTAGCTTAAACCTATGTAAGTTACTTAAAGTATAGCGTGACAGAGAAATGTAAAACTATTTAGATAAAACCATTATTTTCTTGTCACACCATTTTTCCCGCTTCAAACATTACAAAGTATTGTAGCCGGGTCCAAGTTTTCCTCAAAAATAATCCTTTGAATAAATTGTAATTTTCAATAAAAAAAAAAAAAAAAAAATGACTTGCATTTTATAACAAAAGATAAAAAGAAAACACGTTAAATATGACTTGAATGAATTCCTGTTTTTTCCCTCTCGTTCACCGTTATACAATAGACGATTGTTTATTTATTACAAAGCTAATTGAAATTGACGGTGTAATTTTATTCCTATTGATGAGACTTTTACCCACGACTGTCGGTGTCTCGTTTAATGCTTTGCTCACACGTCCATGTATATTTAAACGCTAAATCTCCTAAGATAAAAAAAAAAAAATAAATGAAAAATTGATTAGAACTCTCTTGGGGTACACATAGCCATCGGTACTAACGACTAAAACTCTAACAAAAGTACGTAATCTCTCAAGTTGACTATTAGGTCTTATCGACAACAGACTAATAAATTACGTCTTAAATTCGGGTCTATGCATTTGGCAAATTCGTATAAATAATAAAGAACTAGTATGTATATCTTTATCATGTATATGTTTTTCTGTTAAACTGCAGTGTTTGTTAATACTCATACCAGTTTAACAAACATAATTTGTTTGCTGTTACTCTAAAAAGTATTTCGAAAAGAAAAGTAGGTATACAATTTTAGCTTAGCTGTAAATGGAATTGAAACGATAAATATCTTATTTAAACTAAAATACTGAAACTCGAGCCTTTGTTCTTGGTGGAAAGGGGTTATAATGTAAAAATATTTTAAACGTTTATTGTGTAATAATTATTAATAATAATAATAATAATACAGGTGTCATTCGACGCACTGTTTAAGAAGAATATTATAGGTATTATACGCGACACGGCAATCGAACATGTCATAAGATGGTACGAATCGATGAAAGACCTGCGGTTTGTTTGGAAGAAGATATAAATAATTGATATTAGAATAATGCACGGATGAGACAATATAGTTCGTGTACGTCCTGAACACGATGACCAGACACGAGACCGTCAACCGGTCGTATCATACGATTACCGTGGACCCCGCGTATAAGACTCACTTTAGGACTAACATTAAGTGATTCTTATAACCAAATTAATCTTATCGGCGAAGTAAAAAAAAAAAAACGAACGAGTAACAACCAACACAAAAGTTTATCTTCTACAATTTTTTCGCGACATTTGAGTCTTACGACCGAAGTGGTGAGTGTTACAACAAAACATTTATTAACGACCATGGTGATTTCGAGTCTCATAAGCGGCGTCTGCTGTTGTAAGTAGACAAATACAATGTGTTAGCAGGCGGCGAATGAGAGTAAAACGGAACCGTAGAAAACGAGAAGGAATAATTAAACGCCCTGCGACTACCGGATATTTGCGCGGCACCACATGTTAACGGTTGCGGGCGGCAATCGGTGTTGCAGTTCCGATACTTGTCTTACACGGTAACCGAATGATCGCCGTACGTTTTCGATTTCCACCGCGTTCGAATCCCGATCTCTAATAATCGTTTGTATAAGGAATACATTCACGTTATCCCGTTTCGGTCACCGTATTCGAACGGACGTATTCGAAACCATCGGGACAGACAACGATGTACCAAGGATAATTGTTGTCCAAATCGATTCTCGAGATAAATCACCGCTACGAGTACATAACGATATTGTTGAGCAGCTTATGATAACGAGCAAAAAAGTTGTTCGTCAAACACGGTAATTTGTGATTTGTCATTACGCGACGGTGTGAAAACAAAGATCAACGATTTGGAAATAATATCACGATCATACAGGCGTACTGACCGAGTCGTAGACCATACCGCGCGGCGGATGGCGGTCGCTCTCGACGACGGCCACGTACGTGCCGTTGATGCGACCGTCACCGGGGCGGCCGTCTATCCGCCTGAACTGATACCGGGACATGTGTCCGGCCGCGGCCACGCGCGGTTGCGGCGGCGGCGGAGACGACGGCGGCAGCTGCGGCTGTCCCGCGGGCGGGGCGTCAATCTCTTCGATCTCGTAGTTGGCCGCCACGTCGTCGTCGTCGTCGTCCTCGTCCCCGTCGTCGTAATCGTACGGGTCGCCATTGGCCCCCCCGTCCTCGCCGCCCGCTCCGATGCCCTTGGCCCTGGCCGCAGCTCTGATGTTCTCGACCGCTTTCAAAATCCACTCGCCCGTCGGCCAGGACGTCGCGACCGGTGCGCCGCGGCCACGGTCTTTGTCGGTCGTGGTCGTCGACGGCAGCGGCACTGCGGTCGGCAGCGGCACTGCGGTCGGCAGCGGCACTGCGGTCGGCACCGGCACTGCGGTCGGCACCGGCCGCACCGTGGTCGACGTCGTCGTCATCGTTGTCGTGGCCGCGTCCGCGGTAGTGGTCTGCACGCCCGTCTCGTCCCGGCCCAGCATGCCTGCAACACGCACACACGCGGTATCGTTAACAAAGCAGTGACCAACTCGTGAGCTGGTGGGTGGTGTGTGGGTGGGTTATAAGTAACCGTTTTTTTTCTCTCTAATAATTCAACGTATCACTCTTAATTTAATATAGGTAATAATATTATATATGTATTGATAATAATAATAATAATAATAATAATAATAATAATAATAATAATAATAATAATACGAATAATAATAATACTATATAAGACCGGTAACGCGGTCAAGGACTTGAAAACTAATTTTAAGGGTGTTAAAATGGTGTTTTTTCCGATTATTTTCCAAGTCCTGTACTGTATGCGATCAAGAGCGCAATTTTTGTGATTGCATACCCTTGCGATTCGATTCACAGATGGCTTAGGTGAAAGGCTGTGCATGCGATCAGAAAAAGTGTTGATGGTTAAAGTTGCAGATGACCACGATGGACATTAGTGATTACCGATTAATATACTTTTTCCAAACGAAATCATTCGAAGCGCATTATAATATCCAATAATAGTGTACACGAATACATGATCTTATGGTTCGTAAAGTTATTCTTTGTATTTTCAGTACGAATTTTCGTCAGTTCAGAAAACGTATAGCGTAGTAGTGTGACCAAATTTGTGATGATCGTAGACGGGGTAGAAAGGGTAAAAATAGTTATATAAGATTCGGCTTATGTACAATTAAATAGCGCTTACTGAAATTTTGCAAGAGGATAAAAATCACATTGTTATCAGCTCTGAGACTTTTTTAAATCGTTCAAAGTTTATTTCCCCTTCTTAATCTATTAAACTTTCTATCCATTCTGGGTTTATTTTTGAAAGAAACTTTCTGACTGGGTTTTTTTTTTTCATTAAATACGCTACCCCTATTTATTTTTTAGTGCGTGCCACTGATTGTAACTATCGTATGTGAACAAACTTACAGTCAAACTTAACGACTTAACGACAAATCGTAATCGTCAATCTGTTAACGAATTAGAACACTTTTGTTTAGACCAACTACAACTAGATACACAGTGAAAGTATTATCTGATTCTTGAATTTAACCAAAATCGAAAGACAGCTAAAATAATATTATATTATATTTTCCACTTCGAAATACAAAGGTATTTAAAAAGTGCATTCATTGATTAAAACAATATGGGGTAAAGTTGTTTGAGAAAGAAAAGAACAGATAGTTTTTAAAAGGAATCGTTGATATTTCGGTTGAATCGAGTTAAAAGGTCAACGTTTGACAACTATAATCAGAGTAAAACCACGTACAGTGCTATACAACAGTCGATTTTGTACTTTATAGAACAACGGTAGAACGTTTAAAGTCGACATTGACCGACAGCTAGAGTTAGAAGTTATTGGAAACGATACACGCTAACCCAGAGTAACAGTTTTTTTTTTTTTTTTTTTATACGTCTATACTTGTCACCGCATGTCTACAGTGAAAAGTGCACACATAACAACCATATCACATTTGTTGTTCGACCCGTTGTTGATGAAAACTAAAATAAAATCCTGCGCAACAGTAAAACAGAACTGCCATGTTCACTGTAGTGCTTAATAGCAATGGCAATAGTTACGGCCGCGGCACGAGATCAGTGTGGAAAATGCGTACACCATTTTGAACAACTTAAAACGCCAGTATAAAACAGCTTTAGTAGGCGTTCGATTCGGACATGAGTTTCTGTCGATAGTGAAATGTTCGACTCGAGGAGACTATTCGGATTAGAAATGTATTTAAAGCGAATTTCAACGTATACGGATCCGGCGTGAAGAAAACAAGACAAGACTGCATGCAATTATTCGACACGTAAAACTGTGAATCATGCCGTGGCGCGTTACATAATAATCATAGTGAAAACAACTGTTACAAGAGTATTAAGACGACTGACGCTTCTATCGCACGACAGTTATTTGTTATTGTTGGTATGTGCGATACGCGACGAAATACAACAGTTAACGAGTTGTGTCCTGACGAAAATTTAAATTTGATATTTGTACAAAAATTTGTCAGTTGTGTAGCATTTCACTCCAAATGTAATTCAATATTCCACTTTATATGTGATATTTATATTAAAATGAAAAGTACTGAAACATTATCAGACGACGCGTGAAAAAAAAAATTATTAATCAAAAATTAAACGCATATAAAAATGGACAAAATTCTAAATTTGAATTTATAAAAACAGTATAATTTAAATTTTTGCCGAATA
Organism: Sipha maydis; assembly: GCA_034509805.1. Classification (NCBI taxonomy): domain Eukaryota; kingdom Metazoa; phylum Arthropoda; class Insecta; order Hemiptera; family Aphididae; genus Sipha; species Sipha maydis. Next base: position 52,864 of record JASXSY010001103.1, read on the forward strand.
TGTAATAATTTTTATATTTTATGGACATCAATTTTAAATATGATGACATTATGACGTTTTATTTATTTATTGTTTTTCAACATTTATTCTAGTGTAAAATGTGAATATATATATATATTCACATTTTATATATCTGTAATGGAAAGATAGTTTAATTTCAATTTTTCACAATGTGTATTATTTTATAAACGTGATTATCATATTTTAAATAAATTATGTTTTGTATGATGTACTTGTATACTTGTATATTCGTAGCATCCCACTGAACATTTTATGTTGCCTAACATCTTTGAGATGTATGTTTTGTGTTCAATATGAAACATCATAATGTGATGTTACTGAGTGGTTTCAATTTCGTTTTATTTATTACAACTAGTTATATATATATAATTTATAATCAAAACGCAATATAATTACAACCCTGTAATGTTTGAAAGTGTCGTTTTCAGACAATGGTAATAATCAGTAATCACGTGATTATAGTACTATACATAAATACATACAAATAACAAGTTATTTATAAACTGATTTCCAGATTTACAATTTATAAATAATATATTTAATTGATAGCTGATAACTAGCTGGTTTTACCATGCGTGTTATTTTAGTAAATTGTTATTAAAATTTATCATTTGCTCAATACTCATTTTACTTATTGTCACGCAAGCACACAACACTATGTGTCATTAGTAGAGCAAGGACATTCATGCACTAAAAAATCATCAAATATGCATTTAAAAATATGCACTTATGCATCAAAAAATTACAAATATGCGGTTAAATATGCCCTTAAAAAGTTAATTTTATTATTATTCACAATAAGTTTAAACTAGATTTGTTTTATTAAATTGATCTGGAATCTTTTTTGAATATTGATCCCATTCTTCTTAATTATTATGCTATATCTAATAATACAAAAAAATATATTTTAAAATAATTGTTGAATTATTCTCAAATATTTATTTTACCTAAATTAGAATTGCACCGAATTATTAAAATTTTTTTGATATTTTCAAATAGCAGAGAACGTCTTTTATCTGTTAGCAGGTTCTTATATTGCGAAAAACTTCGTTCGACGTCCACTGACGTGGTCGGTGCATATTTGCAAAATATTCACCAAAGCACTTGATTTTCGAAAAACCATTAAAATATGCACTAAAAGCTTAAAATATGCTCTTATAATCAAAAATATGCCCCTAAACCCAAAAAATGTCCAAATATGCAAAAATATGCACTAAAAACTTTGAGTATTTCATCATAAACGTTATGAAATGTATTTTGTACTTACCAAACATATGATAAAGTTAACCAGAAAAAATATGCAAATGCATGGAAGTCCTTGCTCTAGTCATTAGTGATTTGTGATTTCAAATGTCATTGGTATTTTGTTGATATTTATCATAATCATGTATTACAGGTTAATCAATCAATATAAGAAAAATAATATGCATATTGCGTCAAAATTAATTTTTTATATTTTATAATATATATTTTTGCAATATTAGTCAAATTGTAAATTATTTTAATTGTTTTTAAAAATCATAACAATTAATTGAATAAACATAAATAAATAGCATATTATAAAAAAGTAAATTAATCATCATTTTATATATTCTTGATTTTATTATTTAAGTACATTAACTTTATACCATTACATGAATATGATAGATAGGTAGGTAGGTAGGTAGGATTAAACGTAGGTACTCTAATCGATAGATTGCGTGTAGGTACTAAGTTCAAATCATTCGTGTGAGCAGAAAGTTTTTTTTGCATTTTTTTCATCGGCCGTGCAATTTAGTGTTACAATTGGATGTTGATAGAATGTATTAAAAGAATTGTTAAAAGACGTTTCATACAAGACATCATTTCGGCGCAATTACAGTTCTCGGGATGTTTTTCATACATACATGGAACGCAATCTGTAATGTTCCGTGTTTCAGAAAAACATCCTAGAAACATTGGTGGGACAAAATATTGTACAGTGGGATTGATCATTATTTTTTCCAAATTAATAAATTTTTAGATTTTATTATTTTTACATTAAGTACTTACAACTGTTAAATGCAGGCACTATAATTATTATTATAAATTAATATAACGGAACAACTTTTATTTTTATGTAAAATATTATATATAAAATACGTGTAATATATTGATTGAAAAATTTATCGATTTGTGCATACAGCTTATGTAGGTATCTGTACATTTTATTCTTCGAGACATAATTCGTGTAATCCAAAAAAATGCATTGGGCACAACTCGTGTAACCCGAAAAAATACACCGGACACAATTCCGAATTTGGGACACAACTCGTTTGCTACTACGAAATACGACGGTATCGTCATTACCAAAAATACTACTAATTTTTTAACATTATACAGCCAGTAATTTCGTAGTAAATTGTAGCTGTTATATTATCATAATAAGTTTTGGCACGATAATTTGCAAAACATTTTTTGTTTTGTTTTTTCTGTTACGAAACATAATTTATTTTTCTCTAAATATTATAGAATAAATTACATTTAATTTGAGCAATATCAATCAGTACGGGTTACTTACTATTAGTCTTAAATAATACGGCTCCATTTTATTCTTTTACAAATGTACAATATTTTGGAAGAGAGAGGGGGGGGCCGTTCCTGGGTACACCATTTTTTTTATGTACTCCATAGCCGTTCAAGGGGAGCCCAGGCACACCTGGCAACCCCAGTATGCACGCTTGTGGTGATAAGTATATGTTGTGTACATTACATAACGTTTTATGCTGGCAATAATATTTCGTCCCTACGTTTACAGATATATTATAAATCGCAGCGGTATTATTACTAACATTATATAAGTGATGTCCAGCGATGGTAAATTATGCACAGCACCATCATTTTTGTTAATGCATTTATAATTATTTTTATGTATTACCTATTCCTATTTTTCGAGTTAGTTTAACCGTGAATAAAGGTCGATTTAACGGGGAAATTTATCTTTTAATTCTAACAATTTTACGTTCTGGGTTTATAATTGTTTTGTATTGACATTTATCTCGTTTCCCGTCATCCGAATAATAATTACCAATGCTGTGAATGTATAAATCCACTTGATCCGGAACCATTTGCAAATTTATCAACAATCCGAGTTCTAACAAATGCTTAACAACAAAAACAATTTATTTTGTTGTTCCGGAAGGATTGATTGAACCGGAAAAGGGGTCTGCGAAAAAAATTTCTCCGGTAAAATACACTAATTGAAAATTTGTATTTAAATTTGTTATTTTACAAGTGGAAGCGAACTAAACATATCGACGTTTGGTGCAGTGTGCTTATTTTTAATTAATTAATTTATATATATATATATATATATATATATATTAGTAGAAAGGGTGTACTTCACAAAATACATTTCAGAAATAACGAGAAATATCTGAACAAAATTCAATCTTTTAACTTATAGAGTTTGAAAATTGAAAAGACGATTTTAATCATCTCAAGTTTTTATCCCAAGTCTTGAAAATTAATGATGTATCATATTAAATTAAAAACAAAATTATAAAGGATTTATTTATTTAGCAATGCAATATTCAAAGTATTTGTGTGCAGAGGTGGTACAGCGATACAGTTAATATTATAGATTCATAACAAAAATGTAGTTTCGTAAAAGTGTATTGTGTTTAAAATTACATAAATTAAGCCAACATTTTTTTTTTTTTTTAATTTTAAAGTTGATTTTAATACATCAGTTGGAAACCAATATAAAATTTCTTATCCTGCAAGGTTAGTAATTACATTCATATAGAAATATTTGATCTATAAAGTTGTTGGTGTTGGTCAATTTTGCAGACATGTTCGTGACATCGAGACAGTCTATTAAAAAAAATAAACTATAGTAATAATTATATAGAATAATTAAAACCGCATATTCACACACACGTTTCTGGTTACATTGTGCATTAGTACACATACTTTCATGATTTCTCAACTATGACCGACTTTGTTTCAAGTTTTTCTTGTAACTTTACTTATTAACATTATATTTTATTTACTAAGAAACTTACAAGCTATTTTTAACTAACCACAATATGCAAATGAGAAAAAAAATGTATTATTAACTGTTTCTACATGTACGACAGAATGGCATGATAAGGGAAACAATTTAGTAACAGAATCATTCAGGATTAACATCAGTAATAATTAATTTGCTTAATTTCGTTTAAAATATCTCGACAATAGCGCCTTTCGAGACGACGTGGAGGGTTGTTGGATAGTTTGAGTGAGAAAGAACGTGATATATGTAATAGGTTTTTGGTGTTGCTTCTGCTAAAGGTAATTTAAGTATTTGTAATAAGCATATACGTTAAGTAGAATTGCCTAGTAACATAATATCGCTTGTTTGCTACATCAACGACATAACATAAAATCATAATTTATAAGTTATTTGCAAATAATAACAATAGGTATTGGGGTTTTCTCTATACTAGTAGAACGACATAAGTGATTTTACAAAATTAGCCGCCAGATGATAGTTGTTGCGTTGCGTTAACATAAGTTAGCCACATGGCTTATTGTAAATTAAATTTTCTTCAGATTGGTTTTTTTTTTTGTGTTATGTTGTTGTTGTAGCAAACAAGCGATATCTATACTTAACTTTGCGGATTTTTTCGTCCGGACATAATCCGTTTTAAGTATAGTTTATTAGTGTAACGTATCAATATATATCTTGATTCTAAAGGCATCTAAAAGGAATTGAGTTAAATCAAAGTTTGAGAAGTCAAAAATTAAAAAAAATAAAGCGCTGCACTACCGAGTGTACTGAATTCGATTTACCGACAGTAAAGATTAAAGCCGTTGAAAAAGTTTTACATCGTTTATGTGCGAGATAACGAAATCGCGGTAATACGAAAATCCCGAGGAGGGACCATAGTTGTTTTTTTTCTTTTGTCGAAGTTTTCGAGGTTTTGATGACCCGAGACAGCACACGAATCCATTGTTTTTCAATTTTGGTTTCATAAAATTGAAAATAATATCAAAATAACTTAAAGTAAAAAAAAATGTTTCATTTAATTACATATGTTTAGCGTTATGTAAAACGATCGTATTCGAAAGAAAAATTGTAACTTAACGGGTACGACAACGTGTAGTAAAAACCATTCATAGTATCATAATGTATTGCCACTAGTAAATTTTATATTTGTTAAGAATTTTTATTGAATATATTCACACGCAAGGATAAATATACATTGCTGTTCATTTGTTTTTATAACTTTTTTCGTGCAATAATTATAATGCATTTAAATGTACCTATAAAGTTGTTTTAATCTTTGTTATACGAACGAAGAAAAGCAGTTCACCGCGTTCTATAAACAACAAACTTATACCTATATATATATATATATATATATGTTATGGTAAATTATGTAAAATATGAAAATTACGTAATTAACCGGTAATTATCGTAAACAAATTTACAGAATGAACAATTTCGATATTCACCAGTTAATTGCGATAGTCACCAAACAAATTGGTAAATGTTGTGTATAATAATAAACTTTGACTATAACACAATTTTAATGTTTTTCTGCTGTACAGTTTTACATTAGGTAGATTTCTAATATCTATAAGTATGTTACTGCTCAAGATATCTGATTATCAATTCCTAAATATTAAAGGTATATGTAATCGATAATCAAGTTCAGTTGTAAGTTTTATCTTATCATTAGAAAAACCCATATAAATAATTGTATTAAGGAAGTAGGTATAAGAATAAATTGCACGAGTCTGCGTATTATAGACAATATCGTAAATGTCACTTGACGTGTATGTTGTTTAGCGTGTTGTTTTTTCGTATATATTACTTATAATTTTGTTTAAAAAAATAGTAGTAAATGTTTAATATTTTATTTTATTTAATATTTAAATATGGATGAAAACGTTATGAAGAAAAAATTTGATGATATTAGGTATATGTTCTATAATTACACAAAAACGTGATACCAACAAATCTTTTTTTTCTCTTCTCAAATTTTGTTTTTCTATTCATGGTAGTTTGTATACTTATAATTTTACTATATTAGTATTAAATATATTATTATGTATTATTGTTATCATTATATAGGTATTGGTAGATCACCGTATGGAGCAATGTTCGGATGTCCTGCAAACTTGGTTTATTTTTTATAAAATTTTTCTTATCAAATTAAATTAAAAACATTTAAAATATTTTAGTTAACGAGCGTCAAAACAAAATAATGAACGAACGAAAAAAATCAGCCTCATGTTTGCAAAAACAAGCAGAAAAGATGTTTAAGTCATCATCATCTCGATTTGATCCATTCGAAATAGGTTCAACCGTTTGAGTATCGATACCAGATGTATATCGTGCTCGTGGAGCTCCGCGTAATTTAAACTGAATGTTATACTTATATTATAGGTACTGAACATGGACATCTAAAACATAAATACACTAGATCTGAGCTAGTACCTTGTAAAGAAAAACTTCTTGACATACTTAAATCTATCAAAGAAAAAGAGCTTACTCTACGAGAGGCAGCTGGTTTGAGCAGTATTTCGGGCACTCAAGGGTACCAACGAGTCACTGCAAAACTAAATGTAAAAATAATAAATGGGCATGTCGTTCTTCAGGCAAACTTTGTAGTTCAAAATGTCATGGTTCATTAATATGTGAAAATAAGTAGTTAATAATATATGATATGAATACAACAATAACAATTTGTATAATTTTTTATCGTAAATTAACGTAAATTATTATTTTTCGTCATTCACCGTAACATGTATGCGCGGCGATGTAATCCGTTATTAAATTATCAAAATTTGTTATAAATTTTAACGTTTTATAAACCCATCCGAGTGCGAGTTCAATCCGTCCGCATTTGTGTAAGCTTCGTGTTTAACACGCCATCGGCTATAGACAACAATGAGCGTACTGTTAATTATCGTAATTACTAGTTGCATTAGTTAATATTTAGCAAGTTGCAGTCTCAGTGCGGTCAAACGAAAGTTATTAATACATAAATAAATAAACAAATAGTTTACAAATAGAAATAAATAGATAAATAATTAAAAGCTTAGTCTGGAGAATTACAATATTTGTTAAATACGACTGATTTCGAATTGAAAATTCATCATCAGATACATACAAAATCAAAAAAATTACGACTGAATAAGAAGAAGTATTATTCCTTCTTTTATTCAGTAAAAACAGTAGTTTTAGGTAGAGATAGTTTATTATATATAGGAGAAATTATTAAAAATAAGTTCTTATTGGACACGGATATGTTATGAATTTTAAATACTTTGGTTATTATTATTTATTATTATCTAAAATGAATTGATATAAGATTTATTACATTAAAAATATTATTAACATTATTTTGCTTTATTTATTGTGTATGTGTATCTCTTCTAAAACTGAATTAATGTTAATATTATATTAGGTATTTAATGTTTCTAGGTCTGTATTGATATCAAAGTGTATACGAGTATTATGGTTATTTTATGAAATATTCGTATGTTTGGCGACATTTGAATTAGAAGCAGTCATTTTTAATTTTGTTTCAGAATGTTTTCTCTAACATATATCTTGTTTTAAAATTCCTATTTGGCTCGCTTCTATAAAATGTATTACAGTGACATTTAAGTTTATAAACACCAGTATTTTCAAAAGAAAGATAATTTTTTTGTGAAGTTTTTAGTCATATTACTTATATGTTTGATTAAATTATTATTAGTTTTAAAAGCAACTTTTACATTATTAGTATAATTGTTGAGAATCTTAGCGAAATTGTTAGATATACGATTTCAATATTTCGTACTACAATAGTTAACAATACTATTTGATGAATTGTGTTTTATTTTTTAATACGTTTTTGAATTTTTTTAATAATATGTAAATTGAAATTATTCTTGTGGGTTATATTATAGATAAAATTGAGTTGGTGTTGATAATTAAGTTAATATAATGGAATACGTCCAAGTCTTCAAAATATTAAATTAAAGAAATTATATTTATGAGAATATGGATGATTGGAATTATGTGGTATTACTCATTTATTTATTAAGTTATTATTTTGAGTTTCGTGTTAACAGTTAATAAGTGTAAGTATTATCGTTTACGAGTACTTCAACGAATTGAATTGAATTTTGATCAATACAAAAAAACATTGTATGCCTTTCGAACATGTAACACCAATAAACTCAACATTTTGTGATATTCTATTATATCCCTTCAATGATATTTTATGTTTAAAAATAGCCAGATGTATTCTACTATTTCTCGAATTCGATGCGTTTTCGTATTTTGATTTTCAAATGATAATGTTGTCACTTAACGTTTGAAACGAAGGAGGATCGTTTATATTGTCAGATAAACTGAAAACAGTTCCATCACAAGTTCATCGAAGATAATCGCGTGTTTTCAATTACCATTATATTATACAAGACGTAAATTATTAATTTGTTTTCATTATACTTATTTACATTTGAATGTTGAATGGAAAATTGTTTACTGTTGTTTAATGTTTTGCATTCTGCTATTGATGGCGAAACGAGTCTCACTGCGATTTCTACGGGATGAGATTTTTAGACGAATATTTGTCGAAAACGAAATTTTAAGCGAGGATTTCGTAAACGGAATTTAATTTTTCGCATTAAGTCTACCGAAGAATGAATTCTAAAAGTTTCTTTAAGTTCTAGAAAAAATGACTGTGTCATCTTTTACATTCAAATTGGTTCAAGCGCAAGATTTTCATGGATTAAATCTCGAGTTGACTTAATGACGAATTTTAATTGTTGTTCAAAATATTTATGGCGTCGAGAGAACGATCGGCAAGTTTGAAAAATACCTATACGTGCGTGTTCAGACAATTCCGCTTCGGATCGCCTCGAACAATAATTTACCGCTTTGAATAATCGAGTGCCAACGTCCAAGAGCTCGTTCAGGGATGATTATACCAATACGTTTGCGGGAGTGAGGTGCGTATTAATTGCATCATTTGCGTGGACCTTTTACGTTCGCCGGATCGTCGCACGGGGCGTTTTTCACCAGTCACGATCAGTGGCGTGGCGATGGAGGTAATCGAAAGGCAGCTGCCTCATAGTTTTTCGGGGGATGGTGGGTACCACTGGGTGGGTGAGTAATCATTTACATTCGTAATTAAGAATTTAGATAAATAACACACAAAAAAATATTTTAATATTGATATGAACCAATGTTAGTATCCAATAGCCACTAACTGGATAAACTAACATACTTGTCTCTGAACATTTTCGAGTTCGTCACGCCACTGGTCACATACCAACGGTCGCACAACGCAACCGTCGTTTTTTGATAAAATATCATATGTCTCGAGTACTCGCACGAATCGGTAAAACAATATTTATTTATGTCATGCGCTTAAGAATTCGACAATAATTGTGATACGGTCGAAAAAACGACAACGAAGCAGAAAATAGAGCGGCGGAGCCAATCCACCGTACGTTACTGATGAGATACAATATTCTCCGATTCCTATGACGATCGTGTGTCGTACAATTCTAGTACCATTCGCTCCCCGGATCTGACTATAGACTTTACCCGCAGCGATGGCTCAGCGAAACCACCGGCGCTACCAAACATATTTCAATGCATATTTCATCAGTGTTCAGTGCATAATATTGTTGCGTGCATATTTTATAGATAATTTTAGCGAAGTCACACTTCACAGCCCCAGTCATAATCCATACGACAATCGAACCCGGTTTACGGGCACTTTTTGAAAACCACAGTGTCAGCTAGGCTGTCGCCGTACCAATGGCTCACTGACTGATCGGCATAAAGCCAAAACTACCACGTTTGACGTTTTCGGAGAATATTCTTATTGCTACACGTATGTACAGTTCCGATAAAAATTAATTCATTATAAACCAATACAATTTAAGTACCATTAGAAATACTTTAACATTTTTTTTTTTTTTTTTGGATTCCTATATTTTTTTTTATTTATTAATTTATTTTTTTTTTACATCGAAATAATTATTGTTATCTCTTATCTAACAAAGTATCTGCAGGGAATTTGGGATTCAATTAGTTCTTTATAAAAAGAAAAACATGCAATGTAATAAATGCTGGTCGACTGAATACGCCAGTCGAACTCCGAAAAAGTAACGCGGAGATTCAACTCATTGTATTACGAACACGGAATGCCATAAGGTTTCGAACTTTGACGAAACGAAATCATTGTGCTCACACCGATTGCGGGAATCGTGAAAAAGTAAATGTATTCAGAGTTTATTTTTCCCTGCTTATTCTTATCATGTTTATTCTTCACCACCACTACGAGTGAAACGCCCATTTAATTTTTCTCAAATTATACCCTGCTGATTGATGCACGAGTTCTTGAATTCTATAAACTTTTCTCTAATTATGGTCACTGAGAAACGCACGGTTTTTACGAATTAATTGTTCAAATTTTTTTTCTTTCAATTATTAGTTTTCCTGAATAATACGGATAAAGCCTCGTATAATCGCTATTATGCGTTTTGGACAAAATGTCACATAGGTGGTGCTTACTTAAAATGGCTCTAACATAAATGTACAACCGTTTTTAGTATTTCTATTGTGATTTAGCAACCAATACGAGAACATACACTTAGTAATTCAATAACTCATTTTTTATTTATCATCATTTTCAAAGGCAAATTCGTTACTGCTGCAGTAATCACGAAAGATTTATTTTAGTATTTTGATATTTTCATCGCATCAGTTCCAGATGAAATATAAAGTTTTCAGCATATGAAATTGTAGTTATTCAATTGTATTCATTCATTCATTTGTACAAAATTGTATTTTTATAAATACGCAAGAAATTTAATATTGTTTAAGGAGATTGATTTGATAAAGTTTAACAACATTCTTGTAATGGTAATTTCCTCTAGTCTTATACCGGGAAAGAACAAATAAATCTCATACTAACTCGAAACACAATATGATTGTTATCACGACCCTTTGAACAAAATATCTTTATAAATAATATTATTATTAAAACTATGAATACTTTCATTTTGAACAAATCAATTTTAATTTAATTTAAAATTTAGTAAAAACTTTTAATTTGTTTTTTTAGCAGCAAATTAATAACGATTTACTGGTTTCCAATGTCCCAAAGTGTGTAATAACAAGTATTTTTAGAGTAATTATTTTTCAGTTTCTGAGCAAACTGTAATGAGTACCAAAAGATTTTTAAGTAATAATTATTTATTTAATATTTTTCTTATAAAAAAAACATGTTTTTAAACCCTGATGAATTCTAGAAAGGAACAATATTTCTCTCGTTTGATAATAATTGATAATTTCTACACTCCCACTGTTCTTTATTTAAGATTTTTGACCAAAAAAAATTGAAATTTTTTTTTTCAACTGTATTTGAAAAGCTCCGATTTTAATTCTTAAACTATATAAGATACATAGCTCATGAATAAAATGAAAAAATAGTTTTATAGATTTTTTTTTCAATTTACAGGTTTAATAATTATTATTTATACGCAGTTATTATAAATATCAATATAATTTTCAAGTTAATCGTGTAATAGGGAATTACATGATACGTTTAACAAATAATACCAAGGTATATATTATAATACAAAAATATTTTACTTCACCCTACAGGCAAATAGTTGATTATCAACAGTGTTCGGGTGTTGTAGTCGACAGACTATTTTCAGAGTATTATATAATACTGCTTATAATAAATAAAATAAGAGTAATATTAATAAGTATATATAATAAGTAAATTACAATAAAATAAAAATTAGTAAATGGTTAACACTCGTAAATAAATATATAAATAAATAAATAAATAAATAAATAAATAAATAAATAGATAGATAAATAAAATACGTAGCTTGGAGTATTAAGATATGTGTATTGTACGATTGGTTTCATATTAAAAATTCATCGTCAGATAAATCAAGTCAAAACAATCGAGATTAAATATTAAAAGATAAATGAAGGAATATATAAAAATATTGGGCGTTTTACATAGATAATTTATTTTAATATGAGAGATTATTGAAATACATACTTATATTTGAACTATATATTATACTGTTTGTATTTTGTCTAATAAATGTATAAACTTTATTACGCCTGAAATGTGCAGTCAATATTTTTGCATTTTTAAAATTTGCGTAATGACTAAAACATCCATTATAATAATTAATAAATAAACAATTATTGTTTGTAAAAAATATTTTATTTCTCAATAACACGTTACTGTGAATTGCAAATTTCAAATGACTGTATTTCAATCAGTATTGGGTTTAGGAACATAGTTTATTGGTCAAAAATATTTTTAAAAAAATTGGTTAATTTTTATTCAATACAAAATATTAACAATTTCATTTTTTTGTTCTTGACATGGAAATTAAAGAATTTAAAATATTATCAAAAACATTATATTTCCAAAGGATAATAATACCACCGATGTCGATCAATGCCCATGGTGGCCCAAAATGGCGACTACAGAAATAATTCTTACTAAATACATTCCATAGTAATCCAGGACCCAGGTAAAGATATCTGGAATTCCCTTGACCTTTATTGTATAAAAATTATGTGAATATATACTCGTATTCATTATTATAATAATAATATTTTATTACCTTCATTTATCAATAAATACTAATTATATAGTCTCGTTTCATTTATATTATTTAATTGTGATATTATTGCTGTTGTTTTTATTCTAATATATATTTACTAAATAAATTACACGGCTTCATCAGGGAGATGATTTACTATTTCAAGGTAAAAAAAAAAAAAGGATGAAAAATGTGCACAATCGTTGTATATTTGAACTGTATTTATTTATGTTATATGTTATATGTAATAATAATAATAATAATAATAAACCACAATTGGTTATTATTAAAAAAGATTTATTTAAAAAGTATTTTCCAGATAACCAATTAGTGGAAAAATGTATACATCTATCTCAGAGCCAAAAAGCTGTTTCGGTCATTAAAAGTTTAATTTTCAAAAAATCTCTTCTTAGTGTGCTTTAATATTCAGATGGTAATTCAAATGAATTTGTGAGGTACTTTTTGTTGTCACTGATAAGTCAGTGAATGAATGGTATTTGAATGTTATATATTCGGACATGTTTTAATTATTTTTTTTAGTTTTTATCATTCTCTAGCGGTCTTCACCAAGATTTCAAAAATGGTCAAATTTTTTTTTTTAAACTACTTGCGGACCGCATTGATTTTCAATGATAATAATTAAAAATTTTCAATATATATATATATTTATATGTATACATTCGTTTTATTCACTGTTAATAGAATTTTGAAACTTAAAATGTTCAATTTATTTTAGTGCGGCCCTCACTAAATCTGTTAAAGGGCCGCGTAGTGGGGACCGCTGCTCTAGCTCATGGTTGTTCCCGAATGAGCGTAACTACTTGGTACAATTTTTTAAACGTCCTAGTTCTGATTTTCTCTTCTTAGGAATTTTACAAAATGTTTATCATAAAAACATTGATGAACGCGATCGAGAAGAATGAAATGCCAACGATTGACAACGAAAAATTAAAAAAGCTAAGTAATTACGGCAGCATAAATATTTATATTACATCCATATAAAGCTGACAATAAGAACCTTTGTCATGCCTTAACTCATTCCTAGAATATGCTTCGCAATGTTCTCTTTTAATTTGAAAAAAAAACCACATGTCAGTTAGAAAAATAATTGCTTCCAGTGCCAGAGTATGATGAAAATACAAGTTTTTTAGTTTTAATATATATATTTATATACATATATTACGTAATATAATCTATGGCTGTACGCTAAACGTGGATACTCGTTATCCGTTGACAACGATATTATTGACTTTACTGCCAACAATTAATACGGGTTTATGTACGTTTAGGGGTTTGTGTATACTCTATGAGAATTTCGTACACTATACGGGTGTATTTCCGACCGGATGCATCATGTTAATCAATATTGTAACTGCAAATAACGTCATCATTAGAGGCATCATGATTTTCTTCTCTGTAATTACTACGGTTACTGTTTTTTTTTTTTTTTTTACCGACCATTCCAGATGTTATCGGTATAATCTATAAGAAAATTACAATATAAATGTACATAAAACGTATAATGTATAAATATGAACCGATGCAGCATAAATTGTTGCACAAGAGATCTGACAATGCCATTCGATTTTATAACATATAAATGTAGACCTAAATCAGGACGACCTGAACAAATGTACAGACAGTAAAGGTGACAGAATATTGAAACGTATCGCATACAAATTCTATATTATTTACACAACTATAGCGTGCTGCTGCGGTCTATTACTAGGCGATGTTGTAATTTGGGAGCTCAGATTATCATTCTAGTCGACTAATTATATAAGCGATTGACGGCACGCTGTAGTCTTACATAGCACAGTGGGATGAAATCAATTGTAGCACGACCAAATTCAAAAATAAAGATTTTAAATAATACGAGATATAATAATAATTTTATATTATATACATATTATAGATAATAAACACACATTTATTATGGTCCCAAAATGTTCAACTTATCATACTAATGAAATTTTAATCAGCATATGGTGCGCAATTGATGATGAATAGTATTAAGAATTATAAGATACACTTAATTATCATTTTGATGTTCACAGTGTAGAGATAAAAGTTTTTACTATTTTAGTAAGTTATTGATTTACTTAAACTTAATTTAAATTATGTAATAATTCAATATTTCAACAAAATGGACTATAATAATGTATCAGATAACATTTTAAACTAAACTCTACATTATTTATCATTAAAACAATTAAAAAGTCGAAGTTGGCGTATTTTTAATTATTACAAATTAACTTGAAAATATAAAATTAATATTATAAGATGTTACAATTTTATACTTGTATTTTTCGTGATCCGACCTCATCCGATCTAATTTAAATTAATTTTTTTTTCTGTGATAAGTTCAAGTTGCCAAATTCAGAATAGTCAATATTTATACCTAGAACTATTTGAAAATTATAGAAAAACAGTATTCCTATAATTAAAGTTATAGTTATTGATTATTGTCGTTTCCGGTCGAATGTCACCGTTCATTATAAACACTTACAATGTAGCCTTTGATTTCAGAATGTAGAAAAACGATACCCTATAGTTTATGTGGTCTTTGCGGACGCAGCCACTAGACATCGCTGTAATCGATTGCGTTCAACTTGATGGACATAGGTTTTCATCAATAGGTTTCTACGCGGCTGGTAAAGTCATACCTAAACCTCTTCTCAAATACCTCCGAACTTTCCGTTTAATCAAAAACAACAGGAAATGTTTTAGGAGGATTTGAATCAATTGTTTTCGTGTTATCTGTGGTTTTATTGTACTCGCGAATTGCGTTAATACTAATAATAATATATCAAGAACGGCCAAAGATTTCCAATTTTCACTGGCACCTCGCATCGATGTTATGTAATTTGTCCGTGCGTTATATTTTCTTATGAGAACGGTAAAGTGATCGTTCGATTAAAGACCGCGGTGGCGGCGATTTAAAGTATCGTGACAAACTCATTTACAATGGAATGCAAATAAAATAATAAAACTGAAAAGAAAAGAAAAAAAAGAAATGTTAAATCAAATTATGCATAATTTACATAATTCTTGCGAACAATAATAGTATTAATAATAATACTCGTGTTCAGACTGTCGAAGAGTATTCCTGCGACTGACGTAAAACAAACATACCATCGTTGTGCTGCTACACTTTTACCGACGTTAAAATAATAAACATTAGCAACGTGGTCACAATGTTTACGCGTATTTACAATACGTACATACATTTTGCTAAGTAAATTTATGTATAGTATATAGGTACTTTGAAACGAAAACGTTTTTTCTTACGTTCTAATAAATTATCCTATACTACCGCGTATAATACGATATAATCCAGGTGTTCGAAACTATTACTCACCAGTCGGAAAATACGTACTTTACCGAATTTCCGAGTACAGAAACGGAAAACAGTTCTCGATTAAAATATCAAATGATTATAATAGTGTTTTAGTTTTGGATTAAAACCTAACCTAACCGTGTCAAAAATATTTTATATTCAGAATAACTCGTTCGCACATAATATGGTACGGGAGTATACGGAAAAATAACATATTTGTTTTTGCCGCTTTACATTTTGCTTAAGCATTGGAATACGATAACAGTGTAGAATAAGTACCATGTACCTGGTACTACGTATTATACAGTAAGCTACAAGAGAGCGTAAGTTTTACCGCCGGATAAGCATGTATAAAATTTAACGGCCGCGGCGTCGCAAAACGTATCGCAAATAATTGCAGTCTTATTTCCAGGATTACAAAAAAAAAAAAAAAAAATCGAAAACTTTAGTGATAATATACTACTCCGTGTTTGAATATCTTACGAGAGTTTTTACCGTAACATTTTAATCGAAATAATACGTTAAAACCTTTGGTAACTTTGGTCGATTTAACGGACTGTTTTCGGTTTCGGATCTGGTCAATTACGCAACGAGATTTATAGCGAACGAAAAGATTAAGTTCAACCGTTAAAGAAGTAGTATTTTCTCCTTATAATAATACTCCTCTGCAAATGCGACATGCTCGATAAGAAAATAAAAAACCAGGTCTTTCCAATTTTTATTTTCTATTGCGAAGATTTCCCTACTGTAATTATCAGCTAACACCGCAAACACAAATTCGATTTGATTAATTTGTCAAAAACTAAATGAGTCCGATGATGGACTTCTATATTAGTTTTGAAAAGCCAACGTACGTAGAAAATATTGCAAATCCGGTCAGACTTTATGATGTGTAGAGTGCATCGAAAAATATAGATTGTAAAAAAAAAAAAAAATGCAGACAATTTATCAATTAAATGGAAAGTAATAGGAAAATTTTTGTTTTACGGTTGGTTACAGCGAAAGAAAGTTATGAAAAATTATCAAAAGTTTACAGTTGTACACGCGATTAATGCCGTGACGCATAAATCCTCGGTAAGCCGCTGTTTTGTTAATTTTTCTCTACACCCTATGGTATTTTTAGACGGTCCTTTTTTCTTTTTTTTTTTTTTAACTGTACATCACACGGACGACTGACATTATTTACCGCATTTTTAAACATGCTCTCCTATTTCAGTTGATGCAGTTGTTTTATTATTGTTATAGCGGTAAGTTATTCCTTGTTTCTACCTGACAAAATACAATTTATATCTGTTCCGCTAAATCACGCAGTATATATATATATATATATATATATATATATATATATGTATGTATGTAATATTAAGTATTACCGTAAAAGTCCGATCACTAGAAGAACATAAGTTCTACCAGTCAATGCTATGATTTATCGTTAAAAGTACTCGGTAAAAGTTGAAAACCGTTGTGTTGTTCGGACTTTTATTAAAAACGTGTACATCTTAGGATGTTGTTGGACTGCGTGGACTGCAAAATACGAGTCTCTCGTTCGCAATACACATTCTGGTCGTACGAGAAAAATAAAAAGTAAAAGTTGTTAGACACTCTTCACGAGCACGTGTCGTAGTTCAGGGACACTTGCGCACCGGTTATCACAGCGGTGCAATGCAGCCATTTAGGACAAGGATATGGTCAGTAGGCGTTCTGATGGATGTGGAAGAATTTGTGGACAGGAAGACCTGATTCTGTGTTATCAAAATAGGCTCTCTTTGGTGTTGTTGTACATCAATATGAATAAGCATTGATATTGCTTTTCTATGCGGCTTGTCACATGAATATCCATAAATAATAATAATACGATTATCCGCTTCCCAAATGGTTTACTATAATGTGTTGGTCAGTGACACGATCGCCCAACATTGGGTAGCATTCAATTATCACTTGGAGGCACTAGTGCAACGTAATTAGTACGTTCAAATATGCTCTGGCTCTTATAGACCGTTTAATTTTAAATTAAAATAAAAAAAAAAAATCGCAAATGTTCGATAGAACCGTTATATTATCCATAGGAAGAGACGGGTGGCTAATTGACAAAATCGCTTATTTGGCAAACTTGTTGCACAATCAATGTCTACTTTTTTTTCTTCATATTTTGTGTTTATTATAAACCGAAACAATTGTTTCCGTGTATTCAAATCAAATTTTAGACATTGTATCAATGCTTAAATTGTGCCGCCGTCTTGCGGCGAAAAAGTGTCCTAAATTGTAACCCGAAATAACGTAGGAATTGTTACACTGTTCAACATTTATTACCGACAAGGCGTCAAAGGCACTCGAGTTTAATATTTAATCAATATATTTAAATTTTATATGATTTCCTATTTGACGATTAATGATTATATTATAAATAAAAAGTACATTTGACGAATACACCTCGGTTGACTTTATCGAGAGCGTCGTTTTGCGCCATCTATTAAGAAAATTCGGTGTTCGCGAGAGTTGGATGTGTTTTAAATCTACGTGGCGGTCCATGTCAACCGAGTGAAAGTGGAAATTTATGATAAAATACGTACGTTTTTGTTTATTTGTTTGTTTTTTATTTTTTTATTTGTTTCTTATCGTGGTGCAGTTATATGTGCGTTTGTATGTTTGCGTGTTTGTTTGCGCGTATAAATGTTTGTATGCTTGTACGTTTTTCGTACGTTCGGGTGTGTTCGGATATATTCGCGTACCTCGTCCGGGCACGACGGCTCAATCTGTCGGTCACGCGACTAAATATATTTCTCGTACCCTCAGTAAAGAAGTTTCACTTCGAAGTATAGAAAACAACGGAAAAAGGCTAAACAGAGATACGCGGGTGTAGTACACGTAAGGTCATCGTAAAAACGTATCGTGATTCGGCCTAATAGAATCACGTTGCTGCTCCCGTTAAATCACGTACATGCCCGGCAGCGTAATTCATCCGAATGATAAAGTGTGAGTCGGCCGATTTTCCACGAGCGAACGCGTTGATGTAGAAAAAAATAAATAAAAAATAAAAACCACAGTGATAAATCGATAATAAAGTCGTCTTCAATCAAAGTCCTGTCGGATATATCGCAATTACAACGTCATTATTGTTATTATTTTTTGTGTTTACAATACCATTTTTCTTTTCGTATTTACAACGCGGACCGATTTTCGTACGACTCTAAATTGTGTAAAATAACTGTTATAAAAATAAATTAAATCTGTTGTCAGCATCAAGACCGTTGGTCTAAAATGAATATTTTTCTCGTTTATATTGAAAATAATTATGGTCAATTAATTCTACTATCTGTGCCATACAATGCCTCCCGTCTTCACAACAATAAGCTTTTTTTCGAAAACAATCGTTTTATCGTTATTTACTGTAAGTATTTTAGTATTTCGTTTTAGATGATGTATAAATAAATTATAATGTTCGTGTTGTGTATGCTTCAGTGAAAATTATTTCAAAATGAAAAGACAAAGTTATTTTTACCATCATCAATCGTGTGTATAAAATATGAATATAGACCTATTCGAATAGTATTATTTTCATTAATTCTAGAGAAAGGACCGGTGCAAATGGGCGGCACCGAGTGCATCATGATCAGGGCCTCGCAAAGTGAAACACAAGTTGAAAATGTTGAATGCTAATTCCCGAAGAATGAATACACGTTATTTTGAAAGTATACTTGAAAGTAAGTTATATGACCGTACAGTTTGAATATGAAAATATTGAACCATAGCGCTGTTGTTTCAACGGTGTTTATTTATTCTTAAAAAAATCATTATATATTCCACCGAAACATTATACTTATAAAATAAAAATAAAAGTAGGGATTAATGTATGCAAATTTTTTTGCTCGACAAATATGTCCTCTGTCGAAACCCTCGAAAACTCTGCCTAGGGCCTCGAAAAATCTAGCGATTGCCCCACCTAGAAAATAACAAAACCCAACGGAAACATAAGAACTGCAAAATGGTATTTTTTTCCACTGTTTTTTTTTTACCGTTCACAATTTTCGGGCATGCACTTGGGGCCAAATGCGGGATGTCACGCCCTTCCTCTTTTTTTCACTCTCTTCGTGCGTTACAAACGGTTATTTTTTTGAATTGTTTTTCACCGGTAACTGACAGTGACGTAGCTTCAACAACAACCAATAAGCTCCGGAATACGTTGTTCGATGTACAGGACATAAGCTCGTGTACCCGTGTACTCGTGTAATTATTTTTACCCACTCGCCAGTTCTACGAGTACATGTCACAGGGACCCAGATTTCAAAAACATACATACACACACACACACACACACACACACACACATAGTAAACGATTGACGACAACTGCAAAACAAAAGTAGTGTCACTACATGCGATGACGCACATGTTCGGCCAAGATCTTTCATTGCGGTCAATTCGTAATCGATCATTTTTCTCTCTCATCCTCTTCCATGACTACGCGTACACCTCGGACGTGTTACCACACTTTTACTACCGCATTCTCTACCGTCAACCCACCGGGACCCGTTCTATGTGCAGAAATTGAAGTGGTAAAGAACCGCAGGGGGTACTACATTGATCCTTGGATACTATTTTGAGCCCATCATGAAACTCTCCATACGATTACTAATTGGTTATAATCAGGGATCGGGATATTACGTATTAGCATATTCGTTTGGGAAGTAAACATAATAAATCCGATCCGGTACACATTTGTTTGATAATGTCTGGATTTGAAGTTTAAAAGTTTATTATGCATATTTTTGCATATTATAGATTTTTTTTTTTCAATAAATGCATTTGCATATTTTTAATATTAATTGATTTTTACTGCATATTTTTTAATAGTTTTCGATTATTTTCTTATAAATCAATTTTTTTAGTACTTAAACTAAAAATATTAATGTTACCTTTTTTGACGCGTTATGAACACTTTATCTGAGAAAAAAATGTTTAGCTACATTGTTTATTATAAATTAATTTTATTTACCTTTTTTTATAATGTAGTATGTAAAAAATATACTTTTAAGTGCTATGTGTAAGAAACGGTTTTTTTTTTAAAATTAAATTCGCATAGGTAGGTACGTATTTTTTAATTAAAAATTAATGCATATTAAATCGAATATTTTGATATTTTTTTGTGTGTATGTATGCGCATACTTTTAAGATTTTAGCACATAAAATCCGGAGTCCTGGTTATAATGTTAAATTAATATTTAATAGTAGCTGATTTTGTAGTGCACCGTTTCTCGGAACCAGCGGTCGACCGCCGACGAAACGTGTAATACGTTTGATATCACTATAAAATCAAATCAAATTGTTTCTCAACCCTTTCAGTCCCGAATTATGATCTAACAGAAAAAAAAAAATTTCATATGTTCTTTGCATTAAATATATTCAAATTAAGAGAAATTTTGAATTTTGAAATTTTAAGAATACTTAAACTTGAGTTATGGTGAATTGTCATTATAATGGCAGTTGGGCGTTAAATAAAATTCCATACATTGCCATTATAATGGCAATTGGGCTTTAACGTATAACACATTTTATCATTAAATAATCTTTATTAATAAAAACAAAACAAACACAAATTTAACAATATCTAAAATATCTCCAGAAGGTAGCTGATGCTGTCTTTTTGACATTTTAAACTAAAATTTATAACATGAATTAAATTGAATGAACAGCTATCTATGTATTATTAAATTAAAAGAATACTTATTAAAAAGGTAAAGTTGATATTCTTCACAAAACAACAAAATTTCAAAAGGAGTGGAGTTACCGACGAGATAACGAACAAATAATTACAAATAACGATCATGAAACAGCAAAACACACGCTTATGATATCAGAAGTCCAAAAATAATATTTTATAATATTATCACAATTCACAAGCTGTAAACGCCCAACTGCCATTATAATGGCATATCATTTAACACGAAAATACTCGCTGAGAATAAACAATAAACAAATTTTAATACTTCCATAATACAATAATATCTGTGTTGACAAAGGGAAAAAAATATGGGATTTTTCCTATTCGATTTGAATGATTAATATTTATTTTTAGAAAAAAAAAAAAAACTGGACTAACTTTTTTTTTTCTCATACATCATATTCTCGGAATATCGGTTACTTATAAATATAATCTTAATTATTATTATTATCTAGAAATATTCTTTGTTAAAATAAACCATTTTCCCGAAGGTTATGTATAAAATTGTAATATCTACAAATACTTTTATTGTAATGCCATTATAATGACATTGGGGACTGAAAGGGCTAACAGAAATTTTCGACCAATTAAAGTACGTTTAAATCCATGCGATTGTTTTAACCAAACGGTTGAACGGATCCGACGGACTTCCCGATGACCTAATCTAACGAGGATCGCGTGCCCCTCCTCAATTCAATCCCTGATCCATGCATGAACTCGTATAAGGGGTTAACCGCGATCGACAAAAGTACCTGCATAGTGCACCAGTCACCACTACGCACGAGATATTTTCGCGTCCGGCGAACACCGTTACGACCATGCGTGAGAACACATTTATTTCGAAAAACGTTTGTTCGGATTTTTTTTCGTGACATTATTTACTTCGTGTATACCTTCCAGGTGTGTGTGGATTCCTATGCGATCCGATTTGCAGTCGGTATTCGGTTCACGAATCGTTTTGATTTCTCTGTTGTCCACGCACTCGGTACTTCCGGATAAAATTTTATGTACCTACGTCGCGTTTCTAAAATTCGGACTACCGCCGTCAGTTTTGCAACACTATGATATTCGAGATCGATTCGCTGAAAACGGTTGCGTTCTTTGGACTGCCTACGCCGCGTGATATTCGTGCACCGCGCGAGGCGTGTTTACTCTGATTTGCGGTACAAAAATATTGTACTGTCGTCGTTTTAAATTTACCAGTCGGAGCATTAAAACGTATTCACTCGTGTCACTCTCACAAGCATACGTAATATGAATCAGACTCGTTCAGTTTACGGAAACGTATTTCCAGCTGGACACCTATTTTAATAATTGGTCGCGCGCCTTAAAATGACAAACGATAGTGTTATTAATATTTCGTAGATCTTTCGGTGCATTTTTATTTCTGACCAAATTTCGTATTCGTGCGGTATACACACGATAATGCATGTATATTGTAATAAATATTATATACTCGACGCGTAGTAATATATAACTGCATATATATTCATTTTTTTTTACGCGCGCGTAGTCTACAAAACGCGTACACATTATATTATAAAATTACTAAATTTTTACAACTTATGAGCTTCGATGTTTTGTGCTTTGTAGTTTCTGTACGGTAATGAAAAGCATCGCGTTTGTGGTGTTATTATATTAATATATCAAAAATAATGACGGTAGTACATAAAATTCGGGCGTTTGCAAAAGTTATAAGTGGTATAATGTTAATAAATTAACCACGGCTTGTATAATATATGAAAAATGCGTGTGTAATAAAAAAAAAAATTATATCCCAAGAGTTTTACTTTCTATTTTTTTCACTCAAGGGTATGACTAAAAATGAATCAAATATTAAATAATATTTTCGAAAACCCGGTGTTAAAAACTAATTTTTTTTTTTTAATTTGTGTGTGTGTGGACATATTTGTCGAACATGCGTATAAAAAATAATACATATTAGTTAATTTATTTTTGACGTATAGACTTCAGCGTTGAGCGTATTTACACATCGATTTTGTTGACGCTTAGATCTATAGATTTCTGTTATTAGTTCAGTCGCCATAAGTGAAATTAATGACTTAATGCATTTCTTATATTTGCACATCCGTACATTCTTATTCGGCTACAACGCGGTTTATGCATACGATTAAGTCGGATGCGGATGTTTTATTTCGGTTTTTGAAAAAAAATTTAGCACTTTGTACATTTTGAACGGGTTTGAATAAAAAATCGAACATCTTAATAAAACGCAACAGTCGTCAAAACAGCAAATAGTCAATTAGTTTTTCAGCTAAGACACGGAGTGCAGTATTGGGTTTCCAAAACATTTTTTTCTTAAAATAAATTTCATCTCGTCATCGTGGTGTGCGAGTTGAGTATGTGCGTTATTATGTAATTGAATGCCGAACAGTCGGCACGAATTGTATCATTCCACGGCGAGCGGTTAACGTAATGCGAACGGGTGACGGGCATTACACTATGCAGAATTGTGCATTACAAAACGGTATTGTGTGCATGTACACCAATATTATAATATTATATTTGCTCGACCGTGACATAATGAACGCATACGTGTCATCGGGTATCCGTACGAGTAGAGCTTTGCCTAGTAAAAACAATAATTATACGTCAAACACGCCTCTGCGTCGGTTAATATGATCCCGGTGATTATTGCACGGTACGGAAGGGTTTTCGTCAATAAAAACGTTATAGGTATTTTCGTCTGTCGGTCCATGGCAATGTCACAAGTAAACAGTTTTGAAAATTTGAAAAACAAATAAACGAGAGATTGACGTTTGCCAAGGTGAGTAAGGGGAGGAGGCGTAAGTTTTAGTTGAATAAAAATTTGGTTTTAATTTCCTCCCCTCGCCGCATAAAGTAAACGCCAAGGTGGGCCGTCGTGGTACGGTTTGCGCCGCCCCTGCTGCAGGCTATCGCGATGTGTACTTGCGTGTACGACTCGTGCGCGACGTGTGTGACAGCGATCGAGCCGAACTCGGGATCAGTTTTTTTCAATTACGTTCCCGGCGGACCGTGTGTCGGGCGCGACAGCTTTGATTTGCACGCGATGTCACGTGTTCACGCGATCCTCCGCGGCGATCGATTCCCCGCCCGAACACCGCGCGGCTTCGGCATTGTCGGTCCGACAACACCGTTTCGAAAAACCGCGATCACGTTGCCCTGGGAATTTTTTTTCGAACCAACGCGATCGCATCGTACCGGGTGACGCGCGACCGTCCGCACTCAGTGTTGAGAATCATCTAGATAAGTTTAACAAGATATTTTATCTGGATAATATTTTTTTTTATCTTTTATCTCATTTAGATGAAAATGTTGAAAGCTATCTAAGAATTATCTAAGGTAAAAAAAAAATCATTATCTTTTTAGTATTCGTCTAGATCAATGACATCAAGAAGAAATCGATAGTACTTTTGAAATGCTGCTTTGTTTTAGGTGTTTTCAGCTTAACAAATAAAATTATCATAAATATTGTTTTGATAAGTATGTACTATACACGTGTTCTTATTTTAAAATTAAGAAGTAATTATGTGTGAAGTATAGTATACTCATTAATTATTTAAATATTTTTAATTTGTGTACAATTTTAATTTGGAATACTTTGTGCATACATTTTGTTTTGTAAGGTCATTAAATACAATATTAATATTTTAAAAATGGTTTATTGAAATAGTTGTTTATTAGTAGGGCTCGGAAGTTGTAGGAGATAAAAAATGCACGAAAAATTGCAAAATATGCATTAAATATGCGAAAAAATTTAATAAATACGCAACAAAAATATTCTTAAGTAAAAAAAAACACATATGATGCTGTTAATAATCAATAATATACACAAAAACCATAACTGAAAAAAATGTATTATTGGTTGGCATTTTGACGATAAGGTAAAAAGTACTTAACATAAGTATTTCGGCATTTGAACGTGACCAATTAAATGCGTATCACATTGTTGTTATTAAATTAATTGTTGACTGTGACGATGAGAATAAATATCTTCGTTGATGATTTTGAATTTTATATAGGTATTCAATATTAATTGAAAGATACAGACGAGGAAATAAAATTTTTTTAGAAAATATGAAATATGCATAATATGAGTGCAAAATCAATGAAATATTTTGGCGTTATTTATTTAAAACGGCTAAGAACGGTTAGGCTGTATGACTGTCCACGATGCGATTTTTTTTTCATTCTTCGAGGAATCACGAGATTTTCGTTAAAATAACTTTTCCATTTAACGAATCAATAATTAAAATTATTATTCTATAATACATTTTAAACAATTGTGCCTTATCTCGGGTTAAAAATAAAATAAAATTAACGAGCTTTACGATGCGTGATGTACGTATTATACAAGTGTGACCTATACTTACGTATTATTATTAATATTATGTAATCTAGAGGGGGGACGAGCGATTTTACTCAGGGGCACCTTAATATTTATGACTTTTGACCATTGCTATCAATTTCTTTTGAACCAATAACTGTTTTCAAAGAAATTTCAATGAAATATCAAATTTTAATAACCGGTAGATAATTATATCAACAGAATTCTTACGTAGTTGTATTGGGAAAACCTGGTCAATGTATACATAATATATAACACTGTATTATATAGAGATTATTAATACTTCAATTAGTGATACATCAGTTTCAGACTACAGTAAGTACTTATTTACTTACTTATTAATAATAAGTTATTATAAATGTTGATAAATAATTTGTGAATTTAAGGGTGAGTGGTGACACAGGGCGCAAAAATTGAATTTGCCACGAGCAACAAATACTCTAGATCCGGCACTAATTATGAATAGTATTTATTATTGATTGCCTTTTTTTTTTTTTAGATTCTGAACAAAAGAAATGTTTTAGTTTTACCATGATGTGTGTTTTTGTGTCAGTGTCCACGAGATTTCTGATAGAAAATGTTGTTTGGTCGATTCTAGGGGGAGGGGGTCATTATAAAAAATTGCGAAAGAATGACAAACAAGTTAAAATAAACAGCAAAATATCAGGTTTCTGACAAAATTGAATTTTTGTTTTCTTCGCATAGAATAAAGTAATCGTAGAAACTTGAAATTTTCGCTAAATGTTAATAAAAGTTCATATCACCGACTGTCAAAGATGATATACATTTCAAAGGATTTTTTGAGTAATTTATGAATAGTTGAACATTTTGTATTTTCAAAGCTTTTTTCGAAAATGTCGATAAGATATGATAAATATTCTTGAAAATTTAATATGAAGTTTCTCATACATATCTTATACCTACTAATATACTGATCTTAGACTTATATTCTTATACCTTCTATCTTACATTGATTTTCTACGGAAAAAATAAAATAAAAATTGAACTTGGTATTAAAAAAAAATTACGACAATTTGAATATTAAATTTTGGCAAAGGATTAAAATCACAAAAATCCATTACATTATTCTTGTTAAAAATGTATAAAACTTATAGGTAGCGATTCGAAACATTTACTGAGTACCTACATAAATATTTAAAAAAATTTCATATTTTCGAAATATTTAATTTAAATTAGTGCTGTTAGTTCTATAGGTGTTTAAAATTTTCAGTTTTTCCAAATTGTATACACTTCATTTTACAAAACTTAGATCATTAACATTTTAACCAACCTTATAAAGAAACTATTATATCAACTATTTTTAGAAATCTAAACCCATCCACCCGATCTCTTTCAGTCAGAACTGTTTTTTGTTCAACTGTACATCGAGTTTAAAAGTCTAAAAGACCAACAATACATCCGTGCACAAAACTCACCCAAACAAGGAGTTTCGTCTCTTTTCATTCAATTTAAAATCAACATTTACAATCAGTAAAAATAAAACAAACGATAAGAAAATAGTTTTACAGGCAAGAAAACAGACTTGAAACATTGTATATTTTTTAAAACCAAAATTGACAATTTAAAGGGTTTTGTTCGAAGAACCGGTAAGTTCATTAAACTTAGGTTCAAATGAAAACTGAGGAAAATTGCCGTATCGAACAACACATGGTACCGCCATATTAATTTCGCTACATTATTATAAGCGTTTCGAACGACGAAAAAACATCGATACCATATTGCGTTTAAATATGGCGTTTACGTTTGGAACGCGATACAAAGAGCTTATTATTATGATATGTGGGGGAGCGTGTGGAACGAGAGACGGAAACGGATGTAAATCGGGAAATGTCGAGGAGTAAACGGATAAGCATATAAAAAAAAAAAAAATGAAATACACGAATAAACGAAATTCCGTGTATTCGGCACAGTAATTTTACGCTTTGAAATAAGTCTGTTGTTAATCTCGTTTAAAACGCATTACATTGTATGTGTTCGGAGTTGTACGGTTCATAAAGTAAATTATTGATTTACTAATTGTTATTAGAGGCTATAAATAGCGAGTTTTAATTAAAACAATACGATTCGTTTGGTATTTGTCGATTCGTTTGCCGCGAAACGCACGTCCTTTTACCTTGGTTTTAAAACCATCGTTATAGTTTCGTTCAAAATAAATTTTAAACATGGGCTTTAAAATAAGTACGAACAAAAGTGAAAGCAGGACAGGTAAAAACAAATACGCTGCGTCTTTATTTATGCGAACTCATATGCGTGCGTTAATAATACTACGCGGCACTCGAGATTAATAAACAAAAAAAAAACAAAGAACGTACGCGACGGCACGGTATTCGTACGCAGTGTAGAATTATCGATTTTGTTAGGAAAACGGCGTATTCGAGTAACTGCAATAGCACGGTTGTGCTTTGGAGAGACAGTTAGACGAATTTTAAGGCGTATTTTATTCATTTATATATTTGTTCCCCCAAAATCACTATCGTGTGTCTTTAACCGAGACGTCCGTGCCCCGTATTTCTGTTTTCGTTTTTCGACTTCACCGACGCGGCGCACGGTACACGCGTGGTCCTGGCGCACAAGTGAAACGATCCGGACCTGTCCGACGTGGCGACCGCGAGACGATCATTTTTCCTCTGTTTATCGAACGCGTGCTCGTCGTAACGCGCGCAAATGCCGACCGCGTTGTAATAACGTTCACGTCGTCGTTATTACTATGTAAAACTGTTATAATCCCTTAACAATGCCCTTAAATATATTATAAATAATGCCGTTTCTCGCGAACACTTTACTGCCACTACTACTGCCGCTGCACGACGACTGCGAGCAACTTTACACGGACGTCTGGAATTAAATTATCGGCTCGCGGGTCCCGAGTCGCGAACCGTTTGTTTGTCGAGTGTTTATTAGTAAGTTATTCTTTTGTTTAACTTTTCTGTGTAATTGTTGTGGACCGACTGCGGGGCAACGTTTATAGTACACAGAATACTGTGTTACGGGCATGAATATAAATGTATGTAAAATATCATCGAGTAATTTACTACCGTCTCCTTTATCGGGCGACAAATCGATTGTTCCGTAAAATAGTGTTTTTCGAATGGTACGTGGTCTCATTGTTTTCGAATCGTAATGTTTCTTATTATTTATTTATTATTTCGGCTTTTCGTCCGTTTGCCGCAGTTCATACTTCCCCCGACAGGTATTTATGAAATAATAATTATTATAATAGTCACTGGAAAAAGATTTTTTACTCGTCACTAACTCGTCCTTTGTTCAACGCACGCTCATATACACTTAAACTGATGGTTAAAGTTTTTCCACCCGCGACATCTCGGAAACGTATTTGAACGCTTAAAATAACTGCGTTTTATATTAGACGTGAACGATTTTTGCAGTTTAGTTTAAGTGTACTCTTTTTGTGTTTTCCAGTCGAAAACTATAATTTTATGAATACAATGAAATGTAACCAAACCGTACGAAAACAATCCAAGTCGGCAAATATTGTTCACTAAGCCACCGTCATAGGGGTAACATGTAAGGCGCACAAATAAATTGTGTTTTAGTTCTGACGGACGTTTGGTTGCCTATTATATAATATTTTCCAACTTTCTCACATCGCGTATTATATACGAACAACTATTTGTTCAGTTCATCAAAAGAATATAAGTAAAAATGTTCATACTATCTCGTTGCCAATATCGCGTATTTGTGTTGTATATTAATCTTAAAATCCATGTGAAATACACATCTGTTACACTGTTGTTAAGACTGTTACGTTTTTATTCTTGAAACAGTTAAGAAGAAAATAAAATACCGTTGTAAGAATATTGGCCAGTAAAGCGATTTATCCAATACGCCGTACCTACTAAACGATTTTGCAGTGCACGGCTAAAGCGTATATTATCTGGAACGTACTGTATGTTCACGATACTTACTGCTATGTCGTTATAAACGGTTTTCATTGCGTTATTTTAATATTATAAAATTATCATAATCTCTTAATGTGAATAGTTAAATAATTTATATGTATAACAATAAAATAATCAGCTTTTAAATATACGCAGAATCATCTGGTGTACACTCAATAAAAAAAAAAATTGTTAGTGGTTTAAAGCTGAACCGGCAACATGCCAATTCGTTTGCTTTTGTATTTTTATTTGTACACACACACATAATGGCACAAGTAATAGGTAAAAATATTCAAGGGTATAAAATCCGGTAGTGAAGTATTCAATTTAAAAGATTCAATTGATAAAAATGTAATTTGAAATAACCTTCTTACGATGAATAATAAGTGAGGTAAAAATGAAAAAATTATTTATTTAATTAACAGAGAACGGATTCGATATTGTTACTCAGATAATAGTCTTTTCAAGTTAATCTTGAATATGTTTTTATTAATATTTGGTTGTTAGCCAACGTTTATGCAAAAAAAAAAAAAACAAAAAAATGTTAAATTGTTAATAATAAGAATAAATAAATACATTTTTGATGATACTGTTTCACGCAAACGTTTTTCATATGCAGATTAACACGTTCATATGGTTTTACTTTTTTTTTTTAAAGAGTTCGTAATGTAGCACGGTTACTACAGTAATACAGATTATACATAATTATTAAATTCTACAATTACGTAACATAGTATAAAATGTAACGAAGTCTTAATAAAAGGTATAATTTAATATAATTTTTTACATACAAGTACCTACTATTTTTTAATATTATTGGATTTAGACTGCTTATCTAATTGTAGTTATGTGTTTTATAAATTTTAGATATTCCGTTTGTTTTTTCAAATATACTGCTTGTGATTTTTAACAGTATTATAATCTTATCGCAATATTTTATATTCTTAGATTATTTATTTAATTACATCTTTGAAAAGATTAGGAACATAATACGAAAGAAAAAAATCGTTAACGACGCATATTGCACAATTTATGTTGTAATTATTAATTAATTTATATTAAACGCGCAAGCCATTATTGTTAAATCATGTTGATATTAATGGAAAAAACAGTTCGAAGATTGCATAAATATGGCATTGTGTTATGTACACATACCTAGTTTAGAAAAAATTACATTTTAACGATTTATTTTCAAGTGTATAATTTCATTAAACATACGAAGAACAATAACTGTAGTTTGAAATTCCATTACACTTTGGTAAATATAAAGTTTCCACCGTATATATTGATTGAAGCCATCCATCTATTCACCAAAACAATATCATGATGGTACCACATCAAGAATATCTTAGTATATTGAAACCCGAGACGATTTAAGTTCAGTAATGATTCACGTGAAATCTGTTGTCAAGCGGATAGATTTTCGGTGTCAAATTTACGATTGTGATTTGATCGAGTTGATCATAAACGACCACCGCGTGTGCTTATAATATTTATAATAAAAATCGTATTACGATTAATAAAATACATTCTTCGTATCTCATATTTCCCTCGCGCAGCGTTCAAGTGTAAAAAAAATCGTCATTCCTATTGATCTTGAAAAATTCTTATTTAAGTAATACATACTAATATTTCAGGTGAAATATTTATCATTCGAATCGCTGTTTGAGACGTTTTCATTTCTGGGGATCGCCGCGCTCTCCGCATTTTCAAAATACCAAATCAGTTGAAAAATGTCTCGCGCACTGTACGTACGGGGATTTCGAAGAATTTTTGGAAATAAAAAATTTTAGAAAAAAAGTATAATAACAATGCCTACAGCGTTGTGAAAAGCAAATAGCTTTCTCTCTTCGGCTCGAGAGCCCAGGACGTAGGGGTAACCCCATTTTGTTTTTGTTTTACCGTAACGACCGTGTTTACGAAACATTCCGAGACCGTTGAACAAGTCACGCGTTGTATCGAAGACTTTCCATCGCAGCAATTCTCTTAAGTGCTTTTATGCGAGCACATATTATGCACGCGCAGAGAACGACGACGGAGCCGTTGATGATAAGGAGGGGGCGGGAGGGAGAAATCGGTGTTTTTCATCCTGAAATGTTATTCAAAAGCCACTATTATATAACGAAGCTGGGGTTATTCTCGGTTTGGTTCGTGAAAATGTACTTGATACTGCACGTTAATTGATGTGGCGGGAAAAAGAGGAATATGGCGCACGAGAAAAAGTAAAACTCATTCGTCATACTTTAGTCGCGTTTTTAAACACGCGCATTCGAATATCTTTCCCGCGCACAGTCGGATTGAATTCAAGTCGGCATCAGCACGCGGTACACGGCTCCACGTACGTTCAGTGTTTTTAGTTAATTACCGTTTTTTTTCGCGGAATTGTATGGTCTCGCGCGCGCTTTGAATTCCTAGCGAAACTCGTAACGGATTAAGCTAAGGAAAAGAAAAAATAATACAATAAAACGATCGAACCGGAAGCATGGTTATTATACCGACGAATACCGTCGTATACCGGTATGAATAATCAGCCGACGATAGGTTGAACGAAAATGGCTAGCAGAGAAGATAATTTTAACGATTTCCGCACCACGGGAAACTCGAACCTTTTGTGTTATAATATTATCGCGACGTTGCAGAGATAGAGTACTACGAACGAATAAAATCGGAAGTGTACGAGCAATGTTTTCTGTTTCACGAAAACGACCTGGCGAGATTCCTAACACAAACGTTATAACGACTGACGCTGCACCGTTGGTGTATATGTGTTTTTTTTTCTGTGGTAACAGTATACGAAATATTCAAATGTATTAATAATGTCAATTGTAAAACCGCAACAAATCATTCGCGCCTTTTTTATAACCCACTTGCGCCCGAAATCATAACCCATTTGCCTTACCTATCACAACGGCAACGTTGATACGAAATGGGCGCATATGGACTATAAATAGGTAGGTAGTACCTTATTTTTTGGGCGCATCTGTCCATATCCCTCGGGGCGCAAATAAGCTATAGCCTGTAAAACAATCCGGCTCGCAAATAAAAGCGATTACTTAACACGCTTTGAAAATATCGTTATTTCACTATTATCTAAATGTAAGAAATGATTATTTTGATAAATTCGTTTAAAAAAAATGCATTCGGTACCCCATAGGTATACATTTTTTCACAATAAATAAATCACACTTATCGGAGTTTTTATCGCGTCACGTTGTTAATGTGAAAATTGTTTGTATTCAAAACCACTATTGCTCTCGCACGAGCAATAAACTGTATAATGTACTGTAATATAATAATCAATAAAATTGGTTGGTTGATCTCTTAAAAACATAATTTTTTTAAGTTTAATTTATGTGCTGTATGATCATCATCTCACGAACAATAAATATAATAATAATAATATAATTTATAATATTTGTATTTACAATCGAAATGATTTAGCAATCGGCTAATGTTTAATGACAATACTCTTAATTATTATTTCTCATTGTCACACATAATATACGTGTAGGGTATTTAAGAATAAATAATATAAAAATAATGTAAGACAAGAAGTGTGTTATTAGATATCGCATTAATTACTTTTGTTAACATTTTACCCAACACTATCCTATATTGAAACGTCGTTTCTTTTTCATTTTTTGTTCTAGAACAAGTAGATAAGTCCCGTACCTACCTCGACAATTTAAATTTCGAATCGCAACGAAACACTAAGTTATAATGTAGTCCTATCATAGAATATTTCCAACGAACGGACGTTATTCTTTTAATGGACAGAACCGGATTCGAGCTACGGTCAAGAACAGAGGTCGAAAAGAACTGAGTCCTCTAAGCAAGTTTTAACGCGGCTCAGGGCAATTGCGGTCCTCGCTATGGTCTGTCCGCTCGAAAATCAGACCCTCCTGGTGAACAGACATGTGTATCGATTTGTACTTCATTTGTTTGCCCGAAAAAATAGTGTATTGTTCGTATACAATGTACATTCGATACACGGGTACTTACTTAGATACTTAGTTAGAATACTTACTTAGAACACGTCGAATCTTGTTCCATTCCGCGGGGTTTTCGGCCACGCGGACCAAAAATTCCAAAAGATCATCGTCCACCATGGGTGCTGGCGCCTGCGAACAAAACAATACATATGACGTACACGTTTTACAGAGAAAAAATACGATAGTAATGCTATGGTAAATTATTGCCATTTTACCATCGACACACGATCGACCAGGGGCTGGATTAAAAACGTTCGTAGGGACTTGAAAACAACGATTCGCGTTTTTCATGAAATTCAATCGTGTTTTCGAAACCAGGCGTACGCGAATAGAACCGTACGCGTACACGGACCACCGGGTTTCGTGCAGATGATAAGGACATCATTGTCGACGCGTTCTATTATGCAAACGTGTTCAGTATTAATGCTCGTCGAAACCGCACGTTGGTGTAAATTAATTTTTCACAATCGTGATCCAGTACTTCCAATGCGACACGCATTATAGTCCGTTTTCTTTTATGTTTCATACCGACGTTTTACTTGCACGTAATATTATATGTTATCACGTCTGGTGTTGTTAGCCGCAGGCGAAACTGAGGCGCCGGTTAAATATACACGAACGCGTCTCATGACATTTATTTTATAGTTCACCGTCTCCATGTCCACCAGCGGTTTCCAGGATTTTATTTCACGTCCCCAGTGTAGACTTTTACGAATTTCACGTTCCCATCGTAAATCGAAAATATGTGATGATCTTTTCGTTTTGTACACTTTGCAAATAAACTGTACGGTACACGCGATGACCATGCATTTCGTTTTTTTGTTTTTTAATAATAATAATTTAAATACACTTACGCCCTTTCCTTTACCACCAAAAAAGGGTTCCCGCCCTCGGCTTGGCAAACACCCACGAATATTCTACTGCAGTGTTGACATCATGAATTAAAGCAGCGATTTCCAAACTTTTTCAGCCACGGAGTCTTTTTTTTTTTTTTTTTTAAGCAGTATTTTCTCGTGGAACCCCGACAAATATTTAGCATTAAGTTTTATTTGCCCGTGTTCTACGAAGCATTAAATATTATTACTACACACGATACGTATTTATACAGGAGCAAACTCAAAACGAGATAGTGTACATTTAATACTATATTTGTATATACCTAGTACATCTGGCCGGGAAATAGCTGGAATGGGACTGTGTATGATCTAAAATTAAAAAAATTTACATTTGCCTATCGGGATTTTAATATTGTTTGTAAACGTATCGGTGAACTGTATTTGAGTTGTCGGAGTCTTGTAAAAATATATACGTTCGTCGTTTTCAGTGACGATCAAAAATTGTTACGTTATTACATTTTTTTGTGGTAAAACGAACGGAGAAACGATTGCGGAGTCCTAAGAGTTCCGCGGAGCACAGTTTTTGAACCGCTGGACTTAGGTAAGGAGTTTCGTTAAGACCCCCTTTTTTGTTTATGCGAATAAATAACGAACAATCTATGTTGCGGATTCCATATTTGCGAGAATGCGACGGGAAAATATTAACGAAATGATGTCCGACTGTATGAGGGTGGGTGAACGGTTGAAAGCTCCCCACGCGTAAGTAGGCGCCTGGGTAAGTCGAACAACCTCAGAGACTAAAGAACGACTGACGGAGATCCCACGGGTTTTATAAGCAGGATTTATCACATTTGAACGAAGGTATGTGCTGTGACAGACTCACGCAGAAGAAGGTGTTTGATTTAGTTTTGTGAAGCTGCTAAGGTTCGACCGCCGATAAGACGACGATTAATATGATAAACATACACAATATATAGACTAGTTGAAATCGTGGACACACAACTGTTCGAAATTGTTTTCAGTGCTACTTACAACTGATATTAGTAGGCCTGTCAATTATATTAAGAAAAGCAAAACCTTTCGATGGGATCTCGTATATTAGACATGGCGTATTTAAAATTGATTGAAAAGGATCGTTTTATTTTTTATCCGTTTAATACAATACATTATATGGTAAATAACTAGGTTAACGGATTTATCAACTACTCAATTCCAAAGGTTTTGGAAAAAATTTTCATCTCGAAATTAACAAAAAAAAACACATTATTTTTTTTTATTATTTATTAGTGTTATTATTATTTCATAATGATTTAAATTAGTTAAATATGATTTAAATGAACAATTAGAATCTTTTTTTATTGGCATAATTATTTTATTTTTAAAGAACTAATAAGATAAATGCAATGAAGTTTAAACATTATTATTTTGTTAACAATTATTACATCTTTGAGTTATGACTGTTCTATCGGTTTACGCTAAACGTATTGAGGCAAATCTGCTACTTTCTTTTTGTAAAGGTTGATAAATGATTATTTATTTAATATTTAATCTCGACGAAATGATTTCTAAATGAAAACGTTTAAAAGGATCCCAAGAGTCATAAAAAAACCCATAAATAATAAAAATAATAGAAATAGGAAAAAAAAGTCGTTTTTATATCACGTATCGTAAATTTGTCGACCAGGTGAAAAAGTCCCAAGAGCCCCAAATATATGAAGAGGGTTTTATTTATGTATACTCCCTATCATCTCAACTGAAGAGTTATTGTGCATATTTAGCTATATTATTTGCACGATCTAAATAAATAGTTCCGAGGTACTAAAAATAAAAAAATAAAATTAGTTTTACGCCGAAGGTTCACTGAAGAAATAATGTATTAAAATAAAAATAATAATCCCCACAAAACGAGTGTATTGTGTTAAAAACATTTTGTACGTGCGAAATATCTACAACGATATCTTTAAAAGCCGTATTGATGGTGATGAAAAGCACAGGTATGTCACTCACCTTTTTCAAAGATTTCGTCAGATGTCGTTCGTCGGAATTCAATCCGATAGTATCTGAAACAAAAATTGCAATACGTCAACAAATATGACACTAAACATTTTACAAAATAAAATCTATTGGTTACTATTCAACGATCAAACTTCAATAGAAATGTTTAACATCGTTCGTTGATACATATATACAAAAATGAAAGAAAAACTAATCGTTTTAATTTGATGGTATTTTTCCTTTTTTTTTTTTTGTTTATTTAAGGGGAAATAATAAATGTGAAAAATAAAACCTGTGATATGCGTTCGTAAAAGTTCCGAATAATTATTTTTTAATACTTATCAGATGCGCTATATACAACGACTATTTTTTATCTTTCGGTAAATACGATTTCTCTTTAAAAATATAATTACCACAAACGAATATCATTTCGCGCAAAAAAAAAAAAAAAAATCGAGACAGGATTAATATGGGACAGTTTCCGAGAGTTGAGAATAAAATTTGTTCTTTTACGTATCGATATGCGCAATCACCAGAAAAAAACGGTAAGCGAGTAGAAATGGTCATGGGCTACGGTTTCTATACAAATTTTCTTTAAGTTTTCTAAGTACGAAAATTAATAGACAACGTAGATAAATGTTTTTAATAATGAACTGTATTTAGCTACTACAGTAGTGAGTTGATGCACATTTATTAAATACAGGTTATATGTTCTTAAAAATGCATATCATCACACAAGTGATCAATGGTTTAGAAATCGATGTATGGCAACGAGGGTAAGGTAGAGGGACGCTAAAATAATACAACCCTGTTGAAGATTGACGCGATCTGGTCGAACTCGGTATGATTGACGTCCAGAAATCTGAAGCCGAACATAGTTCGCGCGGAACGAGAAAAACTCAGTAACCGGTAAACGGGAAACATCGGTATTTTTATTATTATCGCACTCGTACGGAGCACGAACTCGGTTTTTGGAGCGTTGTTGAAATCAAACGAAGAGAGGGAACCGTCCACGGTTACAAATCGTGAAACGTGTGTTTGAAAAAAAAAAAAAAACCGCATCGAGCAGAAGAAAATCGACTAAGACGTTTAGTGTGGGCACGCGAATTCGGCCGTGGAAAACGGTAAGTGATAATAAATAAAAAGTAATCTAGTCTCTACATTATTACCGTGAACAAGGCACGCGGGTGGCGATGTAAAACCTACAACGTTGCGGAACGTAAAGCACTATATTTTTAATTTGTCGACACCTCACGCCCGGTCAGTTGTTTCGGCGTTCTTCCGCGCACCTATTTTTATTGTTGCTGCGATGATAAGTAAGTACCGTAAAACGATTACACTGGTGCGGCCGCGTTCGCGATAATTCCGAGTATAACGCGTTTCGTTGCTTTAATACAATCCTCCGGCAATGGTTGTTACGATTATTGTTACAATCGAGTACCGGGGGCGCCGTTGTAAAGTACTAACGTTTTAAACATAAACGCAGTATTATTATTAGAACAATCGTAGCTGTAGCGCCGGATCGCATTTCGCTGCGGGGAGAACGTTTATCGTGACGAGCCGTACGGTTTACGACGTTTTATGGAGGGAATAACCAACGCTACGAGTCGTGGAGGAAGTAAACCGATTGAACGCGACAAGACTTATGGCGAAACACTTTTCCCGTCGTCCTGTTAAGATCTACGATTCAAAACGTTATTGTACGGTTTTTTTTTTTTTTCTGACGCGATTGCGTGCCCGGAAAACCGCGTAACGATCGATTCGAACGCGTTCTAGTATAATGCGAGGGTCGTATATTGTTTAGATTTTCACCGACTGCAATCACGCTTATATATACGAGCATAAGCATCTGATCGTCGAGTGCGGGTCGCTATTTGAACGTGTTAAACAACGGTTTTCCACTAATCTATCCATTAGTATGTCGTATCCGCCGTCCGGAACAATGTGTTACTGCGCGGGATCTCGTCGTACTGCCGACGGAAACGAAGAATCCCGCGTGATCGATACTCCCGATGTAACGCATGCACATCATGCACGCAAATCCGATGGTAGCGGTCGCGCGGGGTTTAGTCTCTCGAAATCGTTCGCTGCGTCGTTCCCAGAATGATTCGATCTCGTTGCGATGTTCGTGACCTCTCTGGCGATATTTTAGCGCTTGGTGTAGTCAACGTCGAACGGTCGAACGGGTTGGAATTATAATACCGTATCGTTACACCGTCTGGACGACGTGTGTGTGTGTGTCGAAAGGTCGGGGATTTTTACTCGTCGCGGTGTCTGATCCTCCGGACGGTGACGGATTTCGCATTTTCCGCAACAGCAGTCGCGTCGATAACCATGTCGAGCTGTAACGGGTTAACGACAACGATTCACTTCTACGACGTGCGATGGCGCGTCACGATACGAATGTGTGTTGTGCGACCGTGAACGAAATGAGCGCGTAATAGCTACTAATAAGTTATCATACACATGACTTCCATTAATCACGGAGAATAATGATAACAATAATTTTACTGTTTAGACAAATTGTTTACAATTAATCACCTACTACTGTCCTGGACGCGGATTAGCGCGCCGTACATTTCATAATAATAATAATAATAATAATAATAATTCATAATGTTCAGCGCGGATAGAACACGACGACAAATGTTCAAATACAATAGAGGTATGAGTAATAAATGGACTGCGCGCAGATGTACACTTACCAACAGCCGAAAAATACGCGCGTAACTTACGACAACGTCGCGCGTTTGAGTTTATCGATGTTACGATACCCGTTTGACTTTTATAGTGCATAGAACCGACCGTGATCGTTTGAAATATAAGTTAGAAAATATTATTAATACATGTGAGTGTGTGTGTGTGTTTATAATATATACGTTCCGGAACTCTGGGAGGCTTAGGGGCATTGTTGCGCACGGATTGCACTTAACCGATTACGTTCATTGATTTCGATGCGTATTGAACAATGTAGCAGTTGTCCGTCCGGTGCAGTATGGATATACGCGTGGGAAATAACAACATTAAAATTTACTGAAATGGACCGAGTGCTATTACTGTACACGACCGTATCGCGTACAGCCTGATCATGGCGTCACTATTTTCGTGTTTAGCGGATTTTAAAAACGTAGTGCGCTTGCAGCTACCAGGGGCGATAACAATTCGAAGTACGGGGCTTTGTTAGTTTATTATTTCTTTCGTTTGTAGACGGGGAGGAGGGAACAAGTAATTTAAAAGGATGTCGAAAAAAAAAAAGTCCGTATCAATCATCATTTCCGGCATCCTCGTGTAATATGCCGTTTTATGTACACATTATCAACATACGTACATTGTAATAGGATTTATTTTCTATTTATGTGGTTTGAAAATGTCGCAACACCAAGGATTATTGGCTTTCGAGGAAACACATTAAAGGCTTACTACAACTAATCGTGATTATATACAACGAACGTGACGGTATTATATTATTAGTAACACGAATAGGATGGTTTTAGGAATTTGAATATTTTATCTGAGATCCACTGGTACGTCAACGTTCAATGTTTCATGCGTACATCATCAGGGATTGCTGTACTCGATCCTACGACCGTGAAGAAAACGTGATTGATTGAAAGTAATAAAAAACGAATAAACTATAGAATGGCAACAACATTCCGATTCGGAGATCCGGTACGAAGAATAACCGTTCTAGCGAGGTACTCGTGGGCACGTTGAAGTGTATCATTATTTCGAGTTTCGACACGATCGCTGCAGATGTTTATATATTTTAATAATGTCGTCATGTAATAGCGATAATGTTAAAGTATATTCTTTTAAAGGATATTCTCGAAACAATATAATATCAACATTATTAGCATTTCGATCTATAATACGATAAGTGTAGTAGGGTTGCATCGCTTAGGTATTATCTACGTTTTTATGTGTAATGTATGCAATGGTACTTCGATAAAATTATTGCGTGCGCATGAATTTACCGTTTGTAATGAATTGTTATTTGTTTTTCCTTTTCCTTTAAGTAATACATACCGTAAATACCGGCGAGCAGTAAGCTTCAGTATTATGTACGTACGGCGTATATAATAGTGTCTCGTCGTACGAAGAAGACGTGCACGTCCAGGTGCGAGATTTCAGGGGGTGGCACGGGGTTGAGGGATGTAAGGAGAACTGTCGCGAAAAGGGATTTTGTTGTCTGTAACAGCGTTTCTCAAAATAGGTAAAAAATCAAATCAGTCATCTCACGACCCCACTCCCTCTCCTCCTTATAATAATAAACTGATTTAAGACTATTGTCTGCGTTACCAGTTACAAAATATACTATTCAATTAACCAAGTGACGAAACAAAATCACGAGTATTTGATCTGTTCGCTGAATGACATTAAGTTCATTTCGTGCTTTTGTACTAAAACTTTTTCTTCACCGTTGTGTATTGATTTTTATTTTTAACGTGAATAAAAGGTCGTTTTTCTACATCAGATATTAATTATTTCTGGCGAATGCGACCTCTCATCCAGGTGTTCGTGACCTTTGGTAGAGAAACGCTGGTCCATACGAACCGGTCGAGGTGCACCATCAATCATGCGCTTGCTGTTCGCTAATACCGCCGCTACCGTAAATAAAATGGGCACTTAACCCACGATTCGAGGGTTGTTTGGCTTTTCTCCGTGACT
The DNA here is from genome assembly GCA_034509805.1 of Sipha maydis. Classification (NCBI taxonomy): domain Eukaryota; kingdom Metazoa; phylum Arthropoda; class Insecta; order Hemiptera; family Aphididae; genus Sipha; species Sipha maydis. Next base: position 94,308 of record JASXSY010001103.1, read on the forward strand.
TTTCACAGCACCTCGCAGTTTTTTATATTATTCTTTTACGACGGTTCCCGTCACGAATGTTCTGCACCGCGCGTGCATACAACGCGCACGCAGTCATACGATCTTTATTGGATTAAATAATAAAGCACAAAGCTATACAAGCAAACAAAACAGTACACATATAAATTTATTTGATAACTGTAAAGTATGCTTAGCGCTTCCCGTAGACACATAACTCGGTGCACGCGCGTTTATGTGTACGCGCGCGCGTGCATGTTCAGAAACCTATACAACACGGTGTCAGAACGGGTACAATGCGTGCCTCGGATTTTATTTCGCGCACTCGGATTTTTCGACAAAAAGCATAATTGCTGCAAAGAGACATTACGTAGTCCCGTATTATGCACACTCGACCCTCATCGCCCTATCCCGTCCGGAGTCCGTTTGCTCGGCGGCGATATTTCTACAGGGTTCCGTTGCATCCGAATGTTACGACGAATCAATCGTCGCTATAACACTTTGCAGTGGTGTTCTTGTTTGTACGTTTACCTACTTCAACACCGATAACTGCGGTACGGGTGGCGGAAGTGACGCCTCGGGTAACTTTATACTTCGGAGACTTCCGTTAATCATTTTTTTTGAATTCGTCGTTGCGCAAAGGTCGTTTCGTCTACTGCAACAACGTCTATTTCAAAGTTTGGCGAAATAAGGTTTTTCTAGATATCAATCAATAATTTATTCTTAATCATGAAAATATAAGACGGACATATTATGTTAAATGATTTTTTTTTTTCTTAAGTCGTCTTGATAGAATTTAAACGAAAAAAATGATAACACAGCGTATATCAAACATTGTTCATAACTAGGGAACGGATTTATGTGTAAATGGATATTTTTACTAAAACAAGATATTTAAGATTCAATAAGAAATGTTCATGATTTACATCGTTCCTATTACAATGATGCTACTTTTATTTTTCATATTTAACATATTTTGGTATAATTACATATTTCTACATATTTGGTAAATAAGTACATATTTTAGTAATTATTGATTTTTTCATCAATTTTCGACGACCAAACATTATCTTATCGATCACCAAATATTATACGTTATCTAAATGCCATTCACACACTTATTATCGGTACGCCGCATAGATGTTGTAAAAAAGAAAATTGATGCTGTTACAGAAAAAATCTAGGTTATATTGATTTTAAAACAATCAATGACATAATGAGTGGCAAACACCCTTCTAAAAATTTGGAATTATCGTCTTCTGATATTATGTGCTTCAAATATGCTCCAATTACATCGGTTGATGTGAAACGATCATTTAGCCGTTTTAAAAAATATTCTGAAGTTTAATAGGTGACATTTAACATTGAATAATTTAAAAGAAATTGTAATAATTCAATGCAACTAATCATTTTGATAATTTAATAATTATAATTGTATTTTTTTTTAAATACATTTTTGTCTCGCATATGCTTTTAGCACATATTTTATAAATTATACTTTCATATATATGTACATATTTCTGTATATTTTTTACATATAAATCTGTTCCCTATTCATAACACAACGTATCTCATTAAAATCGCATAGAAATTCCAGGAGTCTTAAAAAGTTAAGTTTTTTTTTTTTTTTTTTATTGTTAAATTTTTCTATGAAATGGCATATTTTGTAAATTTGGTTATTATAGTATAATTATGCTAAACAAATTTATGCAACTACCCTATTATAATACGCATACCGTGTAAAGTATTGTGACATTTAAAAATACTATTTTTTTTCACTTGAGAGAGACTAGTATCAAAAACTTAACGAATTACGATACAATAAGATTAGAAAAAATATCTTTTGATCCAGTTGTAACGGACATAAGGTTAGTCCCAGAGAAGTAATTTTATATAAAATTAACTACGGATTTTTTTCTTCGTGGGTTAATTATATAATTTATATGCTTTTAAAAATAACAAATTATCGTTTGATACCAAAATATGTATGGGAAAATGTTTGAAACTATAAGGAGAACATGAGGGAAAAAAAATAAATCTAAAAATGTTGAAAACACGTTTTTAATCAGAACTCGTGATTTTTAGCGCTTTGGAAGGTAGTGTAAAATTAAAATAACCTCGTCGGCTCTCGAATGCAATCCTTTCGCAGCAAGATATTGCTTATCATTACAATATACTATTAATAATATTATTTTTTTTTTCAATAGTTAAACGAAGCTTTTTTAAAACTGACTCTAGATACTCTTGGATGCCAATTTTTTTCTTCTTTATTTATCCAAATCAAACTCAGTAAATTACGCGTTCTGTGTACTGTATTAATCCTAAATGAAAAATCTTTTATTTTTTTGGTAACATGCGACCTCGTCTCGTATAAAATGTCTTCATCGTTAAATATTTAAACACCATCGTATCAGCAGATTTCGTTATCGATCGTTTTCGCTTGATAATAATTATTTTATACGTGTAATGGTTTCGAGCGAGAGAAACGAACATAAGCCGCAGCTCTGCGTCAAGAATTAATTAACTGGTACGTTATTATACACGCGCATTTAATAATCGATTGTCACTTACATTGATATAGCTCAACAAAATGGGTATCGAATACGCGGTTCATTTCAGTTGCATGTTAAAAACTAATCATCACGCACGATAACACAATATGTTCGTGTGGCTAGGGTCGAAAAGGGCCGATTCCACTTTTGATCACTTTTAGATGGTTATTATTTTAATTGATAAAAAATTACATTTTTCATCGTACAACATTTTTGTTATGCGATGAACTGAGTATAGTTCACCGTACACTTTGGTATGCAGTAGTAATTTTTTAGTTAAATATTAAAAAGATTTCTAAACTGATATCCTATACAGATCAAGATTTTATTTTTAAAAATATTGATGACTTCTATACTCTACATTAAAATATTGTAAACACCTTGAGGTACCATTAATTATTATTTTTAATCATTTTTAAACTGTTATACGTTAAGGCACACTGCGTTATACTTGCAATGATTGCAAATATTACATGTATTGTTGTTGTATGTACATGTTGAGCGATCGATTTTATTACGGTGAATATTTTCCCGAGTATTGGTGCCTATACGTAATATTAAAGTGGTAAAAGTTTCGAATAACATTGCTGTGGACGGATAAAACTTAAAGAAGTCGGTACTTTTCTGTGATCGTCGTCATCGCGACTAGTAGGTATGTCAACGACTCGAGCGGAGATATTACAGTAACTTTTGAAAAAAAAAAAAAAAAAACACGGTGTTAATATAAAGTTGTCTCCTCCGATCTTGCGTTCTATTATATACGTGATGTCGTTTGACGGGAAAAATTTGCACGTCAAGTACGTAACGGCTGTAATATCAATCAATCGTTTTGGAAATCAAATTATACGATTATACGAGTAAAGTTAAACATTAGATCAGCGGGTTTTAAACTTTTACAGAACACGGATCCCTGATGAAAAACTTTTAGAAATCGCGAACTCTCTTATTGTTTATTTTTTGAATAATTGTTTTCTTTTACAATACGAGTATATCTCACGTTATCACAATCGATATCATAACAATTGTTTACACTACAAATCGCAAAAGCATGTACATAAAAACGAACACATTTATAAATATTTTTATTACACTTAATTTTTCATAGAAATATAATCTTTTATTGTAAATATTTTTTAGATTTAATTTTTATAGCTGGTAGTGCATTCCGGTTTTCAAACTAGGAAATCTAAATCGTAGTTTAGATTCTACGTTTTCTATTCGGTTTCGAGACTTATTCTCAATATAAACAAAGGTGCGGAAATGTTTTTTTACACAAATAAGTAATGGAAAACGGAATTAAAACTTTCAGAGCTTTACTCGGTACACCTGGATAATATTTCCGACGAACGATTTTCTAACGACTCTTGATTAAATTGTATTTTTAAACAAATATCTGTAGCGAAATACATAAAAATATACAAAAATTATAACCACCCAACAATTATAAAAATGCACTAATGTCACGGATTCCGCCCAGGGACCACGGACCACGGTTTAAGAGACGCGGCATTAGGTCAAGAACCCACATTTTTCCACACGTCTATAATACGTTTCGCGATTAAAATGTCCGTACATCAAACGTTTCGCGGGTGCTTATCGTTTCGTCGAAGTCGAACGGGTCATTTTCCCCGTAATATGACGGCGATGTGTGTCCGAACGGGATTAATAGGGATGTTGCGTTTATCCTCTTCGGCATAAATCGAAACGAACGTACTTAAAGTACTCGGAGAGGATCTCGTTTATTTTCACGGTAACAATAAACGGTTTATTATTCACGTCATACATTATTGAAACCGAGTGGAGAACGGCAGCGGCGGCGCATACATATAAATACCATTACATTTAAACATATTACTTTTTACTACGTTTTTGTCGGGTTTCATAAACGATTTTTCCATTAATGTGCGTTCATTTCACATGCAGACTTATTAAAATAATATGGTTGTATTCTATTTCGCGCGACGCGGCTGTATTAAACGCTAATAGTAAATGGTTTTAAAAGACTGCGCAACCTTCCGGACGTACATGACGCGAAATCGTTAGAATACCTAAACTATAATATAATATCACCTGTACATGATGTGCACATTGACGAAATCACATTGTTCCTGTTTATTTTCGACTTATTGTCGGTTCAGCGTTGTTATTATTTACATTCGACCATGCATTTATTTTACACCCACGTTAATTGTCTTATTTACCAACAAATCGGTTTTGTTTAATGCTGCGTTACGAATTCCCCTATGACCACAACAACAATAAAATAACGTACAGCAGGTGTCGATGATTTTCAAGCGAACCCCGAAACGTCGAGTACTGTAAACTGTCCAAAGGATAACGACCGATTCGGTGACCCTACGTCGTGTAAAAATCGCAACCAAAAAATGTTCGAGGGTTTTTATTGTTTAAACGTTACGAGTGCGCCGTTAGACCTTTTTCATTAGTTTAATTGATCACGAATTGCGTTTCAACGTCAATCGATCGTGTCGATTCTCTGCGTCAATTCGTACGTACACAACACTTGTTGCATCTACAGCAGTAGGTAGCATAGCTAGCGCGAGGCCGTGGATTCGCCGTGCGGATCTGTGTTTCACCGCGACGGTTCAAATGCTAAATGCGCGCCGTTAAACGACCGACATAAACCGCAGTACGTCCCAGAGCAATCTCTTTTACTGCAATTTTCATGTTGCTGCGTCCGACGGCGGCAATTACTATTTCTGAACTGCTAATGGAACCATTAAAACAATCGGCTGAAGCATTGTTTCATATATATATATAAGTGTGTGGCGGCGGATCTCGCGGAATTACTACCCCGATAACAAAAGAAAACTGTTGAGACTAAGGTAAAATCAACATAACATGCTTATCGTCTATGCAGCCACGTACAAATGAAAATAATATACGTACTCGTTACGAAAGAAAATAAAAGAAAAAAACGACATTTGAAAATGAAAAAAAATTAATTTTCGGCTTTTCGTGATAGCATCGGGATCCTACTCGAGAACCCTGCGATATTTTCACCAAACGAAATCGTATCTTCAACCGTAAAGAGCACTTAAACACTACCATAACATTTTTAAATACGATTTCGAAAACGTAAAGTAAAAAAAAAAAAAAATCAAAAATATCATTACGTCACTATTGCCACAGACAACAGTAGGTACTCAGATTTTCAAATCTTAAGTAGGTACTTAATTTTTTTTTTTTAACGAATCCATCAGTAGCTATTATAAAAGTTCAGATTGTTTTTTGGTATTATAATAATTACAATAACGATTGTTAAAACCACATACGCATTTCATGTAACGTAAATTCGATTGAGCAATTAGTATTGTTTAATAATTTAAATTACGGAAAAACGTGAACTCTAATCAAGTATTGACTGTGTACGTATTATTGTCGCTACACGTAATTAAGTTTACCTTGTAATCAACTCGAAAGAACGAATAGATATTAAAGTGTCGAAAAAACATGTGTTGGTAAAACATACTGGGCCACTATTGTAAACGATTCGCGGTTACGGATATTGTTTGTGAACGCGACGTTTATACTGTTATGCAAATCGGTTATCGGTCTGAACATCGTCGGTGGCGGTGTCGCGTCAAATGGACGCGGTCAGTTCGTCGCAAGACAATTGAACGCATACGACATTTCGACGCGATTTATTATATTTTTCCAATAGCAATAAATAAACAAATGTATTAAAAAAATTAGATACATAATTGATAGAGCAATTACATTTTAAAATTGTTTGTAAAAATGCAAAAATTATTATTGAGTGGGAAATTTATTATTATTTATTCAATTTTTTAAATTTTGAGCAATATAAGTTAATACTTAATTGTATATGTATTTGTAGTACTATGTATTATATAATTAGGTATTTTATGCAATTGTATAATGTTAATGCATCAATGGAAAAGTTTTCCAAATTACCGATCATGTGTAGTATTCTTTTTGAAGAATCTTTACACTTATTTATATTTTTTTGTAAAACATATCCGGCTGGTAATTGTTCTTTTAACATTATAGATAAACTGAGAACTCTTTTTGAAGAATTTATGAACTTCTAATCGATCGGTTTTGTACAATATTCATAAGTACCGAAAATGACACCCCTTTACATTGTTGTTGGTTCTAAGAAAATTATCTTGAAAACGATTAAAACCGTACCAGACTTCAATTAGAAATAATGGAACACGACGTCTTTCATTTTTATCCACGTACTTTCAAAATAATGAATATTGGATTAATTAATTTGTATTATAACTAATTAGTACTAATTAGAATTAGTAGGATAATTAATTTGCAGTGAAATACTTAATTTCTAGTAATGTATCAGAATAATTATCAATATAATTTCAAAATCTTATTCACTGGTTCAAAAGCAAGTGCTTCTAATTTCCATATTCATAAAGCATATTCGATATCCTCAACATATAAACGAACAAAAAACACAAATATTTAGTTGATTTTGTATTTATCTTCGAATTCATTGTCTAAAGCGAAATAGCAACCTTGTATTTCTGTGTATGGAAATTTAATGGAAATAACGTTAATCGCTGCTTTTTCAAAGTCGGTGGCATACGTTTTTTAGAACATACATGGAAATTAAGAGGCTTCATTACTTGAAATATTCTTATTCAATTAATAAAATATTATTATATATAAAACATTATATTAATATTTAAGTACAACATGTACATTGTACACCAACAGTGTTATTTCACATGAATATTACTACGCGTATTAAATGCAGTTGGTAAAATAAGTGCGGACCAGATGAAAACGTTCCATCTGAAAACTAATTGTATCATAAAACGCGTCGAATTGACATCGTCGAAATGATGTACACTCGTCGGTGGTTGTGCACATCAATGCATCCTCTAAGTCTGTCCACGTGTACCGCGAAATGTTTTTCGAACACGATAATACACGCGAAAAATATCATTATCAATAAGACGTGTTAGGAACGCGTTAGAAAAAAAAAAAGAAAAAACCCACCGGCTCACCACGCGTCTCGACGGCAGGTTTTCGCTTTCGTCGCGCGACCGCCGTGATTCGCAAGCACGTCCGAAACTCGAAACGGAAATAGAAAAATAAATAAATAAATAAAAAAAACGCACACAGCCGTCGGTGATATTATGTTGTAAAAATAAATTCGCGCGTCGTTTTTACGCGCCAGTGTTATTGCCGAGGCTATTTCCACTGCCCCTCCCGCCGCAGCCGTCGGCATTGCTATTAAAAATGCAACGCACGCGTCGAAACGATTTCAATCGCGCGTCCCGTTACAAGCGCACACGTTTTCAAGGAAACCGATTTCCGTCGTTTCCTTGTCAACCCCGCTTTTCGGCCGTACACCGACTGGTAGGGGAGGGGAGGAAGTAATGGAAAAAAAAAAACGTACGACGTGTGCGACAATGGACGCGAAGGAGGAGGTGCACATTTTTTGACCCCATATCGCGTTGTCTCGCGATGAAAACGGAAAACGTACACACGGTTCCCGTTCGCGTTCATAACGTATAGAAGCCGCCGAGAGAAGAATTCGCCGTTTACATTTGTTATGGTAATGTTATTGTTGTTGGTGACGATGAAACGCGTAGCGGAAAAAAGTCGGTTTTGGAAATCGATTATTGCCGACTCGCGTGTACTTCGTTCGTCGGGTGACTGTGTATGTTGCGCAAAAGTGACGGGATAACGCATTGCGGCGCGCCAAATCAAAGTGGTAATTTTAGTAACCGCCTCGCGTGTATTACGGTGGAACACTGTCCACGACGAGGATTTGATGGGAATCCTGTACTACGTGCGTCCGTATCACGATTGGTGTACAACTGGAATATATGTTCAGATACCGTTTCCATTGTGGACAGGTTTCCGGCTGGTTCAGGTTTCGTTTTAGACAGTTTTAAGAGATTCGTCGATTCGACATTTGTGTTGGGACCCAAAAAGTTCCAAATCGAATACTTAAGGTTTTGAAATTGAACATCGCATGCTTGTTTTGTCATATTTTTGTCTGACACTCGTGTATTTTATTCGACGGACGGTCTACATTATATTCCACCATGCGTTCAAAGATAGGTGTGCGATAATCACAGAAGAAAATTCAAGTGATAAATTAATATCGTGCAAGCTAACCGCATTATGCCATTTGATGTCGAATATTCGATGAACATATTAAGCAATTTAAACTAAGTGAAATTTCAATCAAATAAATATCAGATGGAAAATAAAGTTAAAAAACGAAACTCCTGGGTCGGATAAGAATATCCGGCCGGGGAGATACAGGGAAAGATGAATGATAATGCTGTGTTGGTCTTTTAAACTTGAAACCAAATTGCCATTGCTCTCGAAAAACCAATTCCGAGCGAAAGAGAGATTGGAAGGATCAGTTTAGGTTTCTGAAGATAGTTGGTGTAGTAAAAGAATTAAATTTCTTAACAATGTAGATACGTCGCACTTTAAACGTTCTGATATTCTCAACAACAAAGAAAGTAGGTAATCCAAAATTTCAGAATAATTGAACATTTCAATTGCCTATAAAATACACAAACTTTGTTAAATTATTTTGAAACTATGAAGTGTCTTTAGTTCATTTAATTAAGTAAATAATACAATTTAATGGAAAATCTTCTAAATATCTAATTTCGTTAAAATTCAATTTTGTAATGCTTATAAATTTTAATTTTTTTTTTAAGAATTATTTTTTTTTATTATAAAAAAAATTATACGAAAAAATTATTTTAAATTTTAAGGCTTTAGGTATAAACATTGAAGTTTTATGAATTTTAAATAGAAAAACTTAAAAAATTGTTGTGATGTTTATCGTTTTGTCAAAATTGAATGTTTAAACGTTCGTAATTAAATGTATATAAGAAGCTTTACATTACATTTTCTAGACTTTTCGACAAATCAAAATTATTTTAACAATATTTTCGAAAAATTATTTATAAGTAGCTTAAAAAAAAAAAAAAAAAATTACCGTAAACGTTATTAATAATAAAGCATAATATATTTATAATGTAATAATAAGATCATCGAATAAACATTAGGTAAAAATTTATCTACTATTATTATTTTTTGTGTTACAAACAAAACAAAAATCAATAATTTCGCCGTATTTTCCGTTCTTAATTATTAAACAAAAATGTTGTGGAATTCATAAAATAACCTCTATTAATGTAACAAAAAGGTTTACATTTTCTATCGGACATCTGTTGTGATTGCGGTGATTGGATTCGTACGGGTCGAAATCGTATAAACAGTTTCAAAAAAAAATATAGTGCATGACAAAATAATATGAAATTATTAGGGGTTAGGGTTCGAATCTCGTTTGGATATTTAAGTTTTTTTGCATTTTTTCTCCCGTTTTTCTTAATTATTTAGAAAACTACTGTGAAATTAAAAAAATAACTTCCCGACAGTATCGACTAAATACGATTGGAATACCAACCTAATTTCTAATTTTTATTTTTTATTTTATACTGATCGGATCGCTCCTTATAACCGAAATCGTGACTATAAACACAAAGAAAAAATATATTCATAATAGTAACAAAAAAAATTCCTCATTTCACTTGAAATATATACTTTTATAATAATAATATATATATACTTTAAAAAAAATGTATTTGGAGTCTTGAATTTAATAATTATTTTATATTTTCAAAAAGAATAATTTATTTTATACTAATACTGTATGTATGTATATATGCATAAATGTATTAAAATAACGTAACCGTAAATTTTTTTTTTTAATAATTAACATAAATATGATCAGAAGTGTGGTGAAATATTTTTGACAAGTAAAATACTAATGGAAACGTTCGTTTTACACTGTGTAATTTTGTCATAACTATTCTCAAACAATTATTTCGAATTTTTAGTAGGGTTTTCTAACTATTTTACTATAAAAATAATTATATTACACACTTTTGTCGATTTTAAAATAATCGACTAGGAGCATAAAAAATAAATGAACTGTTCGTTCTGTAGCACTGACATTTAATTACTGTGTTTAATTTTATAGTCATAGTCCGCCGTTGGGCATATAATTGATTCGTTTTACATACTTCATCGAAGCACTATCAAACGGTACCTTATAGGCAGTGATAGTTTGATATGATAATGTGATGAAAAAATGTTTGAAAGGGCAGTAGCTCCACGCTCCTGCCTAACTTAGGTGAATACTAATTCTATGGTTGACCATAATACTTGAATTCCCTTATTTTTGTAGTACAATTGAGATATTTTAGTTTTTATAGTAGAACCTTTGTCGCTTTGTACATTTGATCAATCATAATCTAGTTACTACTGTGAATAGAAATAAAATAATCAGTTCAATGATTTTTTATACAAAATTCTTCAACTATGCCACTATCCCTGAAATATGCATTTATACGCGAAGTATAACTTTTTTCCATGCATTTTCTGTTATACAAATCGTTCATATTTTTTACTCCAATCAAACTGCGTACACTCATTAAAAATATGTAAACTCGTACAAATCCTTACTCTAATTATTATGTACGTTGTATACTACACATTTTTGTGGGACATGGACCGTCGTATCATAAGCACGATCTATGAATAACGTATTGTAATTAACGTTCAACCTTCGTTTAATTTTTAAATTATTTTTATCGCATTGAAATAATTGCCACGTTAATATAGTTATCTTGGAAATATTGTCATTTTCCAATACAACGCTGATTCACTTAAATTATTCTGAAAAAACCATAGACCAGTATTAATTACTGTAACAAGTGTAATTACAAACATAATATTGTTTTAAATGTACGTAGAGAGTACGATCGCATCATCGCACCTTGGTTCGAGCCATCATTGCTCCCAGGAACTGTGACGTAGTTTTCAAAGGAGAAATCGAATATTTCGACTATATATCAGTCAATTATAGAATGGTACGAAAACAAACTGTCGAAATTATTACCATGCAAAGAGAATCTTACAAAATTATCTTTAGATAATATTAATATAGAAAACACGAAAATGATAAGTTTATTTTTTTCCTGCACTAGTGAATAAAATACAGTGGACCAGTAATCACACGATTGTGATAATACCATCGTCAATATTAATTACGAGAAAATTGTTTTTGACGGCATATTATCCATGTATCGTTATAATGGTTTATTATAGTGAATAGTATCCATTGTAACGTTTTAAATATTATAATGTATTAAATTGAATATGTTAATATTCCCGGCAACAATAGCTCAAGTTTTGAATTCCGAGAGGGACATAAATAGGAAAAACAGAATGAACAAGTAAATATATTTTATATAATAAGATAATTAATAATTATTCTAGGAAAATACAAATATTAAAAATACGACTCGAGCATAAGTCATCGATTTGTATATTATCCATGTGACTTCCATTTTAAATCGACGTACGTTATCGATATAAACGCGTGATGTGAATTCATTTATCCAGAATAGACTGTAGAATGATGTAATTTAAATATCAAACATATGATGGTGAGAGTGGAAGGAGTGCACATATAGTTTGTTCAAAAATCCAATTTTTAGTAATTGCTTTTCCTCGATTCACTTATCGCGGCGATCGCGTTAGTACCTGTATATTATTAGTATTTATTTAGGATATCATTTTTTTAAATTTAGGTCACCACATTAATAATCATTGAAAAACATACACACAAAAATACGACTAAAACTGCTTGAAATAATATAACATGATTTTTATTTTAATAATAAAAATAACGGACGTGATTCAAGTATATACAAAGGCATAGTGTCAATACATAAAAAAATAAATATTAACGACAAGCAAAAAAAAAGAATGACAGAATGTCATTGGTGAGTCTCATAATCCGGGTAAGAGACTAGTTTCTTAAAAAGTTGCTGGGGCAGTGGAGTGTAACAAAACTAGAATTGTCGTGTTTTGGATTGCGAATCTAAAGTTTATTGATGCACGATGAGATGGCCGGAGGGGAGGGAAGGGATCAACAGAACTGGAGAGAAGTTTTTGAAGGAATGAAATATTCTGAAAGCGATGGTTGTCAGCTTAAGAACGTAGATTTAAAAATTGTAAACCGGGATTAAAGCCACGAGGTACGAATCAATTTATTTTAAAAGTTATTACACTAAATTGTAATTGAATTACGCGACCGTGATTGTTGAACAGTGTCTAACAGCTTTTAAATTAACTGATAAATAATTATAATTGTCCGGGTTGTTTTCATTGATACCCTTCGGTAATCCAATCATAATAATAGTTGGGTAATATATAATCAATATTCATATAATATGACTTTGCGGTCAAGTGGTCAGTTTTGAAATTTTACGTAATGCGTAAAACGAACCACGCAAAAATTTTAATTCATAATAACACGTAATTTTTTCTGTGTTTGTATTACTGCTATGTAGCGTAATGCCGTTGGGGCCGATGGGTTTTTTGACGGAGAGGAAAATAACGACACGAGAAAACGGAATGCGTACCTAGAGACTGTGACTAGAAAACGTGTGGTTTGAATTTCGATAAAGACATAGATAGAGAAAATAACGCTCAACACGTCGTTAAAAAGTGACTACCCGTGTATTACGGGTGGGTGTGTGTGACTCGTATTACCGGAGATATGCATCATTCCGTCTGAGTGTTTTGGCGACGACGAGACACGGTCGAGTAGAGTGCATCAGTCCATTTTTTAAGGAATTTTTATTGGGCGACAAACCTTTTTTATCATAAAGTATTCAATGTATATTAGTATAATGGTATTATATGTTCGTTCCGAATAATTTTTAAAAATAAATCTTAATGCTGGTAAAAAAGTAAATATCGATAACATGATCCAACACATTGTGTTTTACACAAATTTATCTGTTGTACACTACGTCATTGTTTTTTTTTTTACACAGTTTAAAAATAAATCTTCTTTCGAACGATTTATTGCGTTTCGTCCATTATTTTAAAATATTATCGATAAGGCGACAAAATATTTTCATCGGGCGACATTCGTATTTTCTTGTTTTAATTAATTTGAAAAATGTACTTGGGTGTGTTAGTTATACGAATGTGGAACGTGTGTTAATGCACATTAACCGGAGCACGATAGGATGAGTTATTGTTATTATTATTATTTTTATATAGCATTTTTGTTGTTAATCGCAGTAGCTTATTAAACTTGGGAACATGAAATGTGCCCTCATCGTATAACGAATCCTTTGTAGTCCGTAGAGTGGTTTTGTGCCCGTTAAGTGGTTTTTTATTTTTTATCACAGGAATGTATCATGGACACACACGTGTGTAAGTTAGCCCAAACGAAGGACGCGCACGATTAAGACGACTGTTGGGACATTACGGTATGTGCCCATAATGTGTTATGAGTATTTTCCGATCGACTTCAAACGGATGTAATCTGAAAACGTATGCACGTCACTGCGGTGCGATAGTTCACGGAAAACAGCGGAAAACGATGATCATTCGAAGAAGTTAAAAATGGGTTCGGATGAAACGCAAAGATTTCCGTAGTCGCATCTGTAAAGAAGAAACACGAGTTTTATCGATAAACTGTTGGCATTTCACTTCGCAACGTGTGCCTGTGCGCGAGAGGGTCGTCAATGTCGTGTCACTCGCCGCGGGCGAACCGTGCGCCGAAATGATTTCGACGTGAACGGTGACACTGCGACCGAAAAAGCACCGTTCGGTAAAAAACTCGGGCACCGATGACATTTGCATATTGGATTTTCGCGATAAAACGTTCGCGTTTCGAGACCGCTGGGCGTGGGAAATCGGGTTTATTTATACGACGAGCAATCACGGGGTCAACAACAATATTGTTGTGTTGCGCTCGACAATTTCGCATAATAACTGGTTCAGTCGACCACCTCGTCGTCGTGGTCTCTTAAGCGGCCCTCTCACGGTCAATATTATTGACAGTATAGATACTGACAGTACTTGAGCATATTGACAGTATAGTCCTCAGATAGTCAGTATTTAATTAGCGTCAATACTCAGTATTAATTTGTGTTTGATTGCGTTGGTCTCCGCTTGATAAATATTTTTGTTTTTATGTTAGCCTGGTCGATTCCAAATAATAAACGAGTTTCAAGAAAACGGACACGATGGGTAAAACAACGGATTTCCAAACGAAGACAGTACACTCATCTAAATGTTATAAAAGAAGTGCAACTTTCATTACTACGCATTCCTATACGTATTCTTTACTACGCACATCCCATAATTTCGGCAACTGTTTGTATTGAGCAATAAAATCACATAAGATTCGTCTATCTCGGGATTCACTAGTACACGTATTTTGACTTTCGTCACCCATAGTTACGAAAACATACTGACGAACTGTCAGTATATACCTCACACGGTCAGTATAATTATCATTAAATAAATACTGACGACTCGATATCCGATTTTTCCATCAGTCATCAGTATCGTTTTTCGAATTGGTGCTTCGAAAGTGCTCGAATTGGGAAAAATTAAGTAGAGGAGCTCAATCCAACGATTTAAAAACAGCGTTCCAAGTGCACAATTAATCAACACAGACCCGTGGGGTAAATAGTAGGGGTACGCAAAAAAAAAAAAAAAATAGTAGGGGAGCTCCGTCCCCCTGCGCACCCCCCCCAATTCGAGCACTGATTATACGATCAATAATACTGTTAGTATCAAAAATAATGTCAGTAATATTGATTGTGTGAGGGCCGCTTTACAATGCATACGGAACGGCCGACAGGATTGTGTTTACGCGAGTGCGATTTGTTTCGCTCGTGCCCGAACGATAATGGAATAACAGTTTGTAGACTGCGTCTGGCACAAAAACGTTGCGCGGTTTCGACCGGACGCAACCTATCGTATCATGAAAAACGTACACGTATGATTAACATTAATCATGTAGTCATATTGTTCAGTTGAAAAAATTCTTAAAAAAAAAGGAATAAATATATAAATAAGACCTATTAATGTTTTGATAACAATATTGGTTTGTAAATAATAACGACTTATTCGGCTTAAGGTCGTAATGTATCATCATGACGATATCGTATAATATAAGGTCAAAGTCAAACGAAACAAAACGCGTGCTCGAATTCTCGCAGTAACCCGGATGCGAACATTTTTTTTTTAATAGGATTTTAAAAGCCCAACTGCTACAAGTCAATTTGAACATTGATTATAATATCGTATTATTTTTTTTTTTACACAGTTATTTTTTACTAACGATGATGTACCATGATAACTATACATGTACACTACGAATTAAACGAATCAAACCAATTAAAGAAATTAATATTCTTTCCACATCCGTATCAACCCAATAGGTCGTGGAGTTCGAATCTCGACATTAATATTTTATTTGTTCGTAATTTTAATCGGATACAGGTAAGGTTCAAACTGCGTTCTGGACTCCACGTGGTTTTTGCTCGACGTCTATATAGTTCAAATAACGTATACGTTTAATGTTAACACTGTTTGCCGGCATCAGAATATAATCAATATCAATATCATTATAATATTAATTGACTGAAGCTCAGTATTTATTGTTGGCCCATTACGTTGCGTATGAATTACGATTATTTTACATTGTATTATATTTCATAATGAATTTCCTGCCATATCGAATTATTATTGAAATATACCATCGAACGTAAAGTGCTTTTATTGCATTGCATAGTATACGCGTGCACCCGTACAGTATTATAATATACACTAGCGCCATCGGGTCCCATTAAATATTTAATTAAGAGAAATGCTTGCTTATGCATTTATCCCGATGCGTTCATGATCATTTTAGCATCGGTCCAAGCGGGTGATTTAACTCGCATCACGCGATACAGTATTTCCGGTGCAGGAGAGCGTTGAAAAATGTCGAAACGTATTGCTACTGCGTTCGTCGGTATTCGCTGCAGATAAATAACGGAGCAATATTATATTTTACAAAGATCGAACGGATCTTCAAACAATTATCATATTGACGGTCCGCAATGGTAATGGTTATAAGTATTACAGTCATGGTTTCGGATTTAAAATAAGCTACCCGGTACATAAGTACATTGTTGTCGGTGCACTATAATTGTAAATGTAAACGTTTACATTGGTTAATGGTTAATTACATTGGGCGTTAAAATGAATTTCGAAAATCATAAAATATACAACTCGTCGATAAATAGATACAGTTAACATTTGTCCACGGTCGTGTGCCCGCAGTGCACTGTACTTGATGTGGAAATAAATAAATACGAGAACGTTATTACACGTTGTCCGTGTATCGGGCATTTTTATTTCATTTCGTGAAAACTAATACAATAAAATTGTGTAATATTTCACTGAACTGCACTCGGTGTTTTCGCACGTGCACGTGTACTGTTTGGCGGATCATCGGAGCACAAAATATCTAGAATGCGTAAATGAATCGCAGTAGCATTTGACCGTCAGCGATATTGTCAACGCGGCTTTGACGACCAAAGATCTATTTCGGATAAACCGTCGCGTGGTAATGCGGAATGAAAGATAACTCGATAGGAAAAAAAAAAAAAAACATCACGCTGATCACGAGAAGACATTGTCTGGAAAAAAACATAAGTAACGGTGAAAACGAAGGGTCGCGAAGAAATGCACATGGCTTGCGTAAAACCGTATCGAACACAGAGCGATTGAAAATAAATGAACATTAAGGATATGCTTAACTGCGGAGCGTTGAACGGATGCTAATCGTCGTCGAGTTGCCGATGTTTATACAATCGTACATAATCAAGGAGGTGACGTTGCGCGGCGAACTGTCCGAGATTAATGTATCGAGAACGGAGTGAATATAACAAACCGCGAGCTCGAAAAAAAACGAAAACGTTAAATGAAATTAATTTGTACGCCTCGCGAATTCGCTTTGCTTCTCTTTTGTCACGTAGACGACATGTTTTCATTCTAATTACTTTTCGATCATTTTTTCGAATCATTTTCGAACGTTCAACAATGAGCCCGTGGTCGGTACCGCGCGCGCCAATCAATACAGAATTATAATCCGAACAGTAATTTTATCATAGGTCAAATGCGAACGAGTGCGATTTTGTTGCATCTCGGTTGCGGATATTTGTAGGATGTTTGTACGGATTATGGTTAGGTCTACGATCGTGTTACGCCGTTTGTTAGTAACGCCGTCCGATATTCAAAACTAAAATATCGTGTTCCTGTACGCCGTACGTTTTGTATGAAGTTCACCGACGCACGTGCAATGTTACATTATACGCACGTCCGGCCGTACTACATAATATTATAGTCGGATAATTAAATCGAATTTCGGTGTATTACACCGTTGTAACGACTTCACTTATAAAACGCATATAAAACGCAGTCGGGTTGGATTACATATTAAAATAAAACGCGATTGAAATTCGGTAAAAGCAAAAATCGGAAATTGATTAAAGCACACACATACACACACACACACACACACACACACACACACACACACACACACACACACACACACAGTACAATTATAACAATAATCGTCGTAGTGTAGGCGTGTGAATTATTGCTACTGATTGATGACGCGCGAGTATTTTTTAGGAAATATTTTTTTTTTTTTCAAAACCAAACTCCAAAACGGTAGTGTAGTATAACAATTACGTATATTAACAATTGTACGTCGAAGCAATCGGTTTTGTACGAAAAAGTTGAAGTGCACCTGATTTCAATCGCAGTTATCGGCCACGTGCCTATCGTAACGAGATCCGGGTCCGCTGCAACGTATACTGTACACATATTGTATACGGTTTTTTTTTCTAATTTTGTTTTTTTGTAGATTATTTTTCTTTTTACATTTTTTTCATCCGAAACGCACCGGTCCAAGCGCGACCACATTAAACACGTACACCTTTTTCGACGACGATGTTATCGTGTCCAAAAATGAGTTTTTGCGAAAATTAACCGGGGTCGGTTTTATTATTTTATTTTATCATTTATAATTATCAATATCATATTATGCAAAGTGTTTCAACCCGCCGACGACCGCACACATTGTAACAGGTATGCGAGCATATTACCCCCCACTTACTCTCAAACCTCACACCCCGGGGTGTAATAACCGCACATGGCCGCGGCTTTTACACGTTCATCACATCAAGTCCGTACGTAACCGTAATGTACCAACTAAATATAGCAGGGGCATTTTTCAAGGGATTTTCATTGGGCGAAAAATCATTTTTTATTCAAAATAGTCAATATGTAATAGTATGATAGAAGTATTTCACGTTCGCTCCTCGTAATTTCGCCCAGTTAAAATAATATCAATTACGCACTGAAATATTTTCACTGGTTGACCTTTGTGTCGCCTATTTAAATATTTTAAAATATTCATTGACATATAGGCGCGTTTGATAGATAAACAATTAACATTCCCGGGTAAATGGCACGGTATCCGGTTTCTAGTTTTCTTTCTTTCAGGTTTCTGGCCTGACGCATAATTTTTAATTTTCTAATTTTTGTATTTAATCAATATATACATGGACATTTTTTTCTAGACCAATTCCCGTAACCAATCAAGAGACGATTGCCACATGCTGCGGTTGATTGTTCTCGATGCGTTTCGAGATGTATAACGTAACACACACACATTTATACTTGTCCGATCACATGATGCGGTATTATATATTATATTACGAATTATATAATTAATTTAATTTTACACATTGTGTAATATTTGTATTAATATGTTTGACACCGAAAAATGAATCGATGAAGTACAAAACCATCCTTGCTTTGAAACATGAGTTCCGGAGAGTACAGTGATTGGAACTTAAAAAGATTTATTTATTATAATCAAATATTTATGGTTTATAACAATACTCAAGCTTCAGGGTGAATACACGATAAAAGAATAATTAACAGTACTGTTTTGTGGCATGTAAGCTATGACACACTTACTGTGTTTAATGATACTAACATATCTACCGTACAATAATAATTTTTCGTATTTTGTTGAAATAAAAGAACAGTTTATTATTTATAATTTACTAAATAAAATACTTTGAACCATAAAGGATTCGTCCGCTCATAAGACCGGACGCGGATTTTCAGTAACAGATAAAACGTATTGTATCATCATACACTTATACACCCTAGTCTCGTGTGAATACTTATCGTTTCCTTGTGTTGTTATCCTTTTTCTCATGTTCAATTCCGGATATGGCCTGTCATCTATTTATAATGTCCAGATTAGGAGTCGTGACTTATCTAACTCAACAGGATGTAGTCTACGTTTAATCATTAATACGAGCCCCTATCATTTGATTAATATTTTATATTATGCCTATATACTTTTAATATCCTCCATC
Source organism: Sipha maydis (assembly GCA_034509805.1). Taxonomy (NCBI): domain Eukaryota; kingdom Metazoa; phylum Arthropoda; class Insecta; order Hemiptera; family Aphididae; genus Sipha; species Sipha maydis. The sequence goes on from JASXSY010001103.1 coordinate 114,175, forward strand.
AATATTGTATTATTTTGTTTGCATCTATAACTACTCATAGCTGTGCGCCCCCATAATTTGATTATTAATAATCGTTAACCAAGTATATTTGAATATGCTTCATTCATATGGTATTATTATGTACGTACACACACCTATTCACTATTGTGTTCCTATCGGTAGTACGTCCGTATGTTGTCCATAACAACTAAGTATGTATTGTCTGCGATTAAGCCTGCATGCTGTGTGTAGTACCCTTAAGTATGTTTGCCCGTAACATAATGACGGTCGAATGGCGATCGTGGTGGTAGTTATTGAATCGATACAATATCGAAAACTATTCAATCGTCAGTTAATATATATTAAAGACGTGAATATTTATACGCGGTCGTTACAGTTAAAAACGATTATGTATACCAATAAGACTGCATTACTTGTAAAGCGCATTTAATTGTGAACATTTTCTGTCAGTTATGTGCCATGTTTGATATATGTTACACGCACATACCGTAGACTAACGAATATACAGTAAAACAGTGCGTAATATTGCAGAGAGATAAAGAAAAAGAGAGAGATTGATCTACAAGTGCGAAATGTGGTGGCGGGGTAGTTAAGAAGTATTATTTTAATTAAGATGGAATAATAATGATTCGGATTTCAAACGTTTTCGAATGGTATATACATTTAACGACCGAAAAGCGAATCGTGTTTCGTTTAATTGATAAAATATATATCGGATTATTAATTATTCTAATGAAAAAAAAAATAAAATAAATAAATAAATATATAAAAAAATAATCATTAAAATAATTAAAATAATTTTTTCATCGATAGCATGCCTCTCTGTAAATAAATTAATATAAAAGTCGTAAAAAATTACCCGTATATAAATGATATTCAGTTTATTTAAATTTTCTTGTATGCTTTATTTTACCATTAATATACTAAATATATCTCGTACAGCTGCAGGATAGGTACTTGAAATTAATAAACGTTTTGCTTATTGTTTTCAAATGTCCCTTTCAATAATTAATTAATATCGTTTACACACGATTGATTGATCAAATTTAATTAGAAACTAATAAAAAGATGCTACATATATTTTGAAAGAGAAAATAACAAATTAAATTGTTTAAAACTACAGGTTTCGTAAAACAATTTGAAAAAAATAAAATCTGTACTTATAATTTTTCACTTTTATAGAAAATAATTATAACGTCATTAGCGTTATTTTTCTTAATCGACAATTTTTCATATTTTTATTATTTTTTTTTTCATCATTTGGTCGACAGTTTTCAGAATCTTTTTATGTAGTCAACCTTTAATTACGATACATTAACTTAAACTTAAAATGTACTAGTCACTATGGCTATGTATTTAAATTAAAATTAGTGAATTTATTTATTAACAAACAACGTATGTTAACTGCACATTTATGTACTATGTTATTAATTTCACCCCGTTTTGTCAAATTTTATTTTATATTTATAATATTCTGAATTCTATACTATAACAATTAAAAGCCATTTTCAGTTTAAAAATGAACTGTAGTCAATACGTGACATTTATTATTTACACAAGAGCGAATGGAATGCATTTTTGTTCCAAATAATTACATATACATGTTTAATATGTTAACAGATGTAACCTTATACCACAGTCCAAAATACAATAAATGTTATTTGTAGTTTGATTTCCGTTCAAGACATTAGACTTTGGCAATCGTTTGTAAACTATTGTGATTCGTTTTCATTTCTTACTTATAGAAACAAAAACTTTCGGGGCATCTAAATATATATATATATATATTTCCATCAACTTCGAGTTTATATTTAAAATATATGTTATGTATATGAGCAAGTGTGGTATAGAACTTATCAATCTTATCAAAACATTTTTTCTCACTATTATAAATTAACCAAGTACGAGAAAATATTTAAATAATTGAAAAATGAATTACTTATTATTTAATTTTTAAATTATTTTATTAGTTTATTATTATTTTAAAATTTTTTATTTTTTACTATAATCATCAAATTACAATAGCCACGAAAAATTCAGATACAGTTCATATATTTAAATTTCTTTTTCTTAATTTATAAAATCTAATAATGGTCAATTTATATTATTTGTGGCTATATTGCTGTAAAAAATACATATAGATGCCATAAAGAAAAATAAATTTACATAACTCGACGAATGTACGTATGAAGTACAAATTGTATACCTTGTGGTTTCAGTTGCCAAAAGGTCACATCGAAATACTATGCAATTCGATTAAAAAACGATGAACATTATAGACGTTAACTATCGGGGTTTTACATATTATTTAGAATAATCGTATCTAAATGCATATAATTAATTTCCATATAGGTTATAGTTATGAACACTATTTTTAATTTGTACGGAAATCGACTGAACTCTGCCCCTATACGGTTAACACATAAAAAAAAAAAAAAGGAAGATAATCATATTTCATCTAACATTGCTCCTCCTTGTACAAATATTCATTGAAATTGTTTGTTAAATATGTGATGGTGGTTTTATTGGTTCAGCTAACAAAGAGTAAATATCAATCTTGAGTCGGAAAAGAATCAATAAAACGTGGTGTGTGTTTACTGATTCGACTATAAAGTCAAAGTGTCAATTATACACACGTGAGAAGAAATTCAGAGAGAAAAAAGTGACGTTCAAAAAAATAAAAATACTCAAGAGGAAGCCACGCCCGTTGCTTTACGAAAGCATACAACGTACAACGAACCGCGTTCGGCGTAGAACCGAATTCGGATTGTGACATTTCAATGTTAGAACAAACAGGCTTATAGGGGAGAACGTTATCTGTTTGTACGTGGGGTTTTACGATATTTCAATTTTCAAGCGAGTAATTCACCTATGTGTAAACATAATGATAAAAAAAAATAAATAAAAAAATAATCGTAATTCACGGCTTAAAAATGAAAATATCCTGACGTTCAAAAAGCTGACGCTCAAGCACGGATTATGGCGTTCGCGTGCGGGTGTGGCGTCCTCTTAAAATTAATCACTATGGTGATTACGTAATACGATTTCCACGCACCGGATCATAACTCCAAGTACTATATCGTACACGGCAAACATTTACTACGATATAAACGATTGGCGATTGTAGCGTTTTTGGTATTAAGCGTATTCGTATGCGATCTCGCGCGTATAGCAGATGCTTTGTTGGTGTACATTGTTATGGCGCTGAAACGAACGAAAACCGTTTGCGATTAGGGCTGCGTTTTTACGAGACCGCACAATAATAATGTGCCCGCAGGTAGAGTTTCGGTGATTTGAACGTCGATACTTCGAAAACCTTTGTAAATCGAACTAAACGTTTTGGTCCTCCGAGAAAACCTCAATAGTATACAGAATAAGCACATATATTTCGGTCCCCTTGACACATTGAAAACAATAATGCGCGAGACGGCCGGAGGCGCACTACAACAGCGGTCGGAAACCGGCGGCCCGCGGCCCGCATCCGGGTCCACACGTCTCTTCTATACGGCTCGCATTCAATTCCAAAACGAGGAAATGTAATTGAACACCGTACCTATAATATGCATTGTCTGGCCCGCGGATCATTTTTAATTTGTGAATGTGGCCCAAGAGTCCAAAAAAGGACCACTGGTCTGCAATGTCATTCGAATATTTTCGTCCAGACTATTATTCGAGTTTATTAATTGTATATACATTCAAATAAATTAGATCGAAAGTTTAATTCAACTTATCTCTTATCTACTCTTTTTTAATAAAAAACATTTTTTACATAGGCGATGGTATATTACCATAACTTTCTGTTCTTCAACTTATAATATTATCATTTATATTTATTCATACGTATATATATATGATATAGTATATTTAACTCCGTTAAATAATACATGTATGGTAAACTTAATAATAAATATTTTCAACTCTTTTGAGCTTGAATTAATTATTATTTCCTTGATAATAATTGAACTATCGCTAATTCGAATACTTCTATAAATCGAACTTTCAGCACGGTATCCTGAATATTTCGAATTATTGAATCGTCTACTGCACGAGAACAGACGCTCCCGCGTGACAGCAAAATACTTTCTGTTTTCGGCCAAAAACCTTGTTGTTCGTGCGACGAATAATTTATAAGTACGCTTCTTTATTTTGACAACATTTTGCAAAATCAATGTTTGACGTTTATTAAAAACTTTTTTTTAAATATTAATGCTATAAATGTGGTTTTTAAAAAATTCCACCATCAGGACATGTTCACCGTTATTTTAAAATAATATAATGTAATCGTAGGTTTCGATTCCTAGAATATAAATATTTGTTAATATTATTTCATAATCACATCAATTGTTTCTGAATTAATTCAACATTTAAATTTTAAAATTAATTGTTTTAATTCTAAAAATAAATCCGTTTGTTATGCTTTAACTGCTTTCAGTAAATACAAAATTTACTTTCCTATTAATAAGCTCATGTCAGTTGGTAATTACTACGTGTAATATTGATTAATTTCATACATTAATCACTGAATTGTCAACGTCATTTAATTTACTGTAAATTAAGAATTCTCACTTTTCTTTATGACTTTTGTTTCATTTTTATTTTTATCTGAAATTGTTATGTTAGTAATTAATCTTTTATCTGATAGGTTTAAATTACATCCGTAAATTGTTGAACCTGTATAATCAAACCAGATTATTTACAAAAAAAAAAAAAAAGAAAATTAATTATTAATTGTAATTGCAATCGTTATATTATTTCCCTAATAAAAATTATTATTATTATTATAATATTTTCGACCCGCAGTACGGTTTTCCTTTGCACTAAACATAGGCTTCCGAGATTGAAGAACATAGGAAACTACATGTGTAATAACAATCATAATAATAATAATAACACGAAAACATCGGTGACGCTACTTAAAAAATTTAATATACACAAGTAGTACATTACTACTTGTATTATACGCGTGACCTTTCCGGGGCACCATCTACATTATTGGCCACGAAAACGAGATGGTTGACGCACGTATTGTGTACATAAACATATGTTTACTATATAGTCGTCCGCGCATTATTCATTTGTTATTTATTGTTATCGGCGACGTTATACTGTACGATATTGTAATACTGCGTGGGCGGTGGTGGGCTATTCAAAATGTACATTCGTATTTTGTGCACCCGCGTACTGACAATCTTTTTCTTCTACGATTTCCTATCCGTGCCGGATGTCATGTTGGATAACATGTACTGACACGAATAATTGATAATAAATGGTATTAATGATGCGATCAAAAATAATGACACCGAACAGTTATAATAATTATCAAAAAAATTGAGAATAATAAAGACCAAAGTGCACAACGTTTGGTTTGTTTTATGTCAATAATTTATTAACATAAATGGTACATAAACGTGTATTTGTAAAAAATGTATGCCAATCTCGTATTATTTATTATATAGATTATGCGTGCGTTGGAAACGCGTACGGATATAAACATTATCGTTGTACGTCTGCGTGGTGCGTACACGGTACACAACATTGTATTGTAGACGTATTATTTATTATTATGCATTTATGTACGATAGTTCCGTGTACTGGTATAATGACCGCGGTACTGTGTGGTGCTGTGTGTCGTACCCACTCGCACGGACGCGTAGAACGAGAAACAAATTCGAAACAAATCGCGTTACGCGTACGTATAACACGTAGAATACGTTCCGGGGGATGGTTTTACGTTTATTTTCACCTACCCGGTAGCACCTACGCGTTTCCGTTGACTGCTCACGGGGAAAGGTCGTACCGAAATATTTCCGTTTCGATCGAACGTTTTTGATACGATTTACCGTCGGATGCACGCATTCGAACACAACGACGACCAACTGTATTACACGAACTTTGGAACGACTCGCGGGAAACGTGTATTTTGTCGAATACGTGTGTATAACGTTACGTTCTGCAGTCATGGACCGGGAAAAAGAATACGGGACTATCCGTAAATTAAGGGCGAACTACAACGGTATTTGGGGCGAGTTTTTAAACACAAGAATATTTAAATATTACGATATTTAATTTCATTTAATTTTTATAGAAAGAAAAAATGTAAGAAATGTAACCAAGTCAGTTCGAAGAAAAATACCTATGTTAGGGTATAAAGTATTAGATTTCTACGACGCAACAGTGATAATAATTGATTGTTTGTGTGTTACATGTACAGTGCAGTTAAGTGCGGACACTCGTACGTGGGTACTAGATTTTTTATTACTTTAGAAGTTTTTGTAAATGAAGTGCAGCCGTTTAACGGGAATGCCGGAGCACGGTACTTATACTTTCGAGTCGGTTCACGTTCGTGCCTAACGAGAAATCGCACAGAACAAGGACTTTTTCGAGATCCTTCGAATATTCTCGAATATGCTCTATCTCGCGTTCGAACGGAAATAATTCCGTTCGACCTTTTTTTGTCTGCTATCGTCGGAGACGATCGGGTGATCCTATGCGTTAGCTACGTCTATTCGGGGTTTCCTTGAGAACTGTTCGTCTGGAACACGATCACGGACCGTGGTCACTTATAAAAATCGTATAATATAATGCACCGTTTGTAATTCCGCACTTATTTAATAGGCGTAAGATTTGTCCGGCGAACGATTCATCAATGTATTAGTCCAAGGTTAGAAAACCGATGGTCCTCGACCCCTGGAACGTGCAATGTAGTTTTCAGATTTTGCAAAGGCCAGGTCTAAGGACATTGTATTATCATTGTAATTATTTAACCACTATTGTTTAACTCTACCCCCGCAATTTTTTGTTTGTAACAACGAATCGTATTTCTTACGGTTTAATTTATCATAAATTCAATGACGTGATATTTTTTAAACGATGCGGTTCTACCTATAGAGCTACATGATTTTTCAAACTGCAATATGCATTCGAAATTAATTTAATAAATTGGCTCGTGCAACAAGTTGCAGATTATACTCGATTATTGAAATAAATTGTTAACTATATTTTATACTCTATGAGATACATTAATAATTTAAAATAAGTATTATTTTGTCAATATACTACAAAATCCCCCCTCATATGAACTACAGCCATTGCTCAGTACAGGAACACATTAAATACATTATATATACTACAATATATTACATTTATATAATGTTATAAATAATAATAAAAGTTCGTTCTTGTCACTAACATACACATACACACATACATACATAATACATACATATAATATATAATATATATATAAAGATATATACGAATAAATAATAGTGATGAACGCGTTTATTTGATGACGCATTTCCCAAAAGAGACGGATAGGCGCGTGTTAGGAACGAGTAAGGACTTGGGCATGTTTACCGTATATATTATATTTATTTCCTTTCTCTCGTGTATAAACGATAATTAATAGAACGCGCGATGTTTAACAACACAAATACCGTTCACGAGAAGAAAATATTTTAATGGAAAAAAAAAATTCGGTTTTGGAATATTAAAAAGTTGGACCTTCGTGTGGGACCGTGCGACCGTTCCGGTTTGATAATATTATTACGACGATTTGATAACCTTGGCGATGCTAGTGAAGGGCAACGTAATAAGGAATTCGGTTAGTGTTACAATAATTCGTACAGAAACTAAATCGATATTTGATGATTGGAAATAACAATATTATTATCGAAAGCAGGTATGTAACTAACATACAAATGAATAAAACCATAAAACCATAAAACTATAAAACTATATGTATCTAATCGTGCAGGTTAAATGCATGATAATATGTTAATTATTGGAAGTAAATCACAATACAATGTTACATTCGGTTTATCGATTTCGTCGGTCGAGACATACGTTATGGTTTTCACCTTTGGACGCGGATTCCGGCATTGTGTATACGTGCGGTAAGAAAAAAAAGATTGATAAAACTAAATAAGGTAAATAACCACTACTACCTGTGCAGTGTATTAGACGACGAGATTATAAAAGCATTACGATGTCCATTTATCAAAGCATTAACAATAATAATCATAATAGTAATAATAAAATTGTTCAATCCGTACGTGTCGTCGCGACTCACATTCTATCTTTCTCTCTCCAACTCACTCCGGGTCACTCTTTCTGTCTCTTATCGGACGTACAAAGACCGAATAGCAATTAACAACGCCCTACCATTTACCAAAGGCACACACTAGAGCTTGTTTACACAAATACACTCATAAACACATAACTGTTGTATCCACTCGCGTTCACACACACATATACACTCACACACACACACACACATACGTTCGTGCACGCACACACGCACACGCATATACAAACACATACGCTCCGTCGTTATATTTAAGAGGGCCGGTGACCACGGTTCCGATACATTCGATCGAGTGTTATGCAGCGATCAGCACCGGCCTATTAAGTACCACACTGAAGACAATTTTGACTTCACTACAACACCATGATGGCTTCGAAGATCATCGATGTCGTTCTACAACGTACCATGATAATCGTTACGATAGTCTTGGTCGTGTACACCAGCGCTTACTCTCTTCCTCTTCAACCAGGAAAAGGTGAATACCGTAGTTATATTATTATATATATTTAAATGTATATTGTCGCGGTGACCGGGTTTAGGGTTATTGATTGAATTCCGATTCCTACTGTGGCTTTTAGATTTTGTCTGTCACTTCTAATCGTAGGCTTTTAAACATCATCAGTATTTATATAACTACATTATAGAGTACACTATCATTAGGGCTCTTTAACGATTTCTAACTCTTAGGAATTGATAAAAAAAAAAAAACGCCCCTCTTTATCATTTTTATTATTTATTTTTTTAAAAACAGGATTTTAAAGTATTTGCTAATTATTACAGAATTATAATAAAAATAACTACTAATTTGTTTTACGTAATAAAGATTTCATATTTAAATTTCTATAATGTGTTTTTTTGCATATTTCTAGAGTCTCCCACTTGCAGTGTTATTTCTTCCGATTTGGTTTTATGTTTTGTCTATTTGCATTGAATTTGATTTATTTCATGTTTTTTTTAAAAAATCATGACATTTAAATTAAAATGTTAAAAAAAAAAAGTTATGCGATAGATTATTTTATATTAATATTAAATAACTGAATTATAAATTATATCAAGAAAAAAATCATCTTAAAGGTTTTTTTTTTGTTTTATTATTTCTTAGATTTTTTTTTTTTAGCTGATAAAACAGCGTATTCGGTACTTTTTATTGCTACAGAGTCCGAGTCCTGCTTGTAAATATTGCGTTTAATTCATCTAATGCGTCTAAATATTATAGGAATTGCATCAGTGCTATCGTGTGTTTTCGGATTCTAAGGAGTTGAAAAAAAAGACGACAGTAATTGTATACTACCTTAGCGCGCGAAACAGATTAGTTGATAATCGCGCACACCGAGTATAACGACTGCCGGTTATTTAGCTCGGTAAACAGCTGTGGAGAGACATACGATATTTTACACGCGATAGTAGTCATTCATAAACATTCGATTTTCGCATACATATAGTGTCTGTTCTCTTAATCCGATTTTTTAATATACCGAGCCGTATACACAATCACTGCATTGCATTTTCAGCTCATCAAAAACTATACGATCCCAATGTTTTCCAAAAAAATCTATTAAACCATATACTATATAAGCATAATATATTATATATTATAAGAGTAGGCATAATTTATAAATTATATAAGATTCAATTATCATTAACTGATCGCTACGTCTCAAAAACGTATGAACATGAAATTCGATATAGCGTTTCCACTAATACTCTAGACGTGCAATATATAACATTTTTTTTTTTTTACTTTTTGGTCATCTAGAAAATATTTTATTCCGTTTAATGTTTTGGATTTAATAACTATCGGTTAGAAGGTATCTAGTATTAATGAACATCATTGTATAATATACGACGATTGTGCAACGGTTTGTTCGGTCGACGATTTTTTTCACATCGAAAATGTAATTAATTAGACGTGTCCCGGACGAGACCGAGTAATCTGTAATATTAGTAGAACATACGTGATCAACCGTAACGGTCGGGATGGATTCTTATTCTCGACCAATCGTAGAACTGTGCACATCGCTGTGTACGGGACAACCGATCGAGTCGGTCAATGTTGAGCTTTGAACGCGTGTAATTGACGCTTTGAACGGTTTCGTTTTACATTTTCCTCGTCGTACGCTGCGAGAACGTGGGCTGTGGACGCACGGCGACGAACGCGCGCCTGTTGCCCACACGTGACCCTCGTACCGGATTCCGTGCGTCACTTTGTAATAACGCGCCAACACGGTGCATTTTGTTACACGCGTACGGAACCGGGTATGCGGTCGGACGCGGTACGGCGTGCGGTTGCACAGCGTTTTGTACGCGCGGTCGCGGAGCACCGGACGGGCCCCGGATGCTGAGCCGAGAAGTGGTTTTCGCGGATATCTGTTCAGCAGACCGCGGACGGGTCGAAACGGGCGACGAGCGCGACACGGTCGATCTCACCGCCGGTGTGTGGTAATCTGTTACCGGGACGAATTCGCTCGACCGCGCGGGCGAACGCACAACAACAGGCAGGCGCGCGCACGAACACCAAACGGTATGTTGACCGAGCACTTGTGCCCCGGGACGCGGGGAGTCTGAACGTCTTCGCAGTGCAAGTTTTACCTTGAGGGGGTGGGGGACGAAAATGTTTAATTTCTGTTCAAACGTCCGGGAACAAACTCCGTGTACCGATGCATTTAAAACATCGTCGTCAGTCCGATCTCGTTTTTAGCCGGGCGGTCGGTAGAATGGCTGAAAATTATTATGCTCTCTCGTACCGGCAAACGTGCGGAAAAAAAATCAACCGGTAGGAAATGCGATTTTAGGAGTGAACTGGATATTTTTCATTTCGCCGAATCTTATAAATAATAACTCTCATTAAGTATTACAATCCGTCGTCGGATCGAGGTTTTTTGAATTGCTTTTAAAAACAAAAATGTCTGTTAACGTGAGTGCGACGTAACTTAAATATTTGTCGTCTCTTCCTAAACCTACGTAGAACTACTGGGTCGTCCGTTATTTGCATATTTTACATTGTTCAACACTGGTCGTACAGGTATATTTCGGAAAATGAATTATTTATAAATGTAAATAATAGAAGCGGGAAAATAGAAAGTAGAAAATAGTACGGGGAAGGAACTTGTGCGCCGTATGTTTACCGTCCGCTCGTGTTCGGTGTTTTCGACGGCGAAGAGTTTTTTTTTCTCGATCAAAACACGCCACTGCACCGAAAACGTGTATCGCGCATTAAATATGCAACGTCCGTCCCCGTTCGGTCGCAGCGTCGCGGGGCGAACGCGTTCGAGAGAAATCAAAAAGTTTCGTAAAACCCCGAACCCCTTCGGGACCGTTTAGACACTCAATTCGCTCTTGCGCCATCTGCGCACACGTATTACACGTGTTACGCGAACGCACGCCTGCACACGTATACCTTAATCGCTCGCCCGGGAGACGTTTGCCAAATCTTTGAAAGCAGTCGAACACGACGAGCGAGTCTCTTGGCCCGGCGTCGCGTCCTAGAAAATATCATCATATCGCGTGTCCTTCGTCTACCCCGCCGCACGGTCCACCGTCGTCACGTAACGTTGTTGTAACGGCGCGAGATGTTTTTTTTCTTCCCTTCCCCCCCCCCACGATCTCGCAGCGGCTCAATATTACCACAATGTATTACGCGTGTTCCGTGTCGTATATTTTATTTACATTAGAGAAGCACTGACATGGACACGCTGCGCCGTCGCACGCGTTTCGTTTGATTGGATCGGAAATACGACGACGGGGGGACGATTTAATATGGTTCAAGTGTCGAACGCGCGAAAACGCAATGCCGTACGGAATAGCCATATTCTGTCGATGTCGTGCTCTCGCGCTATCCTCCCGAACACCTCATTGCAGCGTCGAATCGTCGAGACACGTTTCGGGAACGGTGTACCGAGGTTTCGCCGAGAAAACGCGTGCGCACGTGCAGGCTAACGTAACCGGCTGTTACCGCGTCCGGCATACGTTCTCGACCACGGTAGACGTTGCGCACGACGAGTCCCGCGTAGAGTACGTCCCGTGACGGTCCGCACTCCCGAAATATGCTGCCCGCGCTTTATTATCATCGTGATTGTTATTGTTCTCGTCGATGTCGAAACTCGCGCGTCGTCGCGTATCTCCTCGCGGGTCCGGGAAACGCGAGGGTAAACCGAAATCGTCCGCCGCACGTTTTATCCTTAGGTCGAACCGACCAAAACGCGAACGGGCAATCGTTTCCACGGCGTTCTCAACGACTCCGTGCGATTTCTCCGCTTCAACGTGACCGGCGAGACCGCCTCGCCGCGGGTACGGTTTGCCCCGACCCGTTCCCTACGTGGTCGGTCTTCGGCGTGGTCAACTTACGGGTACGCGTGTGCGTACATTATTATTATTACCATTACACATACGTACGCAGGGCGTAATTTTTCCATTTTATTTTTATTTTTTTTTGTCCCCCAACGGCCGCGCGGGAGTGTTATTCTGGTAACAGTGCCTAATCGAAAAATAGTCCCCGGGGAAATTATCAAAGTACCCCCCGCCCGCTCGTAAAGCTATTGGCTTGGGAATTCGTCGCAGACGAACACCATGCGTTTCGCCAACGACGACCGTTGGTGATCCTTTTTGGTTCGTTTCTCTACTAAAGCACCAGCGATTCAATAACGTGTAATCATTTTATTTGTCTGACGTTATATCATCGACGCACGCCTGTTTTAATTCGGACGGTTGGCCTTACGTGATTTTATTTTTTTTCATCTGGACCGTCGCACGTGTAGAATTCCGAGTACGAGTATATGAAGATATGAACATTATTCCTATACCCTTGAAACAATTGTTTCGAAAAATGTCTGTCTACGATTATAATCAAATGCTATAACGAAATATTGGAGGTGCTTTAGTTATGGTGTATATTCATAGATATAATTATTTTGTATACGATCATGTGATACGCAATACACTTAACGAAATATTTTAGAACTCAATTTATTATTTTTTATATTTCATGTAGTTTATAAAACGCTTAGGGTAATAAAGCGAATCGAAAGAACGAGATCGTTTGGTGGTGTATCTTTTATTCTTTTCTTTTCAATGATGTACTCATTATAAATTACTAGGAAATAATAATGTTCGTACACATAATAATTATAATTGCACAATAGTCGTATTACTGTTCGTTTTTAAAAACGAAAAAATAGTATATTTTAATCGTATATACGATGACAAACCACACAAGACAAATTCGAAACACACCGTAACACGACGCGAACTCGTGGGACCCACGGGAACCCAATTAAAAAAATTACAATTCGCAAAATTACAATTCGCCGAAAATACGCATCGGTCTCGATGCACTGCAATGGTGAATGAAAACGATTATGTACGGCTACATTCGTTTGCTGAGCCGCCGACAAACACTGCACGTGTTGCAAACAATATTGTAACGGCAATAACGCTTCGATGCAGTTCGTTTTAATTTACATGATTTTTTATTCGTCGTCAATAGTTATGCATATTAAAAAACGCGTAGTGTTTCACCGGTACGTGAACACTACTCGCGCGTAATATTTTACGATCGCGATAGTCGTTGTACTCGCATGTATGAAAATCGAAACGTCGCGAGTCCACGTGTGAATCATAGCATTTCCGAAATTCCGTTACGAGTACACCGCTGTAATATTGTATCAGGTACGATAAAACAATGTAAACATCGTAATCGCACATTATAATCGTTGGCCTAGCACAATGTTCGCACGGTTTCCGTTTCGGTTTTCGATACCGTAGTACGCAGTAGCGAACAATGCGTGTTATTGATACACACGTAGTATACAGCGCGATTTATAATGTTATGCATTTCGGTGCCAACGTTAATGGCTTCGGCTGCATGTAACATTAACGCGCCTCGTCGGTTTTATTATTGTTATGAAAACTATTTTGTTTCGCGCGTAAGGAGTGTTGCATAAAGTCATGGTCAACTGAAAATAATATTATTTATCGAGCGCGTGTGACGTAGAAGATAACGAATGATTTGATATAATTTTACACTCCAATGTGTCATCAGTTCATGGTCGAATTATACTACTAAAATTACGTTCGAATACGGATAAGAATTTTTCTAACTAAATACTCAGCGAAAAAGTTTGTTTATTTATATATGAAACGCGATCAAGAAATATTTTATCAAGAGCGCATACGAATGTGTTGATATTGTTACCGAAACGGATGGGATACAGAGCATAATAATAATAATAATACATAGATGTGTATTCGTCGAAAGAAACAGAGTTTTTTTTTTCGCCACAGCTGGTTTTCGATTAAAAGAACGACCGTCGAAAAAACCACGACGGACCCATCAATGCGTGTGTGTGTGTGTGTATAGTATTACATTATTATTCAAGTGAATTAACTTTCGGAACAAGTCAGCGGGGAAGGTGCTCGAGTAGTGGATATAATATGGTGGGCAATATAAGAGCGAGTCAGCCATCGTTTTATATTTCCGTACACCCGCGTGTACAGCAGGTATGCGTAAAGAAAAACACACACACACAAAAGTACACGCGCACACGTAGAAATATAAATATATTTGGTGCGGTAAAAAGAAGAGTGCCGGGACGGCCGTAGCGGGAAGAACAGGGGAGGCGAGGAGGGAGAAAAAGAAAAAAGGCTTTTGGGAGTTAAGAAGCTCCCGTAGTCTTTTGAAACATTAAAGTTTTAATGGTCTCCCGCCGCCGCGCCACGGCTACCGCCGAATCGTATACCTCCGACTCCCCCGCTACCGTTGTATAAAATATATACCTTACGAGCACGTTCACTTACGTTTTCGTATTTTATAGACCTATTTTATGGACGTCTCGAATGTCCTTCGAAACGATAGTGTCGGCGAAGAAGTAAAAGAACTCGCACCCTTTTTGATTTACGTCGCCGCCGGACGAGACTGATCGAAACGACTTTTGGCCCGTCCGCGGTCGTCGTCGGTACCAGGACTTGTAGGCGAAACAACGCGTTCCACGCGACCCGTCCGTACAATGTATTATTGCGTTCTGCGAATCCCTGCGGCTTACCACGAACGTGTTATTGTTATTGTAATTGACTAACTCTGCCGTTCGTTTGCAACGGTTGAGCTAAAAAAAAAAATCGTTCGGTTCATATGTTTTGCCGTGTCCGTTCTCGCCGATCAGTATATTCAAACAACCGTGTTTTGCAAACGTATCACGATCACCACCAACTCGTTAAAACTAATTTTGCCTTCGAACGTTGTATTTCGCCCCAACGGGTGGTTTATTTTTCTTCTGTGGAAGAGAACGGACGAAGTAATTTTTTTAACATTTGTTATTCTTGATTTCTTACAGTCTAATCGCTTAGCAAAACAATGACGTAGAAATAGTTGACTTACCGATAACGCGAACAATATTTATCGAAATGTTTCATCGTAATAGCTCGGTAAGACATAACGTATATTCTGCGTCCGTAGCTCTGCGTTCGTGTACATTGAATGGTAGTATATTACATTGTATTATGTAATATTAATACGAATTTCTAAAATGAAATGTATAATGCATTTGATACGTCTGAATAATATTTATGGAATCGTAAAAATGTACAAAGGTCCGAGTTCCCGTGGGTTTTTCTACGTATGTCCATGCATTATGTATTGTTCCAAATTTAATATTTTAAGGTCATCGGAACACGTGCTCACGTTTTGGTCTCGCCAAAATGACAATTTTCGATTTTCATTTAATCTTTTTACGGTTGCTTGTTCGCGATAATTTATTTTATTATTATTTTTTTTTTTTAACAGTCACTGCACAAAATATTCGGTTCGTCGGGTAAGACTTAGTGTTTAAACAGAATTTAGAGTAGACAGGCGGTTACGAATGAGAGGAAAATGTATAGACAATAAATTACACTCGACGTAGATTTCAGCGGAAACATTAAGCTAACGTCTAACGATATATATATATATATATACAAATGTTTTGATTCAAGGATTAAATGCGGCAAAAATGCGACTTAAAAAGTGTATTCTCGCTCGTTCCTCTTCCGAAAACAATTACGGAAATAAAACCAATAATGTATATATGTATATGTATTCAAAAGCATCCCCAAGTAATAAAACTGTCACCGGATGTAATACTCATTTGTGGGACAAATTCTACATATATACTGATGGGTGATATAGTTGAGTCGTATTTAACTCGAACTTGAAGGGGGATAAGAATCGCTTCGAAATACCACACTCAAACTTATTAAAATTAAGTAAATATTTTGAGTTACATAATGAAATATAATTTAAATTGTTTTATTTATTATTTTGTATTATGTAATAAATTACATTAAAAAAAAAGAAAAAAAAACAACAACAAATGTTATAATAAATATTTACTACAAAAAGCTAAAATATAAGACACAATGGCATTATAATTATTATTATCTGTACACGGTAAAAAATAATTTGTTATTCATTTTTGACACTTCGGTTATTAAATAATAAAATCTTATAATTTGCCTATTATTTCAAAAATAGAAATGTTCACGGCTTCGACAGATTTTTTTTAAAGCAATTGACGTTTTTCTGTAGAAATACCCAGATGCACTTCGATTATGTTATTTATCACAATTTTATATTCGAGTTAATAAGACTAAAGTAAATCAAACATTACGAAATTTCAAGAGAAACAAAGAAAAATTTGAATTGCCAAAATGTTTAAGTTACCGCGACTCAACTGTATACGGGTTTGACATAGGACAATCTATTTTAGAATACAAATTATATTCGTTTTCATTATTTTCTTTTGCGTTTACCAAAATTATTTTTATTTTTTTTCAAAATATTATCTAAATATAATTAATAATTTAAAATTTATTTCGAGTGTAGTATACCTACAGTAATAATTAGTAGGTAACTTTCCAATGCATTTATACTCGTACATATCTATGTTGGATGCTAATTTTTACGTCGATACGTGTTCTAAGTTCAATCCCACATAACAAATTTTGACTAATATCATTTGATGTATATGTTGCAAAGAAAATGGCGACGAACAAATTATTACATAGCTGCTGGGAGGTACACAATTATAGGTTTTATAAAAAAAAAGACTAATGTAGTCGTAAATGACAAATGATTCATGCCCTTTTGATTTTTATAATTAATCGGGATTTTTTATGTATAATTTTAAATTAAATAGAAATCGGAGTTCGATCTTAAAGCACACGGATTAATATGACGTGTATTTACATACTATTAATTATTAAATTATATTCAAATGAATATTATTGAATTTGTTCTATTTTTACAGATCCCATGTGTCATTACCTGAATATGGATATACCCGAATGCAAAGTTTCATTGTACCCTATTAAAAACTACTCCTTAAATGCTTGGTTCTATCATTCACCATTCAAGTCTTGCCGTCCCGTGTTCTCCGAAGGTGGCATAACCCACTGCAAAGAAAACTTAGATCTACCGCTGACAAAAGATGAATGTGAAGCAGTATGTGGTAAGTATTTTTCTCTACAGTTCATCTGGGAAGTAATTTTGTAATGCGAAAAACTTATGATTTTTGCTGACATTTTTCTGATGCGATTCGTTTGGAAAACATTTGTCCGAATAGCACGACTAGTGTCGTTGACTTCTGTATTATCATTTACAGAAAATATTCGATTCAATACCGGGTTTTTGTGAAGAAAAAAAATACCAACATGTACGTGGTTTAATAATAACATGCGAATAATATTGTCTAGATAAAATCAAAATTTACGCGATTTGAATTTCGTTTTCATATCATGACCGTATGTGGTAGACATAAAATTATAATTCTTATAACTAGTGGCATAAATAGAATGCACGTAAGTGACAACTAAAATCGGTTACTTATATGACCAAAAAATTGAGTTCTAATATAAATAGTAATTCTACTAAAATAGAAATCTACTTTAAAATACAATTTAATTTATAAAATTAAAAAAAAAAATGATTTTTTGCTTTTATGTTAACAAAATAACTATTCAAAAAAATGCCGTTATTTATTTATTTATTTATATATTTTTTGTTTTAATTTTTACTATTATTACAAATAGCTAATAAATTGTTGAGGCCCTCTTTTAGCTGTGGGCTTGCGGCATTTACCCTCTTTGCCCACTCAATTTTTACACCACTGTTCATAACGCGTCGAAGGGCGTACGTTATTAACTTGATCTATTGTCCGTAATCCAGTCGCAGCACATTGTTCATATTTTCCGAATTACGGTATTTACACGTAATTATACCCTATTTCCTTCGATCGTAATGATGTACATTTAGATAAAGTGTTTGTCAGATTCGTTGAAAATGTGTACCGTTGGGTGAATTATTATTCAGCTAATTTGCTTTAAAAACATTAAATGTAGTGCACGTTCTGTTCCGCTATACACGCCATAACAATAATAATACACATAATGTTCAGAGCAGTGGCATTTACATATTATATTATTGTGATACTTTTTCTGGTGCTGCGTAACAGTCGCGCCGCCGATGTACGTGACAAGTCTTTATGTAATAAATGTGTGTTGTCGCGTCGCAAGAAAATACATTAGAAAAAATACAGGTTTCTAGCAAAGAAAAAAATAATATGCATTGTGTACTTGCGCTTAAACGTATCGATATTATTTAGATTTATGTTGATAGTGATTGGAGCGAGGAAAATAACGATAACGACATTCGACGTAAATACGACATCGTTTCATTATTATTATAGTTACATATCACATTTAGTCGACGCGATATTAACGCGCTAAGCCTCGTCGTTGCGTTTTTACACGACGAGAGGACTTGGGGTCGAACGTATAATTCCAACGTTTTCGCGTGTTCCATTTCGCGGTTTGCGATTAAACGGCACTGTCGTCAAAAATATTCCACCAAATCGTTATGACAAAATGGTACTTTCGTCGACCGGGAATTTTTTTAGCGGTGTGTGGAAGGAGAAGGTTACAGCGTGTAGGCCCGTCTCGGTATACGGATTAGTACACGGAATGCATACTAATACCGATCCGTCAAATATCACTCATCGGTTTACCGTTTAGATTCCACGATACTAAAACGCACATAGTTCTCGTAGTTGTTCCGAAAATTCGTGGTACCTACCGCTGGAAACCGTACAGTCCAATACATTTCTAGTGGAAAACTAGTCAACATCGTTACGGACGATTTGTATTTAATATAAAAACAAAATAAATATATCGTACAACGTTTTACACTTCGGGTATATTATTTACTGTTCTATTTTCTTAGTCGTTAATTCGTCACACTATTATTCACCACGTATAAAACTAGTAAAAAAGTATAAAAATATTATTAAATGAACACACTCCGCACAGAATTATTAAATGTGTACCTACTTATGAATAAGCTTTCTGCCGTTAATTCGAACTCAAGAGTTTTCCGATTTTAATTAACGGCCACTAGGTAAAGGTATTCTTAAGTAATACTTTCATGGTTTTCGAATGTATCTGCTGCACTTAAAATCATTTTTGAATTCGTTGATCCCGAAGGATCTATAAGTGTCAAAAGTAAAATGCGGAATGCTCTTTGTAGTGGAAAACCATTTATAACGACTGTAATACTACAGTAATACTGTATACTATACTAATACTGTACTGTAGTACATTCAGATGTCGGGTGTATAGCATATTATGTTGAGTAGTGTAGATAGATAGTAAAATAAAGTAGTAAATATACGTATAAAAGCTTTTTGGATCAGATTTTGAACCCATTTTGATTTGACGAACTTAAATTGACAAAACGGTATACAGTGGTGTACATGTTTTTCTCATCGATACAATAAGTTTCCTGGCGACCAGAATGTTCGCAGTGCAGTGGTGACGACCACTTCTTCGGTAACTTGTTTGTGGTAGAGCCTAAAACGTATATTATAGCGCACCGGTGTTTTTGGTTTTTTTAAACTTCTATTCTTTAAATCTTATCGAAAGAGACGGCTTACATGGTTTTTTTTAAATTTTTTTTTCTTTATTTTTTTAAAAACTTAACGATTTAAATGTAGATCGTATGTGGACCGTCACCGTTGCGTTGTACAGAGTCGAATAATCTTTTTTCTTCTCCCTATTTGTGAGTGGTGTTCGATTCGGAAAATTAGCAGGGAAGGAGTTATAGGCTTGATGAATATTTGAAGCCGATCCTTCATTCGATATGCGTTTTATAGATTTAGATTTATTTCGTCAACACCCATCTACCACGTATCGATTTCGCATCATTACCAGATCGAGCGCCATGTTGTGAATCGTAATTAATGATAGTATTGTTTATTTCTAGGTGAATCATGCCCTATCAGTACCGGGCAACCGGGAATTTGCATGATGTCAGAATACTGTCCTAACTTCACAGACCCGGATCTAAGTATGGCCTTTAGAATACATTGCAAAGCGTACAATGTCAAGTGTTGTCCCCCCAGGAAGGGACCACTGGTATCGATCCCCAGAACGCGCCAGAAGACCGTACCACCGTCAAAAGCTACGAGCCCAAAGCCGCTTCAATGCAACTAATAAATACTTAATATCAGATTAATATGAGAAATGTAGAAGAATTTACATCTTATAAATTACATTTCATTTTAAAATTATATTTAAATAAATATATTATCATTATCGTTTAAATATCAATACAATAATCAATATTACTTCGTCAATTCATTATAATATTGCATGTATGTACAATTTACACACGCCATCGTTGCGGACACGAAAAGTAAAATAAACCGGAAAATAGACTATTAATATTAAATAATTTATGATAAAACGCTCGTGCGCGTCTATTATTCTACCAACAATAGTTTCACACCAACGTCGTTTGGTATTTTTTTTATACTTTTTATTTAATTTTAATTTTTATTATTTCATCTTACGAATTTTTATAATGCACACATCGCGGGCTAGCTCATTGAATAATATCCGTACACACGCCCCATTTGTCTTTTGATATCGTCCTTTTTTTTGTTGTATTCACATCGTTCTTTTTGTATTTGTCATAATTCTCCTCGCGCACCGACTGAATATTGTTGAAAACGTGCTCATGTGACACGGTTGAACAATAATTGTAATGTATCGTATGTATCATGTAATATTGTAATAAACTACTTATTCATTAATGCGTCGGTCTTGTACTTCTTTTATTGTAACATTTGTCCGTCCGTTGTTGTATATACGATTTAAAAAAAAAAAAAAAACGTATTGCTGTTTAAAAACATTTGTCGGTACGTGCACACGATTAATACCAATAATTATACATTGTTATTCCCAGTGGCTCGTACGATTTTTTCCACATCAGCTGTACGTTTGGATGATTTATAAAACGGTCAAGACACATAACACAATAACGACTTAACCCGACATTATGGTTGTATCGACTATAATGCGTTTTGAGGAGATTTTAATCACAATTTAAAGTGCCGTGTGCTCTATATGAAATAAAATGCCCGTAACCTCGTTTTCATTTTGGTTTACCGAAGATCTCCTTTTTTTTCTTCTCATAACATGGTTATTATGTAATGTAAATATATCTCTTTATGACCAGAAAATTTCATAACTATGACCACTTCACTAAAAAATTACCAAGAATTCGTACAGTTATATTCCTTGAGTACCATTTCTGTATTAATGCGTATTCCGCGTTTATCCCATGTACGACTTACTACGGATTTGTCATATTTTTTTCAATCTTTTTATGTAGTTTAAGACGTACTCGTGTGCAGTTCTTGTACTTCAAAAAATATTTTACTATAAATATGACATCCTTCTTGAACGGTTCACGAATGTACACGACTTTTTACTGTAAACAATATCACTTTGGTATTTAAAAAGTCGTCAAGTATTAAAAAACTGAAATAAAACCTTCTCCTGGTCGATTTAATTACACAGCTTACGCTCTCCGCAAACTATAAATTAATTTTATTCTGACATTTCAAAATGTCTTTTGCGTTAAGTTATATTGGATTCTTTTGGCCGTACACTGAAAACTAAATCATAGCGATATTTCATTTTACCGTGAAATGCCTACTGAATACAATTTAAAACATATAGGTATGTACAAAAGGAAAAACAAATAAAAAAAATTAAATAAAGTTCGCAGACTTGGCGGCTCTGCAGTATTATTCAAATGAGTATTTCTTAATACCTAGTTAATATTTTTTTTTCTTATAAATTCTATAAAGTATTCAAATTTATTATGGATTTTGCGCTCCCTTTATTTTATGTGTAGCCCTCAGTTTAATTCTTTCTCTTTTTCATTCAAAACTTTTGCTTTTAGTTCTTTTGCACGGTAAACAATTTTTAGCGATTATACTAACGAGTAACGAGGTTGGATTAATTTAGTTGTACGGGCAATATTTTTGCGTAACGAACGAGTCTTTAAACGTTTGGTAAATCAGCGTAAGGACCAGATGCTACTTTTAAACTGAATAATTTTGGAAAAATGTTTCACGATAATTGTACGCCGTGCACAACGTTTACATAGTATTCGCTGTGCGAAAACCGAAGAAAAATATTGTTTTTTGAATAAGAACTATGTGTTTTATTCTTAATACGTTACTAAAAAATGTGCTTATGTTGTGCAACATATTGGTGCATTTAACTAGCGCATTAAACGCACGTGGTTGGAATGGAACTCGACGGAAGACGTATTACAGGTATAAAACTTCGAACTAAAATTGAAACTCGTACGTTTGAAATACAATAGAAATGTTGACATTCACATCGCACACTCTAGATGTGTCTTAAATTTGATCTCGGATAAGATATAAGCGTTCATCAATTTCTTTTGCATAAAAAACATTTTAACGCGTATTTTCGGCCAAAGGTGTTTATCACGTTTTACATAGAGTACATTAATAAGATACGACGTTAACCATTCACAGATATTACTTGAAATCGACTTGAGCCCCGTTTCTACCAAGAGAGGTATTAAGCGTCGGAACGCCTTAAAAATGATTACGTACTATAGTGTGCACGCGTTTCGATCCTCCAATCGGTTTCCGGAATACTGGAACGTAACCAGTCCGAAACCTCTCGGACTCAAAATTCATACGGTAACAATACGAAATCGACGTCTCGTTAAATCTCACATAATACGGTGGCGTTTTAACGTTTCGTGCGGTTCCCTCGGCCATCACGGTCCGGGGCCTCGAACATCACAGAACGTCGTCGCACGTCTCGATGTGGCGAGCAGGTGTCGGCAAACGAGGGGATTCGAGAGAAAATTTCTGGTTGGAAAAATAAAAATAAAAAAATACAAACGAAATACGAACACGACCCCCAGACACTGGCGCAGTCGCAAAATCGATTGCTCACCGGGACTCTCAAAGCGCGTTCCCCGCCACTTTATTACCCAAGCCGGTACACATGGCGTTTGCGGTGCGTTGAGAGCGACCGGCTTCGGAACGAAAATCGTTCGGCATCAAAGAGCGAACGCCACGATGGCGAGGATACGCGGGTCCGTGCAAAACGAATATTCTACAAAAACCGCGTCCGAGCAACGTCGAGTCGTCTTTCCGTCGCCGTCGCGGGTCGTGCGCACCGACGGCGGTCACCATTGTTAAATATTAATTACAGCAATAATGATAATAGTAATAATAATAATAATAATAATGAAATAACGGTAGTAATTAACGACGGTATTATTCGCAACGAAATGCAACGCCGCTGCCCCGCCGTGGCAAAGTTGTGTTTTCATTTGATCATCGTAATTGCAAAGCGATCTCGAACGAGATCTCCCAGCAACGTCGTTGCAACGGAATCGTTCGACGATGAACGTTTTTTTTTTTTTTAATTTTTTTTTTTTTTTATCATGAAAACGAGGTCGTTCGAGCGGGAACTGCTGCGTTTCCAGGACCGTTGAATCGTACGCGTGATTCACCAACCGCGCATACCATAAAGTGTCATTAAATCGGGACGTCGCGTGTAACACGATAGACGTACTCAAAGGCCCGTCAACGTCACCCTCGGGTTACACGCTAACGCGGCTGCGTGATACGATTTGCAGCCTTTCAAATATCCCGGTGATGCATAGACTTAGGGATGAGTTTAAAGGGGAGGGGAGATCCCTCCCTCTCCGTTATTCGAAAAAAAAAAAATAATAATAAAAAATAAAACCATTAAAACTCGAGGCTCTTCATACGCTTTAGACGTACTTGGACGTGCCAACCACGGTTTAAAATGTTTTTTAAAATTAAATAATAACAAACTGATGCAAATCGTAGGTAACGTGTTATCTCAAACGGGTGTCCTCCGGGAATCTGTATCCGCTCGCATGTACAGTAAACACTACGGACGCGAACACGTTTAAAAGTCTCGAGATCCGTGTATCAAGATAAGAGCCCCGTGATATTATAATTCAAACATGTTCTCCGCGCAGTTGCCAACGAATTTTGTTGCAAAATAAACGTTTGCAGTGCAACGCAGACGAATGTGTATTGTGTAGATCAGCGGTTCTCGTGGTTCGCGTTGTTATAGATTTCCCGGTCGTACAAACAAACTATGCGTGTGGAAGTTATTAAAGTTAACGTATGAAAAAAAAACCATATGTACGGCTGTTGGAATACTATTTTCCTGCAAACCCCACGATCCGTGGCTTCAAATACTCGTATTACTTCAAGAGGGGTTGCACTTGTCGTCGAAAATTGAGAACCATTGACGTGTAGTGACACGGTATCATGTACAAATGAACACGATTCGTTCACCGTAACGAACCGTTGATCTGGTAATAACTATCAACCCGTCCGCGCGACATTGGATTAGAAAAATATCGCTACGCGGCGGCATCCCGAGGCGGTGAGGTCCGGTTGTCGACGATTCGAGTGCCATAATTAATTAATATTCACGCAGTACCCTGCAAACATATCGATTGCATGACCCGTCCTTTGGCACGGATTATTGCCCGTTATCGTATGTGAACGTTATGATCGCTGTCGAAGATGAATGCCGACCCCGGGACGGCGATAAATACCGTAATCCAATGTACACGCGCGTATTCGACGTACGGTCGTTTTTAACATGTGCGTTCCTTTTACACGCCAGCTTAATTTGCATCTGTGTACCGTGGTACGTACCGCACCGTTGTACGCCGTGACGACGGCAAAAAGTTTTGTGGCTCCGATTCGGGAGATCATTCCCTAAACACTCGCTGCAGTTTTGACAGTACATGAAAATGTATTTAGCATCAGTGTCGCTGCAGCATACATTCACTACCGTTTACATCATACGAGTTAAACCTTTCTTAAATTTAAACGGTCTAACTATGAACCGACTTAGGTTACCAGGCTTGGTCACATGTGATTTCAGAACGAGAGGCTGGTTAATTATAATTTTTACTATTCCGTGGAATATGTAAAGTATCTTGTTGTTTATCAAAGCATATGGAGAAATCCATTATCATATTTAATACTTGTAGGTAATCAAATATTAAAAAAAAAAGTACTAAACTACAGTTTGTTTTTAAAATATATTTGAAAATGTTAAATACTGATATCAAATGGATATTATAGAAGTATTGTTTTGTATAAACCTATACAAAATTAAAAATATAAGGCACGTCGCAATAAGTTTAAACTTATTTTACGACGGCATCGATGTAAATTTAAAATTAAAACCGTGTAGGATTAAATGGCTATAAAAATGAACAATCAATGAATGTCCAATTTGATTAGGTATAGGTACCTTAAGTTATCGTAAAAATATATTTATGCGGATAGAGGTCTGAATTATAAATTGTCTGATTCGTTTTTGATAAAATGATTATGAATTTATTTATTTTTTATTGTAACTATACATTGTGATATTAATTAATGATATTTAGATTACGCTGGTAAACCACACGTTATAAGCAGGTAGATGGGTTAGAGCTATATCACGGTTATTTTTATGTGAGCCGAACTTATAACTTATATTATCACCGCTATAAAATTGATTGTTTTGTTTACAATTTAAAAATAAAACAACTCGTTTTAATGACAAAACCGTTCTTAAAAGTTAAACCAAATATTTAAGCGTCCTTAAAACAAAAAATCTGTTTGTTTTATGTGGGTTGCTTTAAGATGTTTACACGATGCATGATTAAATCGGTTGAATTTTTAAACGGTCTTTAAATGTGCATGGAAACGTAGTCTACGACGCACCGAAAGTGTTGTGCAATAATATTGTAAATAATAAACTTCGATAACCGTCACGCAGTGTCATTTAACGTCGCGAATGATACGTATTCGTGAATTCACGTTTATGCCCAGAAATATAACGACGTGATGCTGGGACGTATGTTGACATTTTACCTCGTCTCGCAGGCACCGCGTCTCTCGTTGGACTTGTCGGGTATTTGCGGGCCCGTATTTGGGGGGAGGCAAGTGTTCCTTGTTGCTCCGGACGGCAAATTTTTTTAATCATTAGGGGGGCAGCAAATGTATACAGACATATTGGTATTATGACGCATTATGTATATGATCACTCTTAGATATATTTAAATTGGTTTTGTAATTATATATAGTACAGGTGGGTACATCCATTTTTAATATTAATAATAATAGTATGACATATATTTTTTTTTTTGAGGGGGGGGGGTCATGGCTTATGAAAGGGCGTCTCAAATGTGTTGCCCGGGGCGTAAAATGTCTAAATACAGCCCTGGGTATTCGTAACCGAACGTCCGGTCGATACGGTGACCGAAAGTATGGTGGTCGGGACACAGGTCGTAGGCCGAGACGTATAAAACGGTTACGGCAGCGGCTCGACGATAAAAAGTGTTGGACATCATAAGGTCACCGTTGTACGAATACGAACGGGTTACGCGACAAGCGGGGCGTACGACGAGAATGTTTAGGATAAAAACGGGTAGTGGTCACGTAAAGTTTTACATTTACGGCAGTAAACCCTTCACGGCGAAACCGTTTTCACGGCCGACCCGTAACGGACATCGTCGTGCGTGATATTGTTCGACGTACCGACACAATACGTTTTACGGTCAAATGCACAGTGGCCGCTGAGTGGTACGACGACGAGTACGGAACTGCTATAGCATTTGGCACATTGGCAACATCGTGTCGGCAATTTTAATCGTATTTATCTACAACGCGTACTGACATACGCCTAATGGTGTACGTTATAGTGGTGCGCGACAGCTATTGTTGCCCGCCAAAACGAAAGTCGAATCAATAACGATCCGTTTTCAGCGCGAATCGTTCAAGATTTTTCGCTGGACGTGCGATGTTCGGAGGGCTTGAAATTTGAACAATGTACCGACTTGTACTCGAGACTTGTGGTTTGAAGCCACTACGATCGTTGCTCGAAAATAAATCACGATTTTATTAAAGAAGAATATCGTCGAGTTCATGTAGATACGTCACATTATTCGTGAGTAAACTTTTGATTTTACAAAGGAAAACGTCTTGAGTGCGCGATTAAACATTTGTATATATTTTTATTTATTTTTTGCTTGCCATGCGTCGTTCGATATTTTCTAAATACATTTTAATTACACTGGCGCAACCGCCAGTGTAGTGATTTATATTATACTAGCTGATCCCGTGCACTTCGTTGCTCGTTAAATATACTAACTCTATATGACTCAAACTTTGTTCAATTCGTTATTTAATATTCGGTGGATGATGTTCTAGATTTATCTTAAGTTTTCTGTTGCCCGGAATAAAAATTCTGATTCGCAGCAGTATATTAACAGGTAGGCAATCTACCTGCGGTAGATCGCGGACTTAGTGCTGTTTGTACGTAAGTGTATGATTTAACTCTAATAAAGTATCAAAGTTATACAAAGTTTGACATAATACGGTGGATTAATATAATTAAAATTCCGGTTTGAGCATCTCCCGGGGTTGGTCAATCCCCTTTTTAAACTTTTCACAGAAACCATCTACATATCAATCTAAATATGCCCTAAAATTTTTATCGAAATCGGTTCGGTGGATCTTGAGCTATAAAATGGATTCAAAATGTTCATCGATTTATATATATATAGATTATTTTTAGAGCCAAGAACGATCTGAAGAGACACGGGAGGTGAAGAATGGTGAGCATCGGTAGGTACAAAGCCAATGCAGGGTGAAATTTTTCATTATGTTTATGGTAAAACGCGTACGATTGCGCGACGCGGCTGGCGATCAAATAAAGGTCAATTTTTCACTTTCAAGCAAAAAGGCGGACAAAAATATTGCGAAACGGTTTAACATTTCGATCGCGGGGCACGTGATCTTTTCATGTGCATTGTGTTAAGTAATTATCGTGATCGAACGGTGCGAGAGCCGTTTATATCCGGTACGGAAAAAAAATATTCTTCGAAGAAAAGTCGTTGGATTTCCACAAGACACAGTACGATTTATTTCGCCGTGGCGGATAAGATTTAAACGAGAATAATATTCCGACCAAGCGATTATTTATTGACTTCCAGTTAGACGGTTCACCTGTTGTAGAACGAAAATATTACTGTCCGGACGATACACATACAGCGTTGCAACAATACAGATTAATGATATAAATGCACAGATAACGTACGTGCGCGCGCAGTGTTGCGAAATCAGTAGGTGTGGTACGAAAATAAAAATAAAATCCCTAGGGGGTTCACCAGCAAACAAGCTATCCGCTTTTGATGCTTTGCTTATTCTACGCATTTGTTTGTTCTGCCGCTTTTTTTCTCCGTCCAAAACGACCTACAGTGGGCGGGAAAAAAGCTATCCTGTTCCTACGGCGCGCCATCGAGCAGCTCGGGGTTATTGAGTGTACGGTATTTTTATATTCATGATATGTTACATATGCGACCGTATTATACGCACGTCAACTTAACATGTATCTGACGGCGATTTTTTTTTTTCGTTTTCTCTCGCTGCGAAAACCTCGTTTTTCGTTCATTTATTGCGCAACACTGCTTTCGAAACCGCGACGCGCGTCCGAATCAGTTATAGTGTAATAATATTGTGCAGCGAAAGCTTATGCAAATACTCGCGCGCTTCTGATATTATACTCTCAATCT
Source organism: Sipha maydis (assembly GCA_034509805.1). Lineage (NCBI taxonomy): Eukaryota > Metazoa > Arthropoda > Insecta > Hemiptera > Aphididae > Sipha > Sipha maydis. The sequence goes on from JASXSY010001103.1 coordinate 143,247, forward strand.
TAAATCTTAATCGGTTCTTACGCTTTTCGCAACAATACACCGTTATTCGCAATTTTTGATTTATTTATTCGGTCGTTTTCGAAACAGTCATACAGTACGTACATCTGCGCACACGTAACACTATAGGATTTCGACGCTATTCATTGACGATTAGTGATTATGAAACGTAAACCACATACGCCAAGTAAACACATGCGTGTTTATGAAATTATGAAACACATTTAACACATGCAGTACGAGTTTGACGAATAGCAAAAAAAAAAGTTCAAAAACTAAAATGTTAGTTGAACAAAGCAATTCGATGTTCACGTGTCTAATGGAATTGTTTTTCATACTATGAGATTCGTAGCTAAATTTTGTCGACCGTTCCGTGTACGCTGAAGACAATTAAATTCGACAATCGTTTTGTTTTGGTTAATGTTTTTCTGAACACATGCATATATATATAATGTATACACTATACTAGTATATTGTATTTCAAACGGTTAGGAAATCCGTTCGATTAATTACTACAATAACGGATAAGCTATATCGTTTATCACGGGTCAACGGTTCTGCGGTTTCGGTGCATTAAATCGTGGTGCGTGCACCGTGGTGGATAACTTGTATTTATCGTATTTTAGGTGTCTCGGAAAATAGTTTATTTTATTTTTTTTTTGTATTTTGCAGACGAAATAAATTCGATCATCGCGTCGAACAAGTATAGATTTTGTGCCGTTTTATTTATGTAATGTGTGCTTGGTATTATTATACTTCATTGGTGATCATCGCTCAGTGCATGTGATGGACCCTTTTGGGTCGGCTAGTATTTTTAGTACCTAATATAGTTGTTATATTTTAAAACACGTGTTGTATTCTATTATATTGTTCATTATAATATAGGATTATGATTTGGAAAATAAACCTTTTTTTAGAATAATACAAAAGATAAAATTGTGTTTGATTATTAATTTTGCTAACGTCATAGCTAACATAACAATAACTATCATTTTTTGGCCCCTAATAGTAGATTTAAAAATTTAGCACCGTGTTTAAATCAGTATTATTGTTGTTTTTTTTTGTATTAGGAACTTTTGCTTTATTTAAGTAATATTATTGTTAGAAAATCTTAAAATAATATTTTTTTTATGATAGAAAAATACCAAATTATTTTCATTTTAAATAATTGGTTTATTTTATTCAATAAATGTACATAAAAGTTTATACCAATACCGCATTTTAATTTAAATCAGGATAATATAAGCCAATACACAATGGAAATATGGATGTTATACGATACGTATTTTTTTGTTTTTTTTTTTTAACAAAAGGGTTTTGTTTTTTCCTATGTTTACTATGTACACACTTGAATTGTACGAAGTGTGGATTATGTTGTATCATATCTTAAGTTTAATTATGAAATCTACGAACTCGTATTATTGAAATACCGAGTTTTATCGTGATTTAAAAGCCGAATAAATTACGGAAGAAGTCAGGAAGTGCGATTGGATTGGACTTTTTTTTAATTCGAATTGTCGAAATATTCAAGGTATCACTTGATGTTCGACTCAACAGAAAAGTACTCGTATACAATTAATAAACGTTGAATAATTTATGTGGAGGAGATTTAAGTCGGTCCAAAGAGCTTTTTTGTAAAAATATAGTCCGTATTACAGCAATCGTGTAAAATAAATCTAAATATGAAACTCGCACATCATCTAATATGCTATTCCTTAATCTGTACGTTTTGATGTTTCTTCGAATGATTCTAAATAACTCAAATCCATTGTTTCTCAACCTAAAGTTTGCGTTGATCAGATATTTTGTATTTTACTAATAAAAAAAAGGCACACACTTGTAAAAAAGACTGATGAAGTAGCCGGTAAACCCGGAAATTAGGTTCAGATTAGAATCTATAATACGGGAGTCATCACTAAATCTATTTAACTTTTTTTTTTTTACTTACTTTGGGGTCAGTAAACTATGCTCTAATCGCATTCTAGACTTTTCAATTATAAATTTCAATATTTTAATAAAATGTCATAGCAAACTCGTATTTCTATGAAATGATCGTCATTTGGAATTATTTAAGACGCAATTTGAGAGAATTAGTTTAGAAGCAGACACAACAAATAGATTGATAAATAAATATTATTTATTTTTCGGTTTAGAATTAACGCAAGTGTACCAAAACAGTAAATTCGATGAAACTTGCAATAGTAGCACGCATGTTTTTTGGACACAAAATAAATGGCCATTTCTTAATCTTAAAGAAAGTTTCAATTACAAAATATCGTTTCTATATTGTCTGAATGTGATGGGTACTAACAGCTACACAGGAATATTTTGTTATACATAACTATTATTACAATATTCAAGATAAATTACTGCGTCGTTTTTTAAAAAAAAGAGCATTATTTTTTTTCCGAATTTTAAATAATGCTTGTACTTTTTGATAATATATCATATATCATATATATATATATATATATAACTCATAGAAACTCTTCTTTTTTCTCTCGAAATTATATCCGAAGCCGTTCTTATCATCAACACGCGTCGAAGAAATTGCTCGTAGAAATCACGGTGAAAGGTCACCCTGTACGCTAAATACCCGTCCACGACCAACGTCATCATCGTACAAAGTAATAATCGGGTGTTGTACAGCTAACCACAGTAATAAATCCTCGCACGAAGTGAACGTATGACGCTGCCGAGATAATACAGATAATCCACGGTTCACCAGTAACACGTCGCCGTCATCGTCTCGGTAAGATTAAATTTCGGTAAGTCTCGGGTACTTGGGAACTGTTTTCCTCCGTATGATCACGCGGCTATACTGGGTGACACACAAAACACATTGTTTGGAGATAAAACGTCTTTTATAATAATAAATCATTCGTATACGGAAGGCTACACCATTGCATCATTTATTAATATTGTAACTCATTTCGCCCGTATTGATAATCTTACCGATGAGTCCAATTTTATCCGCACCATCGACAATTTGTCATAACGAATCGTTAACAGATTCTCGTCACGTTTAATGAACAACGTATATTTGTGACGACCGCCGCGAAAGGTTTTTTGCAGCCGATTCCACCCGTAACACGCAATGTTTATGTATTTTTTCAATTTCCGGCAAGGCGATTTCTTATTAAAATGGGGAAAAAAAATCCGCGTAAAGAAAAGTGTTAAAATATTTTGGAAAACATTTGCTTGAACAGTTCAACGATACCGACAACGCGGCCATTTGACCTTCTTGGCGACCGATTCGTTCGGTCGGTAGTTGAGATGCGGGGCTGACAGTGTAAGCTAATGTTGGCGTCCGAAAACGAAAACTACACTTTTGGCCGTTACACTGCCCGCGATTTGTGTTTTCGCTACTGTTTAATGATATGATCCGAAAACGTTCAATACGTGGTGCCGCCAGTGATGGGTTTTCGATAGACATCGGGTCGAGCTGGCGGTAGGCGATGGTCTGAACGAAAACAATATCACCACGGTAAGCAGCATCAAAGCATTTATTCCCCGTGACGGGCGTGGACTTTGCCGTCGTTCGGTGCAGTTGAATAATCTCAATAAACGACATTTATTTACCCGCCATAATAATATTCACGGGTCGTGTTTACCGGGGCCTACATGCACGCACGCGCGCGCTACGGATGGTTTAATACGGCGGAAAACGCAGCTACCCGAGAGTGCTCAGTCAAAGAGCACCGCCGGTCGTTTTACATATCATAATATTATTTACATAATATACGACGTAATAACAAGTGGATTATCATAGCAGTACGCACTGTGACTCGACGTTCGAATGTATAGGCTGCAGCAGACGGTAATGCGTGGGCAACGGGATCCGCCGTCGTGTTTGAGATCTGAGTGTTCGGATTTCCTTTGCCGGACGAAACTCGTCGAGGACGTAACCATACCGTGTTGGGTAGACGATGAAAAGACGAAATTTTACGCGATAGCGAGTGCTAGTATGTATTTTTTTTTTTCGGGGATCTTCAGGGTTCTAATTTTAACTCGCTCCACTAGAATTTTAAACCATATCGGTCACGAAATTATTTTTTTAACGGTCGAAGAAAAACATATACCATTTTTCATGCTAAACAAATTAAGATTTATCGGTCTTCCGGCCGCAAATTAGTGATGGGGATGATTAACAAAATACAATCATAACTTATATTGTATAAAAATGATCTTATTAAAACTTAAGTAATTAGTAAAGTTTAAATAAGCCATTTGAGAAAAAATAAACCATTAAACATGACAGTCAAGCCTTGGTTAATTGTATAATAACCGTTTATTAATTATTTCGTTTATTGTTTGTATATTGCAGTAGTTAATTTTTTACGTCATTATCCATTGTGTTAAATGTAGTAGGCTTAAGGTATTTTATACATTTTAAAACTGTAGGCTGCATTGGTACAATAGTTTACTTTGAATTGATATTTATTTTAAGACTTAAACATTTTTCAAACTAAATATTTATTGAAATTTTATGGTAAAATTATTACTTTTATTGTTAAAATTTCCTGTAGTCTACCAGCTTAACTGTTTGTTCATTGTTCTCGTTTTTTAGTACGTTACTAGAATAGTCATTAAATCTGAAAATCGCAAATATAATCATAATCCGTGATTTTCATTGCACGTAAAAACATATATGTTTTAAGTTATATGAATAAATCATTTTACTAGAAACAGTTACTCTATGATAATTATCATCATTCATTTAAATTATGAGAGGATAAAATATTTTCCACTCCTTTGTAAATTATTAAACATTTAAAATTTATACTCCCTCCATTTTCAAAATATGTTATTGTTCTATAACTATGACGAAATACTTGTTCGATTAATATAACTGTTGTGAATTTTTTTTTTTTTTATATTTGTTTTCATCCGAGGAGATAACATTGAGCGTTAACTATAAACTATAAACGTAGGTATATATATAAATATATTATTATTTTATATTATATTATGTATTTAATTGGTAAGTAAAGTAGAGGGATACGGCAGCGGCGGAGGCGAACCATAACTTTGTTTCCTACATGTTTGACTGGAACTACTAAGGGTTACTTCAACCATCTTATATTGGAATCATGTAGTTTGTCCGATCCAGTAACTCCAAGACCCCAAAATATCCCAAAGAATTCTATTCTTAATTCCATTTATTATTTCTTGTCTATGATGACGTCTACGGCAACGTTGCGATATAGACTGTATTTAGGGCATTGTTACGGTAAAACGAAATTGTTTTTCTCGGTTAATAATTAACTTATTTATTTTTTGACAATAAATTTAATTACGTAATAAACAGAAGAGAAAACAAAATATTGATTTTTTTTTTAACTGTTGCCGAGCAAACTCGAGATAAGAAAACTATAACATTTTATCGTTAAACAAATAGCGTATTGGAATAAACGTGTAGGTCCTGATTACTCGTCAGCAGAGACCTATTTTTTATTTACTTATTGTCTACATCGAGAACATATTACATCATCGTTACACAACGAGTCAAGATCAACGTTTGTTTGTTTAAAAATTACATCCCATTATTTCGTGTGTTTGAAGTCTACAAGATTTTATGTTCGTTTAGATAATGCTCCATAGGATCACGTTCGACTACATTTTATACCGCGGTTAAAGCGATATAAACTTATCAATTTTTCGATAAAGATTCGGGTTTATGGACACATCCGGCTTAATGATATAGAAACCAAAATGATGGTTTTTCTGAATCCCATGGTGCCCGAATAATTTACAATACAAAATTCGTCTCCGATCGTTAAATGCGCATTTAGATGGCTGTAAACTTTACCGATCGTATACGTAGTTCCGGATTGTACTGTAATTTTCGTCTTCATTAAATATTCTCGCTTTCCGACAGCTTATTTTCTTTGCTCTTTTATAGTTTTGTCAAAGTTAGTCGGTATAAAGAGACAAATAAAAAAATTAAAATAAAAACGTAAATTCACAATGTTCTTAACAACGTTGATTGATAATCGATTAATGAATGGTATATATTCTTTTCATACGAAATCACACAGTAAAAAGTCCCATTACGGTTTACGGTGTTAAGTGTTTATGTACATTTCCATAGCGAAAAACACGATGGAACGTTTGACTTATTTTATGTTTTCTATCGTCCTTTTGCCAATTATTTTATTTTTCCGAGTATACATAGCCGATAGTGCTTTTGAAATTCTGTGAAATACTTCATTAAATGTTTCATTAATGTTTTCGCGTTTCAAAACTCAAATAAACACTTTCGCAGTAGAACAATGACGTCTTCGGTTCCGTGCCTCTCGTTGTAACCATTTTGCGCGTCTTTTTTAGTTATCGTCTAATTAAAATAAATTACAATATTTCTTGTGTACATACAGATATGCATCGAGTTGTTGTCAGATACGTTTTCGTGTATGAACAAACTCGTGGAAATCTCGGGAAATAATATTTCGAAATGTTCGATTGTGGTTCAAATATTATACAACATTGTACAGTATTATTCTGCAGTTTAATTAAAATGTATTATTAGTTGAGTTATACAATGCGATGATTGCACCACGAAAATACATAAACTATCGACCAACCGAAGTGCATAGGGTGAGGTCATAGTTTGAAAAAATAAAATGACAATGGACAACGTATACCATACCAGGCGGGTTTTCATCGGTTTCATCGTAGTTTGCCTTGATCAATCGTGATTGGTCCCTATTGCAATGTCAGTTCGTGTATTATTCACTGGTACAACGATAATAATATCATTGTCAATATACAGATACGCCATCCTATTGTTCAGATTAGTAGCAGTTACGTGGACGCGCAGATAATATACATCACTACAATCGTTTCCATTCGACTAGACGAAAATGTGATATTCAATAATTGAAACAATAACTGAATAATGATTTTCTACTATTAATTAAATACGGTTATGAATAAATATTTCCTATCACAAAGATAACTAATTGTGCTAACAATATCTTTCCATCCGCAGTAGAATTATAGAATTATGAGAACCATAACCGAGTTACAAATTGATTGGTCAATATCAACTGATTTTGACTTGTTCAAAATGTAATTTCATATTCGATAATTCATAGTCATGGATACTCGTTTAATTTGTATATTGTTTATAGTTGTTTTTCATTTCATATTTTACGAAGCTACACACTTTTGTAAACGGTTTCATAATCGTCTACATAATGATTATAACCCACTCATACATATCCTGTATACCAATATCATATTAGGCGATCCCAGACGTTGTACATAAAATACTTGGTGCCGTGATTGTTACAAAAATGAAAATAAATTAAAACTATTTAGAAAAATGTATTAAAGCCCCAATGAAATGTCGCTAATGAATGACTTATTGTTCGAAAATGTTATGTTAATAATCAATTGATCGTATGTTCTAATTGTGGTACTCGTATATATTGTGTACCAGGCGCGTAGCTAGGAATTTCAAAGGGGAGGTGTTATTTAAAATTAATTGACAAAATTATACACATAAAACTAATACCTTTACCTATATTTTTGTAAAAACGCATTACAAGTGAATAGATAATGGTTTATGAGAACATTTTTTATTAAAATTTAAAATTTTTTATCTTATATATTATAATGATTAATAAAAAAAAAAAAAAAAAAAACGGTTTAAAATTATAATTAATGCCGAGTACATCTTTACTGCTTTACATTATTGTTATCGTAATAATTATTGTTATTTTCGTTTTGATAAATAAACGGTTAATGATGCATCTTTATCTTTATAAGACATAAGTATACTTCAGCTGGAAGGGAGGTGTTACTACACCAGTAACACCCCCCCCTCGCTATGCCCCTGTTGTGTACAATATATATATATATATATATATTGTGTACATCGTATACATATATTGTGTATTTCTATGTGTAAAATAAATAAAATTGAAATATTTTACAAACGCTTATTATTATAACGTTTAAAATATTTTTGTAAATGGTTTTGGCCAGTTTCGAACCAATACAAACAAATTAATGGTCGAAAACCGGTTCTTACAAAGTCGAATGCAAACAGTTACAACGACACCTTGTGGCCACTGCGTGCACGTAGCCGTTACCAATTGTAACAATAGCGTTTTACGAAATCAATGACAATACTGTACTAACTTACATCGTGTAATATTACAACGGCACGTGATTATAATTTGATATTGTGATGTCTTGACGACATGTCCGCGTACGTTCGATCTCTCGTGGAAACGAATCTTCTTCCTACGCGATGCGATAGTAGAAGTTTCTCGGATCGTGACGTACATATAATAATAATAATAATAATAATAATAATAATATGTATTATTGTATGAAATGTCTATTCCTGTCGAAAGTGTGTACACCTGATACGCTTGCAGTCATTGTCAATAATTCCGTCGCCGCCGGCGTGAACGCAGTACTATACACTATGCGTACGTGCTGCGTGATCGTTATCCGCCCATCCGTTCGTGCGACCAGGCATATTCGATAGCGTTTCAGAATACGAGATCAACGTAAAAACCCAATACAACACGCACATTGTAATGTCATTGTGCATAGGTAATCGAATAGGATTTAATGTCGGCGTAAACCGTTTAATGTTTCCGCACTCGGCGATCGTAAATACATTATTTCGCGTGTCGAAGAAACCGAGCGCTTTTTCGTTTCGTGCATTGATTAAATATACATAGATAGACCATAGCTATACGCAATATGGAAACACGTACATTTGTACGGATTATGTGACAATAGATAGCGTTGGTAAATACTAAATTGTACACAATATACAAATCGGTAGGATAAAATTAAACCGCGATAAGAATTCCAAGAATATAAATTAAATTGAATATTGTTATTTACTAAATTGAATGGCTAATCATATAATCTTATTTTATTTTCGAATATTATGTTTCTCATGGCACTACTATGATGATTGCTGAATAAAGTTAAGTTTAAAATGTTAATTTTAAGTAAAATAATTATTTTTTTCAAATAATAATTTTTCAGAAGCAACTCAAGCACTCTAAGAAACATTATTGATTTATTTTATATTTAATCAATGAAAATATAGGTACCATAGTTGATTTAGGATCTAGCAAAAGATTTTTAATTTAAACAAAACAACTTAAAAACTTACATATCCATCTAAAATTATTGATAATAAATTTTAAAAATGCTGTGGTTTTACACTTTTAGTGTCTTTTACAAATTAACAAACACATAGATACATTATTTTATAATCAAAAATTAAAACAAAAGTAAACACAGGTTGGAACAAATCTAAAATCTTGATAATAAATAATAAATTTAAGACAATAACAATTTTAAATAAAAGTATAGTATAAATAATGTAAATATAATTATTACATTTTACGTACTTAAGAGCGACGTTTTACATATGGTTTAATAATAACCTATAAATAATAATAATTAAACATTAAAAAAACATAAAAAAAATAATTAGAAAACTTCCAAAATAATGTTAAATAATAATAGGTAGGTTGTTAGATACCTAATAATTATCAGTTAATACACAAATTAGAGAAATGAGGATCAAACATTTTTTAAAATCTTAAGTTTAGCAACTGTTTGGTTTTTATTATTTTTAGACTTCCAATTAAAATCTCTAAGCAATTTACAGTTGATCAAATGTAAAATAATGAACTCTATATGAGGTTGACATTCAGTTTTGAAATTAAAATAAGATGGAACTAGTTTTTTGTAAATTATTTTTTCAATCGTTTTTCCGATTTTATTCAAAAATGGTTTTTCAGCTACTATATTGCCTATTGTTAATTGACACTCTGTAATGAATTTTCTAAAATTATCGGTTGGTTTTTTTAAATAAAAATTTTCTGATTTTATGCCGTAGTTTTTACAAAATATTAAATAGTCTGTTTGTTTATTATAGTTTACTGGGTCTAAAGTTAACATTAAATTTTGACAATCAACACAATTAAATTTTTCATAACATTTTTTTCCTAAGTAACCACTAAAATAACTATCTGAGCAAACAGAAAGAGTCACGATAGGCTTAACTAAATTTTCATTTCTTTTAGCCAGTGGTGATATTGAAAAAGAAGAAAGACTAGAGTCGGATTGTTCGTCTTCTTCATTAACGATAGAGTCATCAGTTGGTTTTATAATTGTATTTGTATCAAACTCAAACATAAAATTACGATCGTCATCTGCTTCACAATTTGACAATGCAGATGGTTTCATCAATTGCATATTAGATAACATTTTAAAAGTAATTCTAAATGCCTTTGCTGTAGGGTTTGTATTATAACCACATCTTTGGCGAAAAACGGAAAATGTATTTTCAATTACATCTTGATTTAATCGCGCCGTTAACAAGTATTCAAAACCTAATTTTGTTATAGGTTAAAATGATCATATATTAATTAAAAAATGCTCAGCCATGTTTAATTTATTTCAATATGAATAAATTCTTAAGATATACTTAGTCAATAGTCGTAAAAAAAAAAAAAAATGTTGTACTCTGCAGGATTCGAAATCGGAACCCTGGGTTCAAAGCCGTATAATATGACCACTGAACCACAAAAATAGCGCACTCTGATGTCTAGCTCCCATACTACTAGATTTCTGGCTCCCCCGGTCGGTTATTGGGAGCTTCCATACATTATCATTGTATGGGCTATCTATGTATATTTAATCAATGTTTCGTGTGTTTAAACGGGTTACGCGATAATCGGCCGATCGATTTCTGTGCGTACGTTTTACCCGTATTCCATTCCCACACGTCGCGTTTAAGTGCTCGTGTAATGTATGTTTGTGGTACCCCACGTAATTTACGTTAAGCTTCGTCGTGACACGCAGCTTTGCTGCCAAAGCAAATGTAAGTGAAAAGCGTTCGGGTACGACGGAGGTCCGGACGATTGCGGTTCGGTTGACGTGTACATCTATATAATGGCCAAAAATGTACAAACGAAAACGTAATTTTTCCCGAAAAGGTCGACTGTTGCACACGGCCGCGGTCACCGGTACGCGAACTTCGGTCGTCAAAGTGTTGCGTACGAGGATCAGTTGTGCCCGCGATATTGGCTTAGGGCGTCGCGCTCGGAGCGTATCGTTAAAAACGAACCCTAAATCCTAAATATTATTCGTAGTTTTGTTATGGCACGTAACAGTTTAAAGATCGTCCGTCCGTTCCTTCACCGGTATCGTTTTTTTTTTTTTAACCTATTCCTCCGTGTCATACAAACGCTCTATGCCGTACGATCTCACGTGGCTTCCATCCAGTTCGATTACCATTTACTACGGGTTCGCACGAGAAGATACAATGTTCAAGCCGGTTAGAACTACGCGGTTTCCGCTGAACGAAATTGTATAAAAAATATTATGTTCCCCTAAGCGTTTCGTACCATATTGTGTACGAATTTAATTTTGTTATACAAGACCAACCATTAAAAAAAAACTAAAATTGTATAACTATTTTTCAAAATTTTATAAATAAATATGATAAAAATCAAAGACCCACATTTTTCTCTATAATTTCTATGTTTAAATAGAGACCAAAAAGATTGAAATTTCCTATAGGGTCTCGCCACTTAAAATGTTCGCGTGTCATTGGCCAAAAAGAAGGGACATAACACGATATTGTCTTATTTGAAGACGTTTGCCGTTCAACAAGATATTACTGACGCAAATGGTTTTCTACCAACTTTACTATTTTCGTAAGAAGAGAAACCGAGGAAACGACACACTAAAGAAGTTATGATCGTAGTATCCGCTCGATGTGCGCGATCTGAAATATTGTACACGAGGCAGAGGATAACGCGAAGGAAATAAAAACCATTCTACACATAACACACACACACACTCGTATTTTCGGCTAGAATATTACATTTGAATATCTTCCTAAAGCCTATAGGTAGTGTATCTATTGTACCTTGTGTATATTTTTGTGTTTTTCATAAAATCGTATATTTATTGTGCTGTGGATATACTTTACATCGCTTGATCGCATGTTTGAATTTAATAAAAATGTAAATATTATATTTCAAATGCATTGTAAAATCATATATAATATGCGTTGGGTCGGTGGTTCGTCGGTTAATGGGATCGACTAGAATTGTAAAATCCAATACCAATTGTAAAATTTTGTTATTATACATGTAATCACACGTTTAACCGATCTCATCGATGAGTTCACGTATACGAAATTATAAATTTATGTATTTATTATAATTATTAGGTTTGTAGAATTGTTCATACATTAATGACTTGATAATCGGTATTATGTGGTAACATAAGTTGGTGCGAATTAAATCGTAAAACTTCTGTGATCTATCAAGTCTATCATCTATAAGACTTATATATCACTTAGTGATAAAGATATTTTTATTGTTATATCTCGATATCCGTTCATACTGATTATTCGTAATCTAATTGAAATAGTGCACGAGTGATCAATATTTAATATTTTACTCAATGATTTAAGAAAAAAGACCATAGTCAACAACGAGTGGAGCAAAGATATTTCATAACCCAAATTATATGAGGTATAAAAGAAATATATTTCTCGAGAGAGAGCAATGATCAAAGTTGAAATACAGTAGAATCAGTATTTAATAAAACTCAGTATTGCACCATACGAAATTTTTAATTCTTTTAGATTCTGAACGGAGTAATGGAATCTATTGGTTTTACAATGATGTGTGTTTTATTTTTTACTTTATTTTTTTATTTTTGTGTCTGACGACACCTTTTTTGGCAGTAAAAATGCTTAGATTTACTTAAGCAGCAACTTTTCTGAAAGGAAAGTGAATGTAGATGGTACATTGGCAAGTCAAAAATCCAACTTTTTCAATACTTTTTAAAAAAATCGAAAAAAATCGAAAAAAATGAAAAAAAAATTACGAAAAAACGGGAAATTTTACGCAAAATCACGTTTTTGCAAATTACATTTTTTTTAAATGCTCTAACTCAAAAACGAAAATTCGCAACAACTTGAAATTTTCACCAAATCTTTATATTGACGTTCTCTATACATAGTTAAGTTTTCAAAGTATTTTGACATATTTTGACTTATTTATAGACAATTTAAATTTTCGATTTTTGTTTTTAAACATCTATCAAATTTAATTGGCAGACCGAAAACTCTTGAAAATTTAATACAAGGTTTATAATAGTTAAACTTATCGTAACTAAAAAATTTTGGAGATGTTGAAATTATTTAATTTATCAATTACATAAATCCATTGTTAATTTTAAAAGTCGCAATCAAGTATCAACGTCAACGTCGTCAACATGTGAAATGAGTCATTACTAATGACCAACATACATTATACGATATCACATACATAAATATTAAAATTGATGCTATATATTAATATAAGGTATTATTATAATAACTACATGTATTATTTTTAAATAATTTAACTATGTCGCTGTATGCAACTGCCAACCCATCCTAATCGAAAAATATATTTATCGTTTCAAAATAAAATATACTTTTTACAATATTTATAAATAACAATGTATTATATCCTAGACAAACATATTAACTCCGTTCAGAATCGTTATTCGTACACAATGATATCTATCATTGCATTCAAATTTAACAAATCCATTGTAATAATGACCTATCCTATAAACGAGGTGCACTCCACCCCCAACTGTACAGCAGAGCGAGGCCCATTCGGTTCTTTTTTTATTTATTAGTATAATTGTGTCAATACACCAGGTATTTTTACAATGTTTTACAATTTTTAATTCTTTAAACAGTCAGGAATATTTATAATTTTGAGTTATTTCACTATTTTAACACGGATGTTTGTGAATGCTCAAAAAATATTTGTTAGGATTATGGGTGCCAAAAACAGTTTTCAATGCGTTGAAAGAAAACGATAAGAAAAATAATTAGTATTACTGATTTAGACGCAATACGGTACGAGACGGAAACAGAATGGCAGCAAATAGTGTATATTAGGCAATCATCCACGCCTATAATAATACGTATAAAATGTAATGTGTTATAGCCGCAATGAATGTTTGGTTGCCTATCGTATAACATTTGCTGACCCTTGTCGTTTGATACCATTTTCGTGCAACCGTATTATACGATCTCGCGGAAGGGGGAGTCTTAAACATACAGTTTTCGAACGTTTCAAGATTGAATTTATAATATCGAATCGATCGCGATGCGGAACCATCACGTATCTGTTGTACGCGCAAAGGCGTGAGATTGCAAATAAGAAGTGCAGTTCTCGCATTCGTTTTCCCGCGTCTAGTTTTTCGATTTTTCTGCACGTCGCACTCAGATCACAGATAAAATCGAAGAACCGTACGTTTAAAGTGTACTCCTATGTGTACAATATTGTTTGGCATTTATCTACTGTCATTATGGTAACGGAAACTTTTGGCACATTTTTATCGTCGGGAAAACAAGTTTCGAACGATGTGTGCGATAACCTCAACGAAATAAAATTTTTATGGAGCTCCTGAACGTCCCCTTCCCTCGCGGTTCCGAAACTTTTACGCCGCCGACTACATAGGAAGTGACGACTGCGAAGTCACATATCGTTTCGCTCGCGTGAATACCGCCCTTACGTGCACGCGTTGTCTGCACGCACTATTTGAACCGTACGGTCGCGACTTGTGCTTTCGGTTTGGTACGTGTGTCAACGTATACGTATACACGTAATCCGTTCCATAAATAATACAATATACTTGTTCAAGTTAATTACACGTGTTTTAGAAGTTCGTGTCCACGTATATTAAGTTACACGCGTTTATAGGGTCCAAAAGTTTTTATAAAATTTATTTTTAAGAATTTATTATGTCGTGGTGTAATTCTTACGTACCTACACTACATTATGTTAATATTTTTTTATTTATTATTTTTTTTTAAATTTAACTATTGCACATATTGTTATCGTTCTAAAATTGCCATTTCTAGATGTAGGCGACCTCATTGCGACATGGTAGTCAAAGTTTTAAGTTCACACATAACATTTTAATTGACGACTCGTCAACCTTGAAATAACTTTAACGAGTACTAAATAATAAACATTTTATCGCGATGATAACCACATTATCGGAAAAGCAACGACAACAAAAACTGCGAAGAATTATTTTGAGTGATTTAATGAAATTTATGTGTTGCACATAGTCGTTGTTTATTTTCGTTCGAGTAGTATGATATTCGCTGGTATTTTGGCCAACAATTGTACTTTATAAATATCATTTTATCTACCCGATATCGTATCGAGGTGTACATGGGTATCGAGTAAACACCATCATAGAACCAAGAACGCACGCTTCGCTTCATTCTAGGCAATAAGTACGCCGCATGTACAATGAAAACGTAAAGATTTATTTTCACTAGTGCAATATTTATCATTTATACGATTCATTTGTTTTTATTCAATGAACATTTTTCGAACTAGCGTGTTGTGCCAAGATACATAATCTTTCCTCGGTATAAATCCAAAACCTAATGAAAGGTGTTCGAGGATTAACATTGTCAAAAAGGATAATTTATTTTACTTCGTCGAAAAACATTTTTATCCGTATGAATAGTTCAAATGCAAGTATGGGTTTGAAAAGATACGGACACAACCGGATTTACTAACAATTTAATTCGTTGTTGAACGTTTGTCCGTCGGCGTGATGTCGGTATGTACCGCGTTGTGCCCGTGAAATGCACGTAGAAGCTGGGCTTATGGTGTTAAGCAGTTCCACCCTTTGTCTTATGGGAACTTTGAACACGTGCTCTGGTCCCCATATGGATGGAGGCCTCGAATAATAGAATTTATAACTTTAAATTTTAAGCTGTAACGTATTATATACATAATAATTCGACCGGTGGTAAAAAAAAAAAACAAGCAAACAAGTATTTGCATCTTTATAAACGTTAAGTATATTCTCCACTGCAGTGGTACCATGGTATGTGGTATTCTTTAACGTGAGCGATAACACTACGTTTGGCAGTGTTCCGGTGAACTTTTCGGACACACGTTGGTGCACACGGTTTATCGGGCACCGTAAACAATAACGGGTCTTCCAGCGTTCCCCCTCCCCCTTCATCCCTCGCTAAAAGTGGACGCGCGCCTACCCGGTGCTCGGAACGTGCATGTGATGCCGTCATAGCGTTCGCGTGCACACCACCGGCGATACGACACTTAATCATAACGGTGTCACGTGTAACTTTTACAAACTCCGCCATGTGGATCAGATCACCGGGTGTACTGGTCAAGTGCGAACCGCGGGAGTAACATCATTACAAGCACCGTGGATGAACCTCCAAACGCCGTAACAAACGATCACGCGTCGTCCCGCTGTCGAAACGACTCGCGAAAGGGTTAATAATTATTAATTATTACACAGTCGTTACAGCGCGATTAAGGTGTGGATAAACGTGGTGCCGCACACCGTCCGAGAGTTACGCCTGGCGCGGGTAGCGGCTCACATCGGCCAAAGGCTCGTCCGATGGACTCCGAGTTTTCTACGCGTAGGCGGGTCCCGGGTACACGTACTGCGACTACCCGAAATCGATTCAACTGTTTTCTTTCTATTCGTTACCTATAATCCATAACTGTCGTAGCTTAACGAGAAGTTTAATGGTCACATGTTGTTCGATTTTTAAACCGGTTATTTTTTTTATCCGGCAAATATAGTCGAACGCACACCAATAACGAGACTAATAAAACGCAAGGAAATTATACATTTTCATCAATACCGGTTAGTTGTCTTAGACAAGTGTTTTCTAATCACGTGTTTAAAGAATCGCGTTATAGACACGCCTAATAGTTTAGGTAATGTCTAAAATGTCTCGTTAATCTTACTGTCACACCTCGCATTGACTGGAGAGTGTACTGTAATACATGTATTACAAGATAGTACAAGTAAATCGTAATCTGAACTTGGTGTGTTAAACCTTTTCATAAATCATAGATTTGGCTCGAGTTTTTGGCCGGTAAACAGGCGGTGGATGCTTATTTCTTGACAGTAAAATGCCGATTGCCTCTATGTTATTTAAAATTGTATAACCGCGCTGCTGCCGGGTAGTACAATCACAACGTCGCCGGTCAGGGACGCGACGAACGTGAGTATGACGTAAAATGCACGGGGACGGGGCGCGATAGGGCTTGCGATGCGCACGGAACAGATGACCGAATTCTGTTTCTGTCTGTATTTTTTTCACCCCTCGATAACTCATATTGTTAAATACTGCGTTGATAACTGAATCAATTAAAATTGTTTGTGAAAAGTAATCTAAAAACTTCAGCTTTTTACTTTTTCGTTGTTTTGGCAAAAGTTAAAACAATCGTATAGCGTTACTTTTTCCGAACATTTATCTCTGCGTGAATTCTTTATCGATGAAATATTTTCTACTAAAAATACAATTATAAATACATTTTGTAAAATCGATGTCTATAAACCGTCTAAGTATACCGAAATAATGATTTTATTTTTACTTTTTAAAAGTTTACCAACAGATGTATCATTATTAAAAAAAAAAAGAAAAAAGAAAAGAACCTACGTTGGTCTTAAGTTTTAGTGGCCTATAAAAAAAAAAAAAAATTAAACAAAATATTATTAGAATATTATCATCGTTGCGATCATGGGCGATGTTGCGATTAGTCAAAACTTGAAATTCTCACGGAACACCCTGTGCAGTTCTATAATGCCGCCACCGTTGTTTGCGTGTCTTCCGGCCGTTTCGCGGTTACCGGTATACATCCATACGCATATCAGGTGTGTCGGTGTAATCAGGTGATCGTCATGTGGCTAGTTCACAGCGGGTAGGCGCACATGTCGGCGGTAATTTTCAATTTGGACTTTACGCGTTACGTTAGGTGTATACAACTCGACCGTATTTCTAAAACACGCGATCCGGCCCGTTGTTAAACCGTTTCAGTGTGTTTCAGTTCATGTATTGTATTACCAAAGTTTTAAATTTTACCTCTGAAATAATAATTTAGCCATATTGCTTCGATGTAGTGTACGCGGCGGGAATCGTGAACGCGTTGGGGCGTCATCACGTTGCCTGTCACGGGCACGTAAACTATTATTTTTTTCGGTCGAGGATTTGTGAAATATTTTCATTATATTATTTTGTGAACAACTATAAGACGTGTACGTATATTTTTAGAAGGCGAAATAGAATTCATCAGCTCATTTTGCAAATCTAGAGGGACATTTTTCCTATATTCATATTATCGTAATTTTTATGTATGAATTCGTTGTAATCCAATCGATCGGTTTACCTAATATCATGTTGCAATAAATGCCGTTTGCGCATTACGTTTAAGAGGAACGTTGCGCTACTAGAAAATATCATGTAGAGTGTTGAATTTTCCTCTAAAATATACACCTAACAGTATTTGAAAAAATGCGTACAAACTCGGGGGCTCTTAAACAGTAATTCGTCCGAATAATTAATCTGAAAAGTTCTGGATCACGCCTACTCTTAAAAAAAAATATCGCCCTTTTTCCAGACGATCGAACAATTTTCGAACGATTCGTTCGTATTACAAATGCCTCTTTGAAACCCCAAGAAAAGAGTTTTTAAACGAGTTAGGCAAAATTAAACGAAAAGTAATCGAAGAATTTTCAGATGTTCACTTAAACTTAATTAAATCATGCTGACTATAAAGAAACATTGCTAAAAGGTTTTGTGGAAAAAAAGTATACGTAAGTTTTATACATATAACTTTACCGGATTACCGTCATCAGAGTGCAAAAATTCGATTATTATTATTGCATCGTGTTGAAATTCATAATCAAATTATAGTATACGGCTAAATTTATTGTGAGCATCGTGTTATTATAATTATGTTTAGATAATAATTTATAGAACTATTCGGTATAGATTAGTAAATATCTTTGTAATTATCTGCAATTTATTAAATATTTTAAATTCGTGAAAATATAAAACCCATCAATAGATTCAACGTCTTCAGCGACTAAAATATCGAAGTCGATACTTGTCTTAACTATAAAAACAGTACGGAAGCCGCATACTCGATCAATGAAATTATCATCATCCACGCACTATTGCATAAGTATGTAACAAAAATAATACTGATCACTACTAAATGGAAATCATCAATCATTATTAAAATTACCTGCAATCAAAATGAAGTTTGTTGTGATTTTTTTCGTTTAAAACATAGACCCTGTATACTTATATTTGTATTCACATAAATCCTGTAATCGTTAACAGTCCGGAGTGCATTATATTTCACAATCCACCCAGATGCCTAAAAAGTTACTAGTAATCAGACTTTAATTTTGCGCAAATCGTGTTCTCCTTAGGGACGTATTTCTTTATCATGTTCCACAAGTTTGTTTGTTATACTACTATTCGGGGTGTGTATATACACGAGGTTTCTAAATTTATTTTTTAAATTGTAAAAAAAAAATCACATCAAACATAATCGAGTAATATAGTAAACAATGTAGCGTGACGTACACGGTCATATTTAATTTTTACAATAACGAACGTGTTTTAAAAATCATTTCAATGTACCACGTGCAGGTGTATTTATAGCGAATTTCGTTTTGGAATCTCGGAAGAACGATTGCGGACACGTAACATAAAGGTTATTATTCCGTTTCCAAATAGGTATTCAGATGGAACGAAACAAATATTTTTATCGGTTTCTTTCGCGACATCTTCGAATTACATGGTAAACTTAGAATATTACTCGTATCGACCGTTCGGTGGTAACTCGAACCAAGCGATCAAACTGAATTAAAAAAAATCATTACGAATGCGTTACATTATGATTTAAATTAATGTATGTTTACACAGAAACATAGTTTTTCTGGGCCCAAGTATACCGCGGACTCTAAGGCGTTACTTTCGACTATTTTACATGGTTCTCATGGCGTCGCCGATTTTGCGCTTCAGTTGCACTGAATGTAACTTTTTTTTCGCAAATTTTTCACAGGTGACAGAGAGTTAGGGAGAGGAGGAGGAGGAGGGAAGGAGAAAATTATAATCGGGTCGTGTAAGATATTCGATTCGCGTGCCGCATTTTAACGTTTCGTGTTGTATTACGATATCGGCGTACGCTATTCAACAGTAATAATACAATGTACGGAGGAGTGGGGAAATGAAAATGCAGCGGTGTACACTCCGAGGAGAAGTGTGGGTGCGCGTTGCAGTTTATCATGCATCACACGTGCCATTGTTATTGCGAACCGCGCGCTTTCGGCGAAATATTCAACGGACGAAATGTAAATGATAGGCACGTCTCTTCCGGACTACTTTCATTCGTTTACCCACTGCAACGTTGGGGGGCAATCTTATCGGCGCGATAGTTTCAATCACATAAAACGCATAAGTATGCGAAGACCTCGTACAACGTATGTAATGTATACATACGTATATATGCAATGTACAACGTTCGCGAAGATGTTTTAATAAAGAAACAGGTATTACCAGGGTTTTCACGAGGAGGGGCGATAGGGAGAACAACCTCGAACCGTGTATTTTGCTCGTAACGTATCGATTTATTTGTACGAAATTTGCAATAATACCGGTAGACTGCTGCAGTGATTGTTTAAAATCATGATTTTGTGTTCAGAAGTGAAATTAATTGGATTCCTTGAAGCTTAAAATGTTAACAGCATTCAGTATAATAAAATATGTAATAATACGTGTCGCTCAATGGTACTCGTATTAAGATGAAACGAATTAAACTTGTCTAATGATTTTGAACTTTGATACACTGTAATTGTTAATCGGTTAAAATAACGTTGAAGATGTATATGTAATACGTATAATAATAAATTTGATAACACATAGTGTCTAACGGTTAGGATTTCAATCAAAGATAAACGAGAGAAAGTTAACGCATACCGCATCGAATATCAATATCATCGCCGATCTCATATTGATCTGCTAGCATGAAATTTCTAAAAACAATAGCTTCGAATAATTTCGTGCATACATTTTACAATAATTTTCTTTTTAAATACGATCGAGTGTCGGTAATAAGACACATACGGGACCATAGTACTATTGGATTGTTAAAAAGCACCGGATTATCGGAAAAACTTGATGTTTAAACAGAAATCGGATAAAATATATTGATTTTTATTACATAATTTGATTTAAGTTTTACAATTTTAAATTTACATGTAAATTATAAAAAAATTTATCAATTAACACTTAATACGAGTAGGTTCTTCAGTAATAAAACTATATCTGGATATGGTTAAAATACGCCCGAATTACTGAGAGTATCGGACTAGTGCAGAGGCAAACCGTCAAAACTTTAATGTAGTAATTATAAATTTCCATATTAATATTTCTTTATTTTTTTCACCGGCCTCTAGGTAAAGCGCTAAAAGCTAGAGAGCAGTGATTTGTAAAATATTACCGTAAAAAATCCACGTTCCTATTTGCAATAATTATTTCAATTTCTAGCATAATAATATTTTCAGCGATAACAATTTTTGTAACACACATACTTACAGTGGCGTAAATGCAACACCAAACAACTCTCAGGTGTTGCAAAAGTATAATTTTGTGACATCAAAAATATTCAAAATTGTAATCCGCCTCTCGCCATTCATCTTATTTAATACTTAACATTAATATGAGCGCATGGTGGCATATCAACGGTTGATAGTTGATACTACTGAATTAAAATATATTAAAATATTATGAATTATATATATATATAATTATTAACACCTGTTAAAGTTGAATATACTTATTTATTTAGTTTTAATGCTCTTTTTTTAAATTAACATAAAAATAGAATCCCCCTCCTAGTTTAAGATCAGGGGAGGAGAGAGATGTATGTATATATAAATATTCATTATTACATAAAAAAAATTGCGACACCAAAAATTATATCCAAATTACGCCACTGCATACGTACTCAATAAACGTTGCCGGAACTGGACACACACATAATTTGATAATCTATCGCGCTTTGCCGCGCTGTTAATTACGTCTTGCAGATTTTTGCATACAAGACACACGCTCGTGAACGGATTTCTAATATCCTGGTCATAATAACAATAACGTTTGCACGTTAACAAAGGAACAAAATATCACAGTCGCATCGATATAAAATACACGTTTGATCATCGATTTCGGATTTATTGATACGCCGTTCTATTGGCAGCATCTAGACGTCGTTGAAATTGTTTCTGTTTAAACTTGAAGAAAACAAATACTTAAAACTATAAGAGAAGTTTTTGTTTCTGTCGTTGAAAAGCTGTAGTGTGTATCGAGTTAAACGCAAGGGAGCGAAATGATAAAAAATAAAATTGAAAATAGCAGGAGAATAGCGTCAATGAATTTCCATAGTGGGCGCTACCAGAATTCAAGAATACGATGGCGTGTCTGTATGTTCTAAGATCTATAGTTGACTTGACTGTGATGTTAATGTCGATACACAGTCGACAAAGCATTCTTATCGATTCGATAATAACTTATTGTAAAATTAAGCAATCGACGTGATCAATCATTTTTATAACTATGCCATTTATACTATAATATTATTACGGTTATCATTTTGATTATTATTGTTGTAATTATTATCGTATACGATCCAGATGTAGCGGACGGGTTGGATTACGTATGAACATTTATTACACATCGTCTAGCGGTCTCAGGCGCATTCGGTGGAAGGGGGTGGTAGGACGAGGGTCGGGCGTTGCTGTCGTGTCGGGAAAGAGTGCAGTAGGCCGAAGCGAACGCGACTCGTTCCCGAGAATTTAATTGTTCGTGTATTATTATTTTCGCGGGTGTACATTTTTCAGTGCTCTCGAACGCGTCTGGTCGTGAAACGTTATTACGATGGATATAATTGATATTGTTTTTTCTTCTCTTCAAATACGTCTGCAATTGATAAAACGGACGCAATACGATATTGTATTATTCGCGTGTAAACGCCACAGGCGTTAACGGGGTTTTTTTTTTTTAATTAAAGTTAAATCGGTAAGTTACACGAAATAATTAATTAAATAAAAATTGTTGATAAAATTCGATGCGCTGTAATAATTTGGAGTTATTATTATTCGCCGCCCATATTGTAATGCTTGGCGGGGATAAAAGTCTATCAGTATATGTACGACCGTTTCGAAACGATCAAACAAGAATATTAATACCATACATTCACGCAAATTTCAAAAACCATCGTTTTACTTTTGACCTTTAATCAGGCGGACCAATTGGTTTGTACGACTGACGAGTTAATTCGTTACAACACACAGTGTCGACGGTCGTAAATATTGTTTCGAACAAAAATGCATTTTACCTTTTAGTATCATTTAAGCGCTATGTGGGATGCCTACCTATTCGAAAAATAAAAACCGTATAAAAGCGAAAAGAATTTCGAATCCGATTAAAAAATAAATATTTGGTACGAAAAATGTTTGTTAAAGATATAAAATATACATTTTACCACATTACCGACATGACGAAATACATCTTTTATTGTATTCCGAAGTAAACGCTGTACAATGGCGAGTAACTGACGTAAAAGGTATAATGGTGTAATCCTTTATTGCATCGTGTTTTATATTATACTTACAATATAATTTTTTCTGCCTAAAAATATTTTCATCGTTCGGCCCAAAGACAAATCTTATGCACATGACTAGTCGGTTATCTATACGAATCTGCGTGTCATAGAAAATTAAATTAAATTTAAAATCGCAATATGTACAAAATGTTTTAATGAAATGATGTTGGCAAAGTACCATGTTTGACTCGTAAAGTTTTACCAGTAAAGTTTAATAAGTTTATTTACAAATTCTGACTTTAAAACTATTTAATGGAATTATAAATGCATGTATAGATATACACATAATATACTGCTGGATCGATTGCAAAATAAACCACCTCTCAAGTTAGGAAAATAATTATTATGACCACTTTAAACTTAATACTGCAAATCGCAAAGTTATAATATGTAGTAAAACGTCAAAATGAGAACGAACATTAAATCCCAACTGCTATCAGCGCATTGATAATGATTGCTTATTAATGCAATTATCGTTATTATTATTATTATTATTATTACTATTATTACCATTATCATTATTGTTGTTTAAACGTATTAATGCCATGCTATTGGCATTGACAAAATAGTGGTGGACGTTGTGAAGGTCAAGCCTCCCGGCGTAAATTCAATCCATCCGACCGCAGCCGTTTAACAGATGTGCTTTTACTGCGAACTCATACATGTCCATATTATATTATAAAACGGTAATGCAACAAAACATTAATTAAAATATATTCGCCACCGACAGCTGTCAGGTACGAACGCATGGAGATGTTTAGGGGTTAAGCTCCATCCTTCGAAATATCAGAAAATTTTTTTTAAAAAACTTACCTAATCTAAAAATGTCATATTTATTTCAGCTTCTTACGAAGAATAAAAATAATTAAATATACATACTATTTAATGAGTAATAAAGTATGTCATGTTGATGTCACAAAATGTTACATTTTAAATATTTTCAACAAACCCCTCCCTCCTCTCTGAAATTTTTCCTGCTCTTAACCTTGACCGCTGTGCAGCATACCGTATTGTATTTACTCGTAGTGTGTGTAATATAACAGATCGTTACATCCGATTTATGTGTATTGTTGTGGGTTTTCACCGAAAACAGAAGGTTTAATATGTAACGACTAGAAAAAAGGATTTTCGATCCGACAAACGATTAACACTAAATAATGAGAGAAACACGCTCGGGTGTTATTTATAAGCCGACTAACGAACCGTGGATGACACACAACTGGACCGTCATCGTATCATTATGTACCTTATTTAAATGCAATAGTTTAATTTTTAAATAATTTTCAGACCGATGGACAAATATAAAACTGATATATTTTTCAATTTTTCGCATTCGATTCCTCGGTAAATTCTGTGTTATTTTTCATAAAAATTCAATAGTAGCAAGTTAATGATTCAACAAAATAAATGTATTTTCTCCGGAACTCGTCTTATTTATCGATTCAATCTTTAATATACGTGATTTCATTGAGAAATTATTTGTCGAAGACTGACACGGACTTTTGTGTTTCGGCTCAACAACTCGTGGTTTACATATTATTTTGTTCAGACGATCCTGGAGGTACGATTTTTCGCAATGTTTTCACGTCGGTCGTCAAAAACGCACTTACGATTCCTGTTGTGTGAACGAACGACACTTAATACAATATCTTCGAACGCGATAAAAGCTCGGTCGTCCGAACAATACGCTCTACGTGTACGTGCTTACACGAAGAACGTACGCGATAATTAAAACTTCGGATTATTATCATTATTATTATTATGCTATTGTTTATTTCCCCGTACGAAAGTTGTTAAAACAGATTACCGCAGCACACATTTCTAATGTCGTATATTATGTAGACAGTTGAATACCTGTGCGTACGGTACGACGGCAGGGACTCAATTTCAAAAGTACCTATAGGTGTGCTCGTTATTGTGCATCGTGTGTTTTATTATTCACTCGTATAGATAACACGCGTGATTTAATTTTTATGATTTCACGCTTACACGTGGAAAAGCGTAACAAAATATAATATTCTGTCGCAGAAAATGTCTCAAGAAATAATTGGCATATAGGTGATATTGCGTGCGGCCGCCGCGGGAGTTTTGATCTTTAAGACCCGAACGTGGAAAATATCGTCCGTTTTCCCTGCGTGCGCTCACGACAGAGATTATTCAAATCCATACCTAGGGTTTCAGCAAACGTTCACTACGGTACACGGATGATGTGATCAATTCTCATCAATTGTTTCACCGTCATCGAAGCGCATTGTTCGCGGACTACTGTAATCGTCTGCGCTGGAGAAAAACAGCCCGTCAAGAGACAGTAAGACCGGTATGAGATATTATACACGTGTCCGAAGCAGAAAATAATTGGTTCTTAACATCTGATTTTCATATGTAACCTTGGCGTATACGAGCGAAGCGATCGGATATAGAAATAAGATAAATATTACCATGCGTATAATTATTTCTCAGCATAATTTGTGTTACCAACATCACCGATGCCATCAACGGAACACAGTATGAACTTAAATAAAACGTTCTTTGAACATTTTCGGGAAATCGTTATCGATGTATTTCGGTGAAATTGTCACGAAATCGAATCGTTTGTCGTATTGGAGCCATTAAATTTACTTAACTGTTTATATCTCTGGAAAGATGGATAGAGGGAGGGAATGAGCTGTCGTCGGTTTATGTGCTTTCAAAAACAGTCGTAACACAAATAAGTTTTAATAACTAAAAATCTTATTAATTAAAACTGTGTTGGTGACTTGATACATGTTTTCCACGAAAACGCTGACCCGTACATTTGTATAATATTAAGATGTTTTTTCATTCGAAGAAATATATCGGACAACGCAATTCACTCATGTGGAATCCGTACTGAACGCGGTAGATTATGTAATTATAAGCGAGTCATATATGTACAGCAATATAACGTGCAAGAATAAAAGCTGTTATTTGTAACTGTAACACAAATATACGCTCCGCATAAATTCACATGGACGTGTTAATTATTGTCGAAACGTTTCGCCGAGCGATGGTACATAAAACTGCAATTTCCATTGGAATCGGACGGAGATCTAAAATTTGATCGAATGTAAATAGTGACAACAATATTTTGAAAAGAAATTCAATTTTTCCATGTAAGTAAATCAATCTTGATTCAGTTTTTAATTTTTTCCGCAATACACATTATTAAGAACGACCGATAAAATTTCAGATTTTTACTCTGATAAGTTACAATTATGTAGGATGTTAGATCATTCGATATGTCGGAACGAAAACATAGGTGATTTTCACAAGAAAAAAAACATTTCCCTTGACGACTGTACTCAACGTAACTAATAACACTCGGTTAGGTCTCTCGGAATTGCCTTGTTAAATAATGTAGTGTCTGGGGAATGTGATTATCCTTTTTGGTAACGTTTCCCGGCATCCCGGGAGCAAAGGACTTGGCCACTTGCCTATTCAAAGATATTCTATACAGTTTCAGTAATAACTATACGGATATCGATTGCCCAGTATTATCTTATTGTACATATTATGGACAAGTTCACTCGTGTGAAGTGTGTTCGACGGGTCTGATGTGATATCGGGTTGACAATAACCACGTTACGGACAGACTGAGATGAAATAAATCGAATTAATCTATATGCACGCATCGGAAAATATAACTAACCTGAAGTGATATGGCTACCAAGTGATCAAATTACCTGTTGTTAAATATTTTATCAAGACAAATATGAATAAACGACCTCGTGGGCGATATGGTCAGGTATGCTATATAATACGACGATACAAGGTAATGTTTATAGAAAAAGGTAAGCTCTTAAATCGACAGTTTGTGCGTTCAGCGTTATACGTATGTATAGCGTTCGACGGGGACTATAGTTTTTGTGATCTAGTACAGCTAGGTTAAAGTTTTATGGATTGGATAATATCTGTTGTGGTGCACGGCTATTACAGTCGAATAAAAGCTAATACGTTTATGTTTGCGATCAGGTATATATATGTGATCGTATATGGATCATAAGCAAGTGTGTAAAAACTGGTTCTTCTTCTTCTTCTACCTCGCCTTCCTCCCAACTATTTGGGGTCGGCCACCCTTGTCCTATACCTCCACTTCACTCGGTCAATCACATCTCCTCTGCACACACCGACAGCCCTCATGTCATATTTCATAATCTCTAACAAAAAAAGTCAAAAAAGTGTGTAAAAACTGGTTAATTAACATAAATTATATTGTGATATATAATATCCATATTATGCGCTGTAGTTCAAAATACAATGTGTTGTTCAAAGTCCAATAACAGACAAGGACGAGTGAATTCAGATCGTGAAATGAAAACTATCGTTGTTTTTCAGAAAATATTAATATACAAAAAAATTGCCATTATTGTGCTCGTAAGAATAATGAGAATAATTTTTGGATATTTCATGGATATTTACAAAGCTCACGGTGTAAAAAGCTTGATTATAGACGATTTATAGTCATACATTCGGATAAGACAATGTACCATTCACGTTCGTCAAATGTTCGAGGTCGAAAGAAAGCAGATTCCGCCTTATATGGGCATAGGTTATTATGAGAAAAACGGTCTGGTCTCAAATTCAATGTATGCTATTAAAAAACCGGATAATATGGGGCACTCGGTTATGCGAGCAATGTTTATTTTACATTGTGAATTTAATCGAATGTATTATTGGGTGTTATCAAGAGCAATACAAAATAAATAATAAAAATATTAATATAGCGATACACATGTATGGGAAAGAAAGCCTTTCCCTAACTAGACAACAATCATTTAAGTTTTACCACTATATTTTATCCGATCGCGAACATGTTCGACTGTGTATCGAAAAGATCTGTCTCTCAAGGAAAAATCACGATTTTGGACAAAGTAAAGCTTCTTCATCCAGGCACTTTATAACGTAAAATAGCTGAAAAATTAAGCTTCCCGAAATTATGTTATTCATTATTATATTGTGTTTTTATTAATTTATTAATTTAATTGAACATTTTTTTTTCTTCGATTTCATGGCTGACGTGTGCAAATAAAAATTATTAAAAATGTTGTTGTTTTTGAAGTTCGGTTTATACGACCAATCGCTTAATGTGGGAAAATGGGGTTACAAAGCGGAATTCGCTGAATTTTAAACGGTTTTAAAAATATTGCGTTACTTGAGGATCAACGGAAAATATATCAGTTTCAGTGATGTGTAAAGTAGTTGTTAATCAAACGCATACAGAGAACCGTATTTTGGATTTGAAGAGTTTCTAGACGACGAAAAAAAATTGGACGAAATAAATTGGACAATATCTCCGGCGACCCATTCAACAGCGGTCGTTTCGTTCGTAGTGCAATATTGTTGCTTATATCGATTATATATATATATATTCAAGAGTCTATTCACGTTATTTTTATCGTGGCAAACATTATAGTTGGGTTTAACCAGGGGTCGAAAAAACCTTTGGTAATTTAAACTTTACAACGAACGTTATTCTAGCAGTTGATATAATGTACTACTAGATATATATGTGTATGATTTTGAACATCAATAAAGTTGAATTTAATGTTATTCTACTGTAAGAAAACGTTCAATATTTAAATAAATTAGTTTTTTTTTTTTTACAATATGCATATTTATGCATCATACTATTTAATTGTCTTCGCTATATTTGTATTTATGATAATTTAATTACAATTTAGATAAATACATAAATTAAAATAATAAAGTGTAGGAGTGCTAACGAGTTTAAATTTCTTTGATATACTTGTACTCCGATTGACATAATTATATCAAAATAGTGAATTGCAATTGTAATTAATAAAAATGTACATCACATTAGTTTTTATTTATAATTGTCTATCCTATATATTACTCGTAGTTTTGAATAAAATCCTATTTTTATTGTTCAAAAGTTAAACTATTCTTACATTAATTAAAACGATATTTATGGCGTTTTTAAGAATAATATTTATGAAAAGAAACATCCAGAGGTTGACATCATCGAAACGTTATCAGTCATTAAAAAAAAATGGAAAACTTCTTCATCGAATAAAATGCGTTATGTGACAAAAATAAAATATAATATACGGCACATTTAATCGCATCTTATATACTTCATATAATAGATTTGTTACTAAGTTATGAATTGTCTTGAGTTTTATAAATTTTGTATTATTCGATTGTGTATTAACAGATAAATCCATTGCATACGTTTCAACTTCATTGAAAATAATAATTCGTTATCGTAGACATTTTCAACAATATGAATCGTCTTATTTTATAACTAGAAGCTTCTTGGCTTACTTAGGCTTCCGTTGGCTAGTGATGTTTATTATTTTATAATATAAGAATTTTAATTTAATGTATTATTTTACCTTTAATCTATCGTTTATTCCAATAATATAATATTAATATTAATGTGTACCTTCGTTAAACAAGATAGCGTAAAACGAGAATATCAATCTTAAACAGTTCAATATTTACATTATTACACTGCCCCTCCCTTTAATTCAGAAACATATGATTTTTGTGATGTTCATAATTAGTACGTTATTTGTATAAATTTGTACAAAATTATTTTATTTGGATTTTTTACCGTTAAGGTTCGTTGATATAATATTTTTTTTAATTACATATTTTATTTACCTTTTTAATAAATTTATAAAGTATTATATTAACATTATATGTTTTTCTAACCGACCTGTCACAGCTTCACCCGTAATTGGTTGTTTAATACTTTATAAATTTATTAAAAAGGTAAACTATATGTTATATTGTCAGAAGAATTCATTATGTTTAAAATCTATATCTTGTATCATTATATTCATGATTTTAATATTAGTTTTTTTTTTTTTTTTTTTTCATATTAGCTTTTTGTCAGTGACTAGAACAGCTTAATTATTAGTACTTATATCAAGACATACTAAACATTACAGCATTGAATACCTTGAATCAAATATTTGGTTTCACCTACGATATTGATAGATGTATTGATAATTAGTTGGATTGACTTGAAAATGTTTTATTTTGTTCAGCTTTTAAAAATGATGATCCACAAAGTACAAATGATGTTCAAGAAACCATTTTATATTCATAGGAAAATCTAAGTGATTTAAAGTACCATTCTTAAGTTTATGGAAACTTGATTCCACTGTTGCTAAACTTGAAGTTTTTTCACGGAATCCGAAAATGGGTACTATTATTCCAGACTACAACGACAGTAATTTCATATATTTTATCAAGTGTGGTAATAAAGTAGGTAATACATTGGGTAGATCCCGATCCTTCTTGAATATTCTTTTTTTACTATCATATAAACCTATGACACGATTTTTGAAATACCATACCGCGTTAATAATCCAAGAAGGATCGATTGCTGGTTTTCTTCCAACAGTTTTTAATAATATTGATGATGAATTTTTAAGATATATAATAAATATAAAAAAGTTATATTTCTATTTAAAGAAAAAAGTTCTTAAAAATAAAAAAAAAATATATATTATATAAAAACTGAACTCTGCTTTCACAGTTAATGTAGTAAATACAACATTGAAGACTGAAATAAACTGTTATTAATTTATATAACATTGGATATTTCATGAGAAAAGAAAAATAATTACTATTTTTAGTCCATGTCATTGACTCATTGTTATCTAATGAATAAATGAATATTTAATATAGGAATAATATGTATGCAGTATGCCTTGATATAAATACTAATAATAAAATTATGAACATAAGAGACAGATTAAAAGCATACCGAATTCTTTAAAAATATAACGTATTCTGTTAATATAATACTTTGCAAATTAATTAAAAATAAAATAAAGTGTAATTAAAAAAATAGATTATATTAATGAACCTTCACGGAAAAAATTCCAAATAAAATAATTTCGTACAAATTCAAACAAATTACTCGCTAATTATTTGTAAAATAAATTATTCTAAAATGTGTATTTTTATGGGTGAGAGAGGCTGGAATAATGTTATACCAGCCCCTCCTGCAAAAAATGAATTTTTCATGGCGAGCGAGTTCCGAACAAATTCTGAAAATATTCGTAAAAATGTATACAAATTACGTACTAATTATAAACATGATAAAAATAATATATTTCTAGATGGTGGAGGGACAGGGTAATGGACGTCAAATATTTGATAATGTGTCTTGTACAAGAACATCGAAAACGATAGCCAAGGATAAGTGTAAAAACTAATGATTCTAATAATTCTAATTGTTACATTCAGTTCGGTTTACTAAAAAAATAAACATCATATAAGTATTATGATTTTTTCCACTCTTTCTAACAATCACTTTTTCTACTATTTTGATTTTTTATGTTTGGTAACAACACGAATTACAAACCCATTAGTTGCCACTTACTCATATATATATATATATATATACTCGTATGTATAGGCAGCACTTATGCCGGCCCAGATTGGTATTGAAGATAATACTGTGGCGGAAAGCGATTTATACGCACATCGGCGTAATCAGGGTCGGATTAGAGTTGGTGGAGGCTGTTCTCTCACACCGAATTCCGTGGTGCTTTTAGAGGATTGCTCCAAAAGGCCTTATTGAATAATTGTCTTAATCAACCGTACATTGGATGATCTATTTCGAAAATCGAACACGGTCATTCGAGCCATAAGTTTGTTGTTAATATTTTTTTATATTATAACATTTGCTTTCTCCAAAACGAAATGTCTAACGAGCTCGCTACTTGTTCGATTTTTAACTTATCTCTCATTATTGTTAATTTATTTTTGTGAAATATTTAAATAAGAAAAAAAATAATACATTTGATGAAATTGTTTACAACAATAATGGAAATATACATTAGTTTTATTTATCAATTAAACAGGAAACATATTTTCGTAATGATTTTAAAATTTAAACAATAACCTGTCTACGCGTAAACGTTGTATTGATTTTATATTAACTGTGGCTACATTTTAAATACCATTAAAGTATAATATATAGGTTTCAAAAGTTAGGTTTAATTGATATTTTAACAAAATATGAAATGTAAAATGTTCGAATATTTCCGGTTTGACCGGTACAACACCGTATACGTGCTTGAACAAAACTTTTTGTCGGTTCCGAAGAAAAAATGTGTACTGTTACAAAAACAATAGCTTGTTCATCATCCCACTCGAAGCTTAAAATTAATAAAATTGAGGGAAGTATAAAAGTACTCGTTGTTTATCCTCGGGAAACATAAAAGACAGTGCAGGGGGACTCTGTCGTCGTTGCACGTTTTAATAATATAGTACTATATTATATTATACTCGTCGTTCTCGCTACCCGTCGAAATACTCTAAGCGTATCTTTGAAGATTTAACAAACGAGTGGACTTCTTCAACAATTTCGCACAGGACCACAAAAACGCTGAAGCCCCAGTCGGATTTTATATTATTTTTTTTTCGGTTTGGTACGAAAGAAAAAGAGAGAAAAAACACACGAGAGGATGTCAGGCGGGGTTATTTTTTTTTATATTCTATTTTTTTAATATAATACATCGGCTGATACGGATATATATACGAGAGGTTTTACCGTACCCTTTGAGCGGTTGCTATTCAATCACGTGTCGTAAAAAATGAAAGAAACGTCCCCGCGGTTGTGCACACCATACACCACGCCGAGCTTAATATTTAGAATACATTCAAAAGTGCAAAACAAACACACAAAAAACGCATAGGCGCGAGACACACGGGCGAGTTTTCGAGGTGTTTGAGACATGCGGCCAGCTGCGAAAACGCGGGGATGGCGTTCGATATTTACAGCGATGTCGTCGTAAGGGTTGCGTGATACGCGTGCTAATCATTCACCTCCCCTCCCCTCATCCATTTTGACAGCGTTTATTCGATTTCGTAATGTACAACTATAAAGCGTAATTGTTTTGAGTTTACCAATCAACATCCAAACGCGATCGTTTCGTTCGTTCGGCAATACGTTTTAGTACGGCAACGGAAGATTAATAATAAACAACCGCTCTCACGTTTAGAGAAACCGATGTACCACCAACGATTCGGCGTAAGGATCATAACCACTTCTTACGGGTCATGCCCGACGATCAACAGCAAATCGAATGAAACGCTCACGCATGGCGTTAAATCGATCAACGTGGAATGCCTCAAAATTGCGCGCGAATGTACGAAGTTTACGAATTGACAGGGCAGCATCTTCCGAAGGAACTTCTGTACGATTTATTAGCTTCAGTTGGTCGTTTCGAAAAAGTAAAATATAATTTCAAATACGTCGCGTCGTGCGTTTCTAGCACGGGTCCTGCCCGAGGCGCCCGATCGTATTTTGGAACGACAGGAAGGGCCTATTAGAACAGCGTTTCTCAAATTCTGGTTTGCGAACCCCTAAGGGTTCGCGCGTGTACCGGAGAGGATCCGTGAACTTAAATTCAAAATACTATATATATTTAGTATTTATAAAAACGAAAATACTGATGTGATAATCGTATTACATGGGAAATACTGATGATTATAAATACGTTTTCAAAATAGTTATTGTTAGTTAAAAAACGGTTTACCCCTTCATGTATAGTATGTCCTAAATGGTATATATTAGATTATCGTAGTTCCTATCGTTTATCGATAGATCGTTTTTATAGATTAAAATTTAATATAGAATCAGATTTACGTATTCATCTTTCAAATACAGTAACTAAAATACCAAATTTATTATTTAAGAAAAACATCATCACGTTAAACACAATTTTTAATTATTGTACAAATAATATATCTATTTATCCATTTTTTTTTTACTAAATGAATTTTTTGTCATACAAATATGTGTACATTCAGTTCAGAAAATATAGTAATAAAAGTAGTATAATTATTTATTATTAGTTTTATTTTTATTAAGATGATCTGCTATAATTTTAACTATCTCCTATCTAAGGGGTCCGTCAGAGAAAAAATTTGGAATATCGCGATTCAGCGGGATTTTCCTGCAGCAGTTCGGTACAGCCGAAAACTCGAATTGGAAATTATGATCCTAAGCTGCAGATGTACAGAAACGTGTTCGATAACTTATGTATCGTATACATATATGATATAAACTATTATTATGTATTCTATCAGAGTGGACAGGTTACATGATAGCGTATAAAGCTGAAAGATGAAGGCAACGCACGTATTTCTATACGAAGTGCGCGCGTATGGAGGCGGAACACGAACATTATCCGGCAACTGCTGCGGTAAATCAGATGATCAGATTCGATACAATCAACAATATCACTATCGGTTAGGTGTTTATTAAATTTCCACGTGCGTACCGCGCCGTGGACTGATTTGTGTAGCGTGTGTAGCATACAATTATATCATTTCTAAGCTAATCGGCAAACCGACAAAGACGGTTGGGTGATAGGTCGACGGGACTGTATCGGGGATCGTGTACGGGACTGAACGAGGCTTTCACGTACGCCAAATGATGACTGAATATGATGATGGCGACAACAGCCAGACGGTAAAAGAAAATTATGAGATCGGAAGAAAACCGCGTTCGGAGAACGCGTAATATTATGATAATGATAAAATCGTATCGCAGATCGTCCAAGAGCGATAAACACGTGATAATGATATTATGAGAATTTTGTAATTCGCAGTACAATATCGAAATGGTTCGTAACGTTATTATTCCGTCCGTTTTTCAATCTGTTTTATCGAAGAACTGTCTTATACGTATACTGTGGAACTATTGTCACTTGCTAAGATTCTTAGGGTATTGTAAGGTAACAAACAGTGTCGAAAGCACCTTGTTGAATCCGAGACTTTTATTCGTTATGCTTTTGAAAGCTCCAACGTAGATACAAATATCATTTATTATAAAACAATGAAACAAAATTAATTCGTCAAACAGAAAGGGTTATTTTTCTTTTAATGAAGAATCATGGTTCCGTAAAAAAATTATTCGTTGCCCGTTAAGGGTTTCGGCAAATACAAATTTACAACGGTTTGTATACATTTAGCGTGTCATTATTATTAATACTATTATTTTAGTAGACATTTCGGAAGTACGCGTACGGGATGGGAAGGGTGATGTGGTCCGGAAATCCTGCAACACGGCCGCGGATTGATGGGGAAGGGGATGCAAGGGGGCGCAGGTTTTCTACGCATGCAAATACACCACCCCATATACGCGCGTACGAATTTGCCTTAGTACTTGTAAGCCAAACGTGGCGTCGGTTTCGGATACACGCCGTGGTCGCCGCATTAACCGCCAGGCCCGATTCACGTATTCGATTCGCGTTGCGGATTAATTTATTATCGTCGGGTCTTGCCCGTTCGGAATTCACCGCATTACACTGTGCGGGCAAAACAGCTACATACACACACACACATAATGTTCGCGCCTCTCTCCTCGAATTCTACCGATTTTACAACATTTTTCCCGATTTCCGACCGCACCTTTACTGTGCAGCTTCTCGAACGAGCGATTCGAATCTCGTAAGAGCAGGGCGATTCCTTTTTTTTTTTATCATTAATTATTTAGCGCACAATCGCGTGTGTTTTCCAACCTGTAAATCGCGTCCCCGGTGGGAACAAATAACTGAGGGGGGGGGATTAAAAGCAGCACATCGCTAAGTGAATACAATATTATCATTATGAATAAAAATAAAATAAAAAAAGGTAACAGTAATCTCTTAAATGTACTGTACAGTTTATTGGCGAACTATCTAAAGTCCATTATTTTTTTCAATTCATGAAGGAAACGTGAGATGTGAAAAAATGTACAAGAAGGATGTGGAATAAAAATGGTGAAAATAAACATCCAACACTAGTGTTAATATATTTATTGTAATTATCACTTAATCGATAATGTCCTGAGGAATAATGCAATTTTTATCTCCCACGTGACCTCCATGAGTTTTCCGGTCTTACTCGACCTAAGTTGTTTGCTGTCAGAAAAATCTATTTATGAAAATTTTATTTATTTATTTTTTTTTATCGAATATTTTTTATTAGAATCGGTGTACGGAATATTATTCGTTTCACGTCAAATACAGACAGGAGTAAACAGTTATCTACAGCTTATAAACTCGTATTGATGTTTTTTTAGCGTTAACAGAATCGTATAGGAATTAATTCAAAAGATAAATGAAAAAATAATTTTTGAATAATCTTTATAGATCTATTGGTTTTGGTAATAGAATTGTGTGTGAACACTTAATACCAACAGCGTAACAACACATTATTTCATCATCATTCGTTTTAATGGCGTGAAATGACGTCAGAAAATGCAGTATAATAGCTTTTTAACAAAAAAACTATAATTGTTGGAGTTTTATTTAATTTATTCATATTCTTAATTTTATTTGAAATAATATCATATCGACATGAAATATGAACACATTAATTATTATATGACGATTATTTAAAATGCAAATCACGATTATCTCTGTAGTGCAATATATATATATATATATATATATATATACACGAGTACATACATTTTAAATTATTTAAACATTTTTTAGGCTTTAAAATATGGTGGCTGTAATGGAGTAATTAATAATAATAGGTACTATGTTTATTAACCATATTTTTCGTAATCCGTATCTACTATATGTTTATGTAAAATTAAATTATTGTAATTATTTTTTTGAATCTAAATACACATTATTTGTAAACTATTTTTTTTCAGAGTAAAAACAATTTTTTCATCATTTTTTGAAAACTTGTACTGTTATTTGTTTGTTTTTCGTGAATTGAATTCATGAAAACGCAATTCAATGATGTAAGAAACCAATATATTTATAGATACGATTCTATATCCAGTCAATTTCAGTTCAAAACTTTGCAGTTGGATTATTATACTGTTTTCATGATAGAACTTTAAACAGTGAAAAGTGAAAGTATTTTTTAGACAGACCCTCCCGTTTTTGATCAATATATTGCCAATAATACTATATTATATTATTTATTATAATATATGCATATATCCAGTGAAAAAAAAAGAAAATTGAAAACTTTTAATAAATGAGAGTAAAAATATCAATATGTCTTTCTATCAAAAATAATATTACTTACAATGAAAAAAAAAAACGAATTATTAATGTATTGTATTATCGAGAGTTTGCATAAGCATAAATGACATATTTTTCATATTGTATAAAAATAAAGTGTGAGCTGCCACTGAAAAGTACTCTCTGTGAATTGTCAACAATTTGTTTGTAACGGCAGTCATAAACCGAAAGTACATGCCTACTAGAAACATCAATTTAAATCGAAATCGAATAAAAATAACTGAAAAACCTAGTTCAATTCTTTTCAAAAATATTTCAATCAAACAATAAATTATATTTAGATAAATATTGGAGGAAAGAACACACGATATCGATACATAGGAGAAATGTTGAATTTGAGCAATCTTGAAATATTTTATGTATTAATTGCAAGAATAATTAAGATTCTTATTATTGTAAATTATACTGTATTAGTGTTTTATTATTGATAACGGTTAGATAATTACAGACATTCAAAGTGTTTTGAGTAATAAGTTCCAGATAGTTAAGATACAAATAAAAGAAGAAGGCTAAAAATAAGTTTACTTTTGAAGAATTTCATTTGTCACTTGTTTTTTATATCCAACACTATAAACAATGTCTGAAATCATAGACTACGGTTGAATTTTCCACTGAAATAAACGAATAACCATTCAACATTTTACTACAAATTTTAAATGAAATTGTTGTATTAAAAAAAATAAATAATAATATTTAACGATTGAAAAACCTGAAATTTTTCATCATTAACTTTTTTTAAGCAGTTGAACAAGGTAAAAAACGAATACATTTAAAAACTGATTGTTTTAGTTTTAGCGTATTGTGATTGACGATACATACAGTTGAGGTGATCTTTGAATTGTTATGGAGAATCGGTAAAAATCTGCATGACCGACTTTAACGGTGAAATATCAAAAAAATCACGAAACTGTTAAAAAAAATAAAAATAAAATAAAAATTTAAAAATAATCGAAAATTGAAAAAAGGTAAACAAACGCGTAGATTTTGTGGGAACGGATTCCGCAGCAGAAGTTATTTTCACAGTATAATGTTCGTGCCGCGGGCGATGGCGGAAAAACAAATTCTCGCTGCAACGCACAAGCTTACAGCTTACGCTGAAGCACACGTAATGTAAATGTTTATACACAGGTGTACGGTGCCTGCGAAACATTGTTATTGTTAACGGTAATAACCACGAGATTTTTATGTTACGTTGTGTTACGTGTTAAAAAAAATAAAAAAGTAGCCCCGGTTCCCTTATGATTGTGTTACAATGTTTGTGCGATATATTTCCGTATACTCACTCACTCTTTCGTGTGAAACAGTGGCCTAATTATGGGGGGGGGGGATATGGGAATATATCCACCCCAGAGCCTTTTCTTAAGAAAAATATTAATTAATTAATTCCCGTAAGTACTTGGCTTTAAATGAATTAGTTATATAGAAAAGGAAACATCTCCAGAAATTAGATTTTTACGGGAGAGAAATAAAACTTATTAACATATCCGATAGAACTTTTATTTTCGAAATAAATGAAGTAAAAATACACATATTGTTACTATAGGAACATGTGAATATGTTTTTTTTTTTGCACGAAATAGTGTGTTTAGATACATATAACTACTTCTATAAATATCTGAAGGTATCAAAATATTGAACATATTCCCTTTTTCAAATAACCCATTCAAATGATTTTAAGATTTTCATTTATTTTAAGAAAAAAGGATTTATGGACATTATCATAGTTAAAAAATAAAACTAATTAAAGCTTAAACTTAAAGGCTATTGTTAATGTCTTATCATTTTTAACTGGCTAAATCATAGAGTATTCTATTGACTAAATTATATGTCTTTATTGATAGAAACGCAAACAACTATTTTAAATATGATTTATTCTGTGGTATGAGGTCAATTTTTGAACATTTTTACCAACCTTGAGCAACACCAACTAATGTATATTATCAGTTATTTAATAACAGCAATAAAAGTTAAAATAATTAATATAATTATTGTCTTTAAATTGTATTTATCTTAAATGACTGATACTTAATAGTCATAATAAAAAAAGAACCGGATGGGCCTCGCTCTGCTGTACACTTGGGGGTGGATTGCGACTCTTCATAGGATAGGTCATTATAATGGATTTGTTAAATTTGAATTCAATGATAGGTATCATTGTATACGAAAAACGATTCTGAACGGAGATGATATGTTAGTCTAGAATATAATACAATGTTATTTATAAATATTATATAAGTATATTTTATTTTTAAACGAAAAATTTAGAAAAACCGAAAATTTAAATTTTCTATAAATAAGTCAAAATATGTCAAAATACTTTGAAATTATAACCATGTATAGAAAACGTCAATATAAAGATTTAATGATAATTTCAAGTTGTTGCGGTTTTTCGTTTTTGAGTTAGGGCATTTTAAAAAAACCGATTGTCAGTCTAGAATATTATACATTATATTATATTTTACATGTAATTTTTTGTCAATATTCGCTGTTCAAACGCTTATAAAAAAAAATTGTGCCTATGGATTTTAATAATTTTTGAATGACATTAAGAACTACTTCTGTGGAATCTTCTATTAAATTTTCAAGTATTTTGTACGAGCCAAATTTTTTTTATCACCGATTATAAAAAAAAAATGTAAAAAAATCGAATATTTTAAATGCCTATAAGTGGCTTAAAAATCAATATAATATTTTGAAAAAAATATTGCATAAAAGAAATACCAATCTTACCAGCTGGTAGAAATTTCAAATATCTGCGACTTATACTTTTTGAATTATAAAAAATATTTAAAATCGTCTGAGAATAAATCGCTATTTTATGCAATTTCGTAAATATTTAAATTTCAAACAGTCATAAAATTTTTTCCTCTTAGTCCGGTAGAAATTTTTTTAAAGATTTTTGAAGAGTAGCTTATAGATAACCTAGTTTTAAAATTTTGAACCTTAAGTATGAACAGAAAAAATTTTATGAATTTTTATCTACAAAATAACTTGCAAATTATCGTGATTTTTACATATTTCGTATAAATTGGAACTTTGAGCACTTATAAAAAAAAATTGTGACTTACGATTTTAGATTTTTTTTTATCAGTTAAGGAAAAACTTATAAGAAACCTTGTATTAAATTTTCAAGATTTTCTGGGCAGCCAAAAAAATTTTATCGTTATTTAAAAAAAAAATACTTAAAAAAATTGAAAATTTCAATTGTCTATAAATAGCTTAATAAAAGTCAAAATACTTTGAAAATTTAATGGTGTATAGAGAACGCTAATCTAAACATTTGGTGAAAATTTCAAGTATTTACATCGATTAGTTTTTGAGTTATAGCAAAATAAAAAATTTGATTATGTCGAAAACTGGTTTTGCGTAAAAACTCCCGTTTTTCCCAAATTTTTTTATGGTTTTTCCCGTCGCATTTAAAAAATATTGGAAATTTTTAACTTTTGACCCCCCAAAGTACCAAATAGATTCACTTTCCTTTCAGAAAAGTTGCTACATAAGGTAATCAAAGCATTTTTACTGCCCCAAAACGTGTCGACAGACACAAAAAAAAAAAAAAAAAAAAAAAAAACACACATCATTGTAAAATCAATACATTCTTCACTCCGTTCAGAATCTAAAATGAAAAGGCAGTCAGATGCCTTTCTTTCATTTTTAAAAAAAAAAAAAAAAATTAAAGAAACTGATCAAGTCGTTCAAGAATACGGTTTAAAAAAATATCATTCAGACGAATACCAACCTAGCAAAGCGGTAAGCAAGTTAAACTGTTTTCTGAAATAAGTAAAACTTTCATATATTTATGCATTTCTAATTTCTATGTACTCATTATGACATATCCACGTAAATTTGTAAATATGTAGTAGACAGTAAATAGTGCACATTGTGATCTATGAAACTTAATGAACAAAAGCGGGGTAGGGGCATAGCCCTCAGCTATAACGATAAAATAGAAACTTATACCCCACCCCAAAACCAATTCCTAATTACGCCACCGGTGCAAAAACAAACGCGGTAAAATGCAATCGTTGATGGTAATCCGATGGGTTAGAGATGTACACAACCGCAGCGTGCGACTTAATCAACGCGTCGATGATAACCCGATGACGAAAACGCGCTGCACTGTCAACGGAATAATGATACGTAGCCCGAAGAGCGGGGCATGACCGACGCTAACGGTACACTCGATAGGCTTCGACGTAGTCCGTATCGTGCTCTGCGTACGGGCGTCTATGTTTACGAAGAGTTTGGTTAATAGGAGCAGGCGAGGGCGTGGGTAGGTGTGTGCAGTCGAATCCTATGTCGAATGTATTGTTGTATGATAAATATGCGATTGCAGGACGCTGTTTCGTCCGGATGCGCGTGAAACGATTCTCGAGTGTTCGCATAACCGCGCGTCGTCGGACGATTGGTTCTTCAGCGATGCGTTTCGCCGAATATTTATAACTGTAGTACCTATAGACCGACCACCGGAGTGCGTTCAATCGATTGCATGACGCGCGTCGAGTAAATGGGAGAAAAACACGTTTTCATGGTCTTCCCGTAAGGGCGACTGTAGCAAGATTACAGTTTTGCATTATCCTTTGGATGGAAAAATAAAAAAAAAATTTGTTATTAACATTTTACTAACCGCCATCGGTAAAACGCACTTCATTCGAAGTAGCTTTAAAGTAACAAATCGATTGAACAAGAAAAAAAAAAATTGATCTGGTTAGGCTGAGCCTAATAGTCTCCCCTTCCAAACGCACATGCAGCGCACGAAGTCTTACTAAAAAATAAATCACGGGACGGGCGCTATACCCCGTTATGTCTCATAACTCATAATATGGCCAAATCTCTTAATCCAGCACTGCGTACAATAGCACTTTACTGTTATGAAGTACTATTTAGACATAACATAAATATATGTTTGTATTCAAAACGAACGAGAAACGCGCTCCAAGTAAATACGGGCTCGGTTCAGTCAAACGGGGTTTCTCGAAACAGCTAATTCCTCTTCAGTACACACATACACATAATGTAAAAATGTTTAATGTATTTTTATAATACTAATGAGATTCTTAATATAAATTTATCAAATTAATAGCGTTTATGGTACAAAATAAAAAAAATACTTTTTTTTTACGTTCTAGACATTTTTTATTAACACAAAAACATATTTTGTAAAATAATACTTTTTTCTTTCAATTATTATTAAATTATAATACTTACTTAATGCTCATGTTAA
The DNA here is from genome assembly GCA_034509805.1 of Sipha maydis. NCBI lineage: Eukaryota > Metazoa > Arthropoda > Insecta > Hemiptera > Aphididae > Sipha > Sipha maydis. The sequence continues at coordinate 186,044 of JASXSY010001103.1, forward strand.
TATACGTAATTATTGTAAGATCGAAGGCGGATAAAAATATTAAAATTTATTGTTACTTATTTTTGGACACGTTGAAGTTCGATAAAATTAAAAATTCAATGGTTTTTTTTTTACCATACTGTTTATAATATTATAGTTATTATTGATCATACTAATGTTAATTGGAAAATATTTTAGCCGTATGTCAATTAGGACATTTGTAGCAAATGATCATAAGAATAACATTTAGTTTTCTTTTTTAATTTAAGTACAAAATTTTTTTTTTATTAAAACGTAAACCATATGATTAATTTAACCACATATGTAGTATATTTTATGACATAACGTTTGACTGAATAAACAAATGTAGTACTTTTTACCAAGGATATTGAAATTCGTGGTTCCTGTTCGTCGTCATATGCATAATGTATCGACTTGAATAATTATATTTCTAACTTACCGGTCGACAAAGATTTTGTAAACCGATTTACATTCATCGTGGTCCGCACGAGTTCGGTTTTATTAAGTTTTCATTTGACGACTTCTACAAAAATCTAATAGACTGTTTTTGAAAAAATTGCCATCGATTTCGGTGAGTCGTAGAGAAATATAACCGACGATGTGGAAGAGTCAAAGTCGATTGGTTTTCAAGTCACGTTCGAAACGGTTTTCGAAATTCTTATCGAATTACCGGATCGATCGGTAGGTTGGAAAAATAATACGTGTAAATCACTTCGTTGCACGTTCTACGGGGACGCGGTTAGTCACTTCCAAACCCTCCTAAAATAATCACGATGATCCTTGTAAGGTTTATGTTTTCATTAAATTGTCCGGGCAAAAATTTTTCAACGAAGAAAAATCACACTATTCTGTGCTTTACGGTGAGTGCAACGAGTGAATTATTTTTCTAAACAATGAAGTCGAAGACTGCGATCAACCAGCAGCGTTAATTAATAAATCTAGTTGACAAGAATTCTTAAATTGTTAACGTATTTTAATCAATAATTATAAGCTTTTTAAATTTATTTATTTATTTGAATAAACGCCTGGTGGGCTCAAGTACAGATTCATAACATAGTTTACAGTTCATATTTAATACATGTAATATTACCAAAATGATTTAAAAGTGTGATATAATCATATAAATGTTGTACGTAGGATCAAAAATAAACATAATAAAAATAATGTTACATAAATCATTTTGCTGTGTAAATAAAAATCATATATTCTACATAAGTTCACTTAGAAAATTAACGCATTGCTGTAGACAGCGTATAAATAACTTGTCTTTAAGTTAACTTAACTTTTAAAATTAACTTAACTTCTACGAAATCATAAATAAATAAAACACCAATAACTGTATTGAGAAAAAAAAAAAATTTAAAAAAATTCGAAACAGAAAGTTGAAATCAAATGGATTGCTGAGTACGCTACAAAAACTTTACCATAAGTCCGTTTTAAGTTATACCGTAAGTCTGAGTGACCGTGTACGGCCTTATTTTTGTATTGCCTCGGGGAATAGCGAATCGAAGCGACTTAATCGAGTTATTAATGAAGTATTGAAGCACGCAGGCGAATAAGGCTTCATTACACACTACACACTCAAATTCTTATACAATTTCAAATGTTGTAGGAAAATGTACGCAAAGCGGAGAACGAAAATTTAATGCGTGTCAAAAGAACGGCGATCCGGAAAATGGAAACACGAATGTGCGCGCAAAACGATGTACGGGAATTCCATTGCACTAGAAACTACAGGAAAGAAACAAAACTGTTTTTTTTCAACGCGTGCTGTAACGTAAATGTAACACGAGCAATAATAATGTTTTTTTCCCTCGATGATACCATGCGTTTTGTAATCATATTGATTATTAAGGTTTTAAACACGTCCGATTATTAAAGAGAACCATTTTTGTCGTTACTAATAATTACCTATTACTTTTACGTTTTATAGTTTAACAAGTGAATTCCATTAATGTCTACGAATATTACAATTTGAACGGTTGGGTTAGTAATTTTCCATTAACACTGCCTCGAAATGTACTGCTACATTTTGTAAGGGTTGTAAACATCAGTCATTGGCCATTTTCGTTTTCGTTATCTTCTGTTATTGGGAAACGTGATGTAAGAGCCTCGGACCTAGACCTGCGGATTGCAGTTTTCTTACTATACGGTTGGGACGCATTGTATTCAATTACAATAAATGTTACATTGAGTTACATAATGTAAGTACAACGGTCCGAGTATTATTATTTTTGCGTCCAATAATATTGTATTGTAATCATACGAATTTTGCCATAGCGTTTACAGTGAAAATGTGTAACACCCTGTTGAACTGTCGACAATTACCGCAACAAAGGCATCGTGATGTTGGAGTTTAATATACACGTATTGGCGAACGGGCTCGTGTTTAAATGTATGATGTCATTCACGCTGCATGCATATTATTGTCAAAGACCGTACCTTTGTTATATCTGTTCACAAACATTTAACATTATCAACAGTTATCACCTACTAACACTACTACTAGTGAACATGCACACGTTCTATGTGAAATGAAGTGTAAATTATTGAAGTATATTTTTAAATACGCAAATCTCGTTTGTGTCTTTACGCTTAAACGTTGACTTTATCGCGAATACCATTTTTTCACTGGCGGTAATTCAACATTTTGACTTTAATACCATTGTGTTACACATACCCGCATAGAATTAGTGAATCGTATTAGTTGTTCACCAAAAATAATCATCTATTCGATCTCGTCTGTACATAGAGAAACCTAAGTTTCCATGAAACATTGTCGACTTATCTCCGAAATTACTCTAGTTATTATTGTCAAAGAGATTTTTTTCGGAAGCGCTCAGTGAAAATTTGTACAAGCAATCTGATGGTAAATGCAAATGCTGCTTGAGAGGTACTTACTAGAAGAACGTTGTCCTACACACAGTGTACACTGAAATCCTGTGCTCAATTGAATTCGTTTTTCATCGTGCACGGATGTATTATTAGTTGCGACGGTCACTCTCGAAAAGTATTTAAATGTTCTTACTTAATAACTAACTATAATTTATCGAATAAATAATAATTATCCACTTAACCATTATTGTATACAATAAAAGTTACAGTGTCATACAAAATACACCTTAATATGACAGTGTACGATATTTTATTTTGAATAATGTTTAATTATAGCTACACGATAGTTTGAACTTAGATATATAAAGTGTAAATATTTCTATAATCTATAATTCTATATCGATTGAAAAATGAACGTTTATATTATATTGTACAAATATAATTTAAATTAAACATGTGATTTGTAAATAGTATATCCAGGTTAGCACATTGTACTGTATTACAATAGCACGCTGATGAAAAGTTATTCGAAATATTTTTGATTACACCAGCAGTTGAAACTCGATAAAACTTATAAAATAAAAAGCGTAAGTAAAAGTAAGTACCAAAATAGACTGAATGATTGGTATTACTTATCAACTCGAAGGATATTGGTTTTACAATGATGTGTGTTTTTTTTTACGATATTTGAAATGTGAATAAGCTCAACAATTTTGTTAAGTTCTTAATATATTATCAGTTGAATGGAGTTATACACTTAGATAATTTTTTAAAAGGACAACAAAAAAACAATGAGAAATTATTAAAACAAGCTCTATAACTCTCACATAACTTAACTATAACGATTTTTTGAATGTGACAATTATAAAATTATTTATTTTTTTTGTTATTGCAACGCGAAAGTGATCGAGTTGAGATGAGTGTTAACAAGTTTAAAAATCGTGCTTCATATTTTATTTTATTTTTTCAACTACGTTGACACGTTTTGTTGTACGTGACTAAAAGTATAAACTTTACACTTCCAAAAAAAAGTAATTTCATATTTTGGTCACAAATCTCTTGATTTTCTTTTCTTTTTTCTTTTACAAACATCCTTATCAACTATAAATTTCAAGGAAAAAACTAAACTATCAAAAAGTAATAACAACAAACCATTAAATTAGTATATTATATCTTTTATTTTCTTTGAAACGGGCACGTTTATGGGAAATTGAAAATTCCAATTGATTCAAGGACTTATATAGGAGAGTGTAAGTATTGACTTGGATAACGGGCACTGCGAATTGTTGATAAACGTTATTTGCCATTTCAATTGTCGTTAAACCGTTATTACAATAAACTAGATATCTATGTGTATAGATGTGTGTATAAAGAAAAATAAAGAGAAAACGATAAACGCATCAGCATCACTTGTCGAGTAGTTTCACATTCTACCCATTATATCCACCATGGTTATACCCAGCTGATAAAGATAAATCATCACGCGCACGCAATCCTCGTTCGCACGCGAAAAAAGTGAAATAATATAGCGATTTATATGATTCATATTTATACCGCGTGCGTGAATTGAAATTAGTGTATTTTTTCTCATTCTCATTTTGCTCCCTCGTTCATAGTCGTTCACTTTAACAGTACGAATGCACACATATCTGTGCGGCGCGCATTACCCGAGCGAACTATCGCACCGGGTGAGGATCATGTACGTATTTTTTCTCTCGAAGAAAGCAACATTTATAACATTTTTTCGTGTTTCGGCTGTTCTCCGGAATGATAACGAAGTTTATATAAATGTCCAGACTTCATGTTCCAGTCGTTCAAGTTTTTTTTTTAAATTATTGTTTAACTTAACCAGGGGCGGACTGACACCAAATTTAGGCCCCGGCGATTTATTTAAAATGGCCCTAATTTAGTTAATTAAGAGGCCCAAACAATTTTTTTTAGAACTAAACCTACAATTAAAATACATGGCAAGAGAACTTTTCGCCTTAAAATAATTATTTTATCAAATTTAATAAAATGGTTTACGGAAATGATAACACGAAATATGGATAAAAACAATATTGGTAGTAAAAGAGTAAAAGTGTTTAGCCATCTTTAAAAACAGGTGTACCTACATCTTGACAGGATACTTCAAAATTTCAATAGAAATAGCTTAATTCTGTAGCAACAATTTTAGAATAATTAGATTAAGATTGGCATGGCCCCTACATAAGAAAAACAATATAAATGTATACATACATTATATAATAAACATATTTAAATAATTTTTATTAGAACAAACTTATTATTTTCAAAATTTATAATAAAACATCATTAATTAGTCAATTTTCTTTCAATTGATCATCGTAATGTACAAAAAAAAATTATAATCAGTTACTTGTTACATCCAATTTTAAATCATACTTTAATATACTTATAATTGTATTTATTGTGAAAAAATTAAACATAATATTATATTTATAATGAATAAGTAAATAATTTCTTTAATATTTTTATTACACAAGTAATAGTTTTGACATGGACTCGTTACTTTTAGCCAGTAAATCTTTAACTTCTTCGTTATCAATTTGGACAAGAATTTCTTTTTCAACTGCCATAATCATAAAAGCCTGTAAATTATCTTGTTCTAAAGAATTTCGAAGTCTGGTTTTAACTGTCTTTAACTTCGAAAAACTTCTCTCACATGCAACTTGTGTAACCGATAGCGTCAACATAAACTTATAAGTTATGTAAAGTGATCTGTAAGAGTTTGTGTGCAGTCTATATTTTTTTAATACTAAATAACAACAAGCAGCACAATTTTTACACGATTTTTTCGCATGTTTTATACTTGCTTTGTCCCCAGAATCATCAGAATCATAGCTACTAGAATTAGAATTAATACCTTCATGTTCATCTAAGGAATAACTTTCTGGAACAGTATGTTTTAATGATGGCCATTTAGTCTTAAAATCTAAAAGTTCTAATCTTAAATTTTCTGGAGTGGCATTTTCTTCAAATTGTATTATTAAGTGACTTAATTTTAAAAATGCGTCCGTAGATAATGGTTTATCTATGTCCTTAAAGTTTTTTGGATCTAAAATAGAAAAATCAGAATATAATGTTCCATGTTTAATAAATCGTTCTTTCAATTTGTTTATAATAGTATCAAAAACAATATTATGAACTTCAACCTTATATTTTATTTCCGGTTTAGAAACTGGTTCGTCTTGAACGTTTTCATCAAATTGTTTTTTTTTAATTTTTCGGCGTTGCTTTGATTCTTTTGTAAAATTACATTCGACATATTCTTCACAATCTTTTTCTTCTAATTCTTTGTTTGCCCAGCTTACAAAATTGTCGGCCGCTTGTTTTACTATATTAAATTCTCTGGATATTTTTTCTAATGTGATAACGGTTTTTCAAACCATCCTATAACCCTGCAATATATCCATTCCACTAGTTTGTAAATATTTCGAAAGTGGGGAAGTGTACTGAAATATTCTCAAATATAGTTGAGCCGTTATGATAGATTCGTACTTAAGCAAAGCATTATTTAAAGTTAATGCTTTAAATCTTGTTTCTTTGTTAAAAGAGTCAGATGAACTTATTCTACTAAATACAGTGATGAGCACGGCATATAAAGCATTATCCGTAACACCAAAGTGTCCAAATATTGTAGTTATTGAAGCTTCTTTTGACCACCATCTTGTATTTCCAGCTTTATTTAATCTTCTATTATCCCCACACATCTCTTTCCAAATATCCATGCGTTTATACGACTCTCTCATAAATACAGCACAATTATTTAATAAATTAAAGAAAGCAATGCTTTGGATTGTAATTTCTGTAACATCTATCATTACGAGGTTCAAACAATGCGCATAACACCAAACATGAATTTGAGATGGGCTCTCGTCAGATAAATGTTTAGTAAATCCTTGATATTTCCCTTGCATATTTGATGCTCCATCTGTTGAAGATCCAATACAATTTTTTAAATCAATACCTTGTTTATCTAATGTTTCTTTGACCATTTCAAACATGGATAATCCAGTAGAAGATTTTACATTTGTTACAGCGAACAGCTTTTCTTTTACAGAATCAGTTACGTACCGGATTATTATTGAACATTGATCCTCAACTCGCACATCTGGAGTTGTATCCATTTGTATGGTAAACATACCGGCTTCATTAATTTCCTTAGATATTTTATTTCTTATAAGTTGGACCATTATTTGAATTAAATTATTTATAGTGTTCTTCGAAAGAAAAGAAACAAACTTTCCACGTCCTTTTTTGTTAATATTATTTTTGCTTTTTAAGATTACAGAATCTATATGAGTTTTCAACGTTGGATCAAATTTACTTATCAATTTCAACATTTCAAGAAAGTTTCCTTGATCAAGGGTTTCATCGTCTAAATTGTAAGCCGCTTAATTTCTTTTGCCACGAAAACTAATTCCTCTTTTACCGATAACTTTAATTATTTCTATGATCCTTTCTAATATTTCTCTTCTGTGAAGTATATCAGTTTTTCTAATTTCCATTTGCTTAGTGAACAATATATTTTTTATATCGGCATTTTTAGAATTCAAAATATAAGCCTCACAACTATTTATATGATTCTGGTTATTTTCATGTCTTTCAAGTGTTGTGTACAAATGTTTTGGGGTTAAGTCTGAAATTCCCATTGTGAGGGAATTTTTTTCTGTAGAATTTCAGTAAGCTAAGCAACAAGAACAAAACAAGGCTTTTTTTTTCACAATAAGTTAACCATTGGCGATTTGTTCCATCTTTTCGATAAAATACCAATCTTGGATTAAAACGAAAATTTCCTACAAGTGGTTGACATGGATGATATTTGAAAAAATGATTTCTTTCTTCTGGGGATGGCTTGATAAAGAAGTTGAATTTTTTCATATTTTGATTATTTTCCGGTTTTAATGTCATTTCTTCAAAACAATACGGTGTAATTAAAGAAATATCTGAAGATTCACCAACACAATTTAATGAAGGTAGCAATATTATAGAATCTGAATCGTCTATTTTAACAGGATAATTTTTATTTGAATGTGAATTACTAATCTGATCTGTCGAGAGCATTACTATTTCATTAGTATTTTGTTCTTCAACAACAGTTTGCGGTAAAACCATATAATTATCTGAAAAGTTTTCAACTGTATTTGACAAAGATGTCGTAGGGATAGTTATATTTTTTGGATTTGAATTACTAATCTCATCTGTCGAGAGCATTACCATTTTGTTAGTATTTTGTTCTTCGACAAAATTTTGCGATAAAACGATAGAATTATCTGAAAAGTCTTCAATTGTATTTGACAATGATGTCGTAAGGATAGATATATTTTTTGGATTTGAATCATTTACGTTACTATTTGAAAATAATTTCTTTGAAACTACAAACGAATCCAAGTTTGAACATTTAGAAGCCTGAGACATTAATAATTTGGCCTTTTTTTCCTTTAATTTTTGTGCTCCACTCTTTCTTTTTTTATCCATGGTGCAGTATTACTTCGAATTGTTTGAACTGTCGAAAAAAAATTAAAATACATAATAAACAGTCGAGATTTGATTTTATATCTCTAATTTTTTAAGAATTTAAATATTTTTATTAAACCATATTTTTGTAATTAATAAATTAAGTTTCTATGCATATTATACGCCTGCGTACCGTATACGCGTTTTTCGATTTGTATTGTTTAAATTTATACATACGCACATACGTTAGCACGAAGCTGTACGTGCCATCATGCAGTCGGCGCGTAAGTAATACAATAATTTATAGTAGCAAGGCCGCCCGCGGGGATGGGGCACGCCCCCTCCCCGCTCTTTAGGGTAATTTGTTTAAAATTTCGATGTTTTCTTATACATATAAATATTTGATCAATATTCTTTTTCATTTTTAGATTCTGAACGGAGTGTCTATTGGTTTTACAATGATGTGTGTTTTTTTTTTTATCTTTTTTTTTTTTGTGTCTGACGACACCTTTTTTGGCAGTAAATTTGCTTATGTAGCAACTTTTCTGAAAGGAAAGTGAATGTAGATGGTACTTTGGCTAGTCTAAAATCCAACTTTTCAATACTTTTTAAAAAAATCGAAAAACGATAAAAAAATTACGAAAAAACTGGAAATTTTACGCAAAATCACGTTTTTACGAATTACATTTTTTTTAAATGCTCTAACTCAAAAACGAAAAACCGCAACAGCTTGAAATTTTCACCAAATCTTTATATTGACGTTTTCTATACATGGTTAAGTTTTCAAAGTATTTTGACATATTTTGACTTATTTATAGACAATTTAAATTTTCGATTTTTCTAAATTTTTCGTTTCAAAATAAAATATACTTATTACAATATTTATAAATAACATTGTATTATATTCTAGACAAACATACCATCTCCGTTCAGAATCGTTTTTCGTATACAATGATACCTATCATTGAATTCAAATTTAACAAATCCATTATAATGACCTATCCTATGAAGAGTTGCACTTCACCCCCAAGTGTACAGCAGAGCGAGGCCCATCCGGTTTTTTTTATTACATACATTTAATACAAAATAATATTATACCCTAATTTATTGCAATTTAATAAAAAACAGAATTTATGATAAATGTATTGTTTTTTCGCCGCCCCCCCCCTCCGAGAAAAATTTCTGCGGGCGGCCTTGTATAGTAGTGTATATAATAGAAAACGCAATATGGTAGGTACATGTGTGTATGAAACGCGTCCATGTGAAAGAGATCCATCGATCGACGATCATCATTTTACAAAAATAATCCGATATACGAGTATAAACATAAAATGTAATAATATGAAAGATAAGCGTACGAAACAACGATAACAGACCGGTTTTGAACCACCAGCGTAACGATGAGGGGACAAAAGCTGCCGTTATAAACGAGAGCAGCACGTAACGGCTGTAGTTCAAATCCTTTTTGCGTAAGAACTTAATTTTTTAGATCCAAAAACACAGCATTCTGAGCAATCAGAGAGCAAAAAACCTTTGATAAAACTTGTAGAAAACAACATTTTTGAGACAATGACATATCCGTTTATTGATACATTCAATATTTAGTTAACAATGAGCAATATAAAAAAAAAAATTTTTACATTTTTTAAATACCTGTAACTTTTTTTCTAAGTACGACTTCAAAAAAATGCTATGTCGTTGTCTTCAAAATGTCGTTCTTTACAACTTTTAACCAAGTTTTTGGCTCTAAAATCACTCAAAAAGCTGTATTATTGAAACGCAGCGAACACGTTTTCGTACCGTGTTTTTCGCAGGTGTGGCGTCCTCTTAAGCTTCACTATACGCAAATTGAAAAACAAAGTTCTTAAAACTTGAGTATTGGACGGTAATTGGCTTCCCGTTATTTTATTACGCGTGACAACGTTGAAATGAACCAAAACAACTAATTTTATCAATTTCATTAGTAGGTAGATAAGATAAAACTATAGACAGTGAAGTTTGTATAAATATGGACTCTCCTAAAATAAATATTACGAAATCATTATTTTCTTCACCAGTATCAAAATATTAAATACAATGGTTAAATAACATACATCCAATAAAATATATTTAAAAAATCAATAATTACACACATAATTTATAAAATATGACGTATTGATAAAATATATCTTGTTCAATAAAATAAGTTATGACTTATTTGGCTACATTTATGTAACTACATGACAAAACTCATAAGATAAAATAAAAGTTGTCAACAAGGTTGAAATGTCCATAGTTTATTTAAATATTTACTTTTATGTATTATATTTTAATTAATGAAATAAAAATCCACGCTCTAAAAATTTTACCATCAATACTATCGAAATTGTATTTTAAATGTATATAGTACATACCAGTAAAATAATTCAGCAATCAACACTACCACACAACCAACTAGCCACATCGATATCTTGAATTCAAATGACTTAATTTCCCAGTTATTATGTATAAAATGTTTAAATGTAGTAAAGTGGGATATTTTTAAATGCGTTTGTGAACGGGGGAATTCGGTGTTTAATGTTTATACTCAAGAGTCAAGACAGGCACACGCGGCACGTCACACTGCAGTCTGACTTTCCAAGTTATTTATAAATTTGATTGATTCCTTGTATTCATGCTTGATAATATTATGTAATATTATATATGGTATGATTACGACTAAACGACCCGCTGGCCGCTACTATATAGCAATTTATTCATTCAATTAAAAACAGATTATTTAATATTTTAGATTTTAGATTCTGAGTGAAGCGATTTACAATGATTATTTTTTTCCTTCTATTTTGTAAACACTTTTTCGTGTAGAAATCCTAGGTGGCACCTTCTATATTCAATCAGTAGGTTCTAGGTAAGTAATAATATTGTGAACTCCTTAGTCTGTAAAGATTACAATTTACAATTTACGATCCTTAAAATGTTTAAGTTAGATATCGGCCCAAATTAAAACCAGTGGTCCCAATTATCAAAGGGCCCAGTCGGCGATCACCGCATCGCCACACGAGTCAGTCCGCCCCTGAACTTAACCATGGGAAAACCGTAAGACCCGACTCGCAGGTGCCTATGTATCGTAGTATAGACAGTGCATATATTTAACATGAAATAAATTAATATTTAACGGGTATTTTTTATGTACTCGTATATTTTTAACTAAGCCCTTGTGGACATTCCAGTAAGCAGGCTTTACAGTGATGGAAATTTTCAAAGGTGAACGTAAAAAGTAACGGGCGTTACATAATTTTTGAACCCCACATAAAACGGATATTACATCAGCGCACAAAACATCGTACACGAACCACGACTATAATATATTGTCGTCGTTTTATGTAAAGGCCCGTTAACCGTGGCGTACTTGAATGGTACTAAAAATATTAAAATATGAGCAATCGAGTTATTATTTATCGCGTTGTTTTTCGATTCCAATAAGCAGTTATTTATTTTTAAACTATGACTTATTTTCGGAATACTTACAACGTACCAAAATAATACCGAGGAAAATCTCATTACATTAAGGTTCGAACGTTGAACAGATGAGAACGCATGCACTTTAAGCATGGAATTTATGCGTTTTATTACCAGTACAGTCCACGCGCAGGGGAAAACGTTGAATTGATATAATAATAAAAACTCATAATTAGCTACGTGGATACTTTTACGAATTCAATGTTGCAAAAATCCTTTAAAAAATCGACTAGTATACAAACATCATAATAATAATAATAATAATAATAATAATAATAATAATAATAATAATAATAATAATAATAATAATAACAACAAAACTGATATGAAAATTGATGTTCACTCGAGCAACACATTAATAAAGCAGTGATGCACGTAAAATTATTTTGAAGAGGATGTTACATAACAGAGTTTAACAGCTAAAAACTAACTGTTGTAGCGTTGTCTGCCGGAGGCCATTGCGGTACGAAAACCCAACGCAAAAATGTATCGACGATGTTGAAACGCTGTACAATTGTTTTTAAGTACGCCACTGCGATATCTTATTATCCCGTTCAACGGACGAAACGGGGAAAGACTAATCATATGCGACTTTACAGTAAACCTTGTGAAACATTGTTGATTCAACGGATAACTGATCGGACATTTTTCGAATATATTTTATATTATATTATATTATATTATATTATAATATATATTCGTTTGTTATGAACTTGTTTATGTTGATGATACAAGTTGTTTGTGTGAAATAAAGTGATATCGAATCGCATAACATTTCACGATGGCAATATGTAACTACGTCTTTATTGTCGGAAATGTTTCATTTCCAAGCGGTATCAATTTGTGAGCGAGTTGTAATAATAATTTTGAGGTAATAATTAATTCGAGGCACAATGTACGAAATCGTATAAAATATTGTTGTTTATAATATCAATTCGTTTAAAACGATGCGTGATAGATGTATGGTAATAATAAAAACGATAATAATAATAATAATAATACTTAAAGAAAAGATACATTAGTCTGTGCATTGGAGGGTTGAAATTCATATCTGAAGAGGCGATTGCATTTTAAAATACCACTAACATAATCGTGGTGAGTTCCATTAGCAGCAGTTATAGTGCTCATACGGTTGAATACGAATATTGGTAATATTCACATTTATGTGGTTATGAAGATAAGCCAAATCTACTGGCAGGAGATTTTCGATGAAACATTTTTAGAGCAATAAAAATTAATCATACTACGTTTTATGTACATCTATCATTTTCTATTGTTACCGGTATTCCAATATAAATTATTTATTGGTTTAATTTATTTTTTATACGTTTTATATATGTACATATATATGTATAAAGCGTAACGCTCGTGTTCGGTAATAACGAAACGGTTCGTTCGGAATAAGAAGATAAACGTCTATAGACGGTACCGACTGCGTCCGATTTTCTACATTTAAAACGCTTATGGAAGTTGCACGAAGTCGTTCATGAAGCAGATTTACTACTGCAATGGTTCTCCAACGCTCCGCGTCTAATAAGAGTGTGCACGCAGACGAATCGGATCACGTGATTATCTTCTTTCCTCCTCCTCGTTATGTAATACCGAACGCTCTAGAATTTTTAGAACGGCCTCGACATCGAGATTATTTTTTTATTCGTCGTAACAATAATGGTTTATTAATCAACGTTTTTCTTCGGTAAGGCGGAGGGGAAGGGTTGATTGATGACTGAAAAACTGAAAAACTGAAAGAGAAAAAAGGTCGTTCACATCAACGTGGCTCATCGGCGGATCTTATGGTATCCTGTGACATTTTAGAACAATCCCGTTCGTGAAAGATTGCCGACCCCTGGGCTTCAGACGTATCGCACTCGCACAATGTTGCACGTTGAAATATCCGCACACTACGTACGCGCATAATACATGTTGTATGGACGGCGTAGGGTCACGAATTAATCAACAGAAAAGCAATTTCGCGGGTGGGATCGCGCGCGCGTGTTGACGGCAGCCGACACGGCATACCGCGTTCGTCGACGAGGACGTTCGCGCGAACACCGTACACCGCCGACATACGAGTATACGCTGCAAAGGAGTAGTCGGTCGCAACGCGCGCGCGCGTTCGTATGAACAACTCAAGGCAATGTTATAGTAAGATATTTGCCGCATTGTTTCCGTCACGAGAACACGCCCAAACGGTTATTTTTCCACGAACGTTCGCTCTCCTTATTCTTTTAATTTATTTTATTAATTAATAATAATTTTTTTTTTGTCGTGACACGAGTTACTCGTCACAACAAAATCAATCGTACAGCGGGTGCGTGCAAATATCATCACATAATACGTACGCTAATTACAATGCAAGACGGTACCGATTAAAAACAATCGCTAAACCGTAACCAATGGTCAGTTATCGAAAGTCTGTAGAAAACCTAGAATCAAAAAACCTTAACTTTTTCACATTTCGCAGCGTTGATTATATAATACGTGGGTAGAGGTACGAAGTTGCATTGTTACGATCAGTGGTAGTACTTACCTACACGGACGACGCTTTAATCGTTTGTATTCAACTCGATGGTGGTTTTCAACAATAGAAACGCAGAAACACTATTCACTTTCCATTTTATTATTTTCTTTTTTGACATTTCATATTTTTGCATATTCCGCATGATTTCGAATAAAGTAAACATTTAGAAAAAAGAAAGCGAACAGTGTTTCTTTATGTTTCTATTGTTGACAATTTTTCTCGAGTTGAACTCAAACGATTACTACGACGTCTAGTGGTTATGTCCACGTGGGCGCTACCAAATGTAACAATATAAATACTAACCTGCAACAATCACAAAGCCAATGCCACCAGTAACCCGTTTACTGGGACCGATAATCCATTTCTCAAACAAGGGGAATGAAAAGTTCAACCGTCTTAATTTACAACGCTCTCGGAATCGCTGTAAATTTGTGAAATTTATGAAAATGCGTTTTGTGTAGCATCTGATCCCTCGTTCTTCCGTAATACCGTATCGGTCACTGCATATAATGTATACACCTGACCCGCACGTTAGCCGCCGCGACGCAGCAACGTGTATTGAGTTGATCCGTGCACAAATTACGGCGGCGGAGATGGAAAATGTTGTGTTGCACATATTTTTAAAATATGTCAATCGCCTTTTGCTAATGAACAGCAACTAGAAAAACTTATGGTCGCGGCAAAATGAGAATTGGCAAGCTTTCTTAATCCACGAGAGTCCCGTGTATGCCGGAGGGACGTGCGCGCGCACGGCAAACGTTTGGAAATAATATGTAAAAAAGTGCGTATACCTACCACGAGATACTGTTTGGTCAAGCGATCTGTTGAGCTCGGGTAACGGTGAAAATATTTTACGCGATTCGTTGTGTCGTGAAAAATGCTCTTGTTGTGTGCGAGCTATGTCAGATTGACAAAAGTACCTTTTTCACACGTGAATAGATTACTGTCATTAGTCACATAACACTATTTTACATATACTTCTTATACGTATGAGTCTAGATTGGGACAAGATATCAGATTCCGTTATCTTGAACTCCGAATCTACAGAACGGGTTGAATTTAAATAATATTTTCCTAAACGTAAAGATTTTTCCACGCGTATAGGTGACTGATTGCAGTTATTTTACGATTTAACTGGTAGTTACTGAAAATTAAACTCGGAAGAAAACAGATGGTTTTTCGAGTTTCTCAGTATTTTTTTTTTTTCACAAACACTCATCCAACAGTATCCTAATACAAATGAAAATACTCGGTCTCAGTACACCACTCAATACACATTTACTGTCGAAGAGTTATTTTTTTTTTTGAGTTGTGTACATATATCTGTATTGTTTTGTTTTGTAATTTGGTCGTTTACGTGTTGTTCTTTCTGAACACGCATATTTCAACCACCGACAATAGGGGCAAAAACGAATGGCTATGACAGCTATGGCATGACGGCAACTAATTCGAATTTTTAAAAAGGTTTCTGTCTTAAATTAAATTTCCTATCCCTGTATTATACTATTATGTCATTAAGTTGGCGTTATGATTTTTCTAATATCATCGCAATAGGTTTAGCGGGGACCGCTGTATCGTTGTTGTTTGGTTAATGTCTGTTTACCAAACAAATGAAATATTTCTTGTGCACGAAACCAAAATTAACACGCGTTGCGGAAATAGGTATATGTACGACGAACACCGAATGTAATAAATATAATTTTTTCGTTGTCAACAATTTAAAAGGTGATGATACAAAAATGTATGGCTCTGAACAAAAATAAAAACCGTGTATTATGAATATCCTTTCCAGACCTTCTCTTTATTAAAATGTATTCACGCCAGTAGCTAGTGCAATTTATCATTTTTTTTTTTTTTTTTTTGTGGATGAAACGGTACCATATGCATAATATACAATATGAATGTCACTGCATTTTTCATATATATTATGAGAATATGCGTTGCCAAAACATACATACAAACAGTAAATACGCTTCGTGTCAACTATTGTTTCAAAATTATTATCTGAAACTGCCGCGTA
Organism: Sipha maydis; assembly: GCA_034509805.1. Lineage (NCBI taxonomy): Eukaryota > Metazoa > Arthropoda > Insecta > Hemiptera > Aphididae > Sipha > Sipha maydis. The sequence continues at coordinate 202,396 of JASXSY010001103.1, forward strand.
TTAACATTTGAGTAATTAGATTTCAAAAGACACAAAACCATGTTTTTTTTTTCATATTCTCTAGTGACAATATTAGATTGCATATGATTATGGATATTTGATGTAGTTTCAAAAAAAAAAAAATAAATAAAAATACCCAAAGGATTTTTTTTTTTTTCAAATAACCTGTTTATACATCTGATATGCATGAAAGAATAACTAAACTGTTATTATATTTGAAAAGTTTATAACCTTTATCATTTGATCAGCATTTATACGATCAAAACTCGTAACACACAAACGTCTCAATTATTTTTATGAATTATATGGTAATAAAAATTTGATTATTCAACCGCAATGATTGCATCCGTGATGAACACGCGTTTATAAATCACGGTTATAATGTTTACGGTAAATATGAAGCGGGGACCTTTGTACACGCATTAATTGACATCGTGTTTACATTGCAAATATAATTGCGCTCGTATGACTATAAAATGTTGCCAATTATTATTTAGAATATTCAATTTATCACTTCATACTAATATTATACAATAAAACGACGACTAAATTGTGGTACAATAAAATTATTTATAAGATAATTTAGTTATGTTACACTTTAGCGGCACATAGTTAAAACGCAATTCACGTGTTGTATCTACTTATTTCTTACGGTGTTCGCTTACAGAATGCTAGAGCGCTAAAATTATAGCTATTTCGATCTAATAAAATATGTTTAATTTTTACACCACACCCGATTATATGCATACGTGTGCGCGGGTTATTACACGCGTATGGAAAATCATTTTAATTAAAATTTTGGAGGCTCTAATATTTTGAAAGAAAACTTTAAGTTTCCATGTTTTTGAATAATATATTCATATTAATGTTTGAAACGGACATAAATCTCTGTCAAACTTTTGGTCTAGTTTATGAGTTTTACCGTTATATATTATAGTTTATATTACGTTTATGAAATAAACAATTTGCTTATGGTCTTATACATATTATTATATAGTCATTTTATACGTGCATATAAAATATTTATATTTTCGTACATTGATAATACAAAGTAATTAATAAAGTAATAAAATAAAACAAAGACTAATTAATTTTTAATACTCATAAATTAATATAGGTATAAATAGATTCTTTATATAAAGATATAAAAATAAAAAATGCTTCGCTTGGAATATTAGTATATTAATAATGTACGATCGGTTTTGAATTAAAAATTTATCATCAGGTATGTGCAAAGTCAATAAAATCGTGATTGATTAAGAAAAAATAAAGGAAGGATTACATTAATAATATTATTATTTTTATTTCATTGTGTATATGTAACTCTTCTAAAGTTGAATTAATCTAAAAATGTTATTTTGGGTATTTAATATTTCTAGGTCTTTATTGGTATTAAAATTTATATTATGGTTATTTTCTAAAACATTCTTAGTGGAATTTGAATTAGGGGCAATCTGTTTTAATTTAATTTCAGAAATGAGTTTTTTGTGTTATTGCGTACTGTTAGTTTAACAATTAAGAGTAGATTTATGTACGTTCGTAACAATATGTTATTTTAAAGTTTTTATATGTTTTAATTGTATAAAATGTATTATAATTACCTTTTAGTTTACATAACAACATTTTCAGAAGAAAGAGAATTTTTTGTAGACTATTTCGTTTTGTTATTTGTATTTTTGGTTAAATTATTATTACTCTTAAATTGATTTTTTGCATTATTCGTTTAGAATATTAACAAATTTGTCAGAAATATTATTTTATAAAATAATTAGTACAATAACGCATTACATTAAAATTCATAAATTAATAATTTCCCATGTTGGTTTCAGAAAAATGTAACGATATAAATATTACCATAACGATAAAATGTTGAGTATTATTCATAGATTTCAAAAACATATTTTTTCAACATTATATCTATAATAAACTTTTAATGTTTGGACAATAATTCAAATTTACGTGTTTCATGTGCGCCCAACAGTTAATTGTTAAAAGAAAATAATAATTACAATTACGCAGTAAATATTCACGTCCATCTCTCCGCTGTTCATACTGCACCACTTAGATTCATCATAAAAACCGAGTATTACACTCAATACAGTCAAAAACATAGTACAGAATATCTTATTCTCGACCACTGTGGTCAGAAAACTAAGTTAAACGCTCATCGTTTTGAAGAAAAGTTGCTCGATTTATTACACAGGTGTTCAGCTTATCTAAAACTCAAATCCCACGGAGACCCTTGTTTGTCAAAAATACGACGAAAATCCATTTGAAACAGATGCAATATTATAACTATTTCGAATATATATAACACGTTATTTCCGTCGAGGTTATAATGTTCGCAGTATTGAATTCGTTACGTCAGCACCACGCAATATAACATTCAATTTTTAATCATCTTACTTAATCTCTCTTTTTTTTCATATTTTTTTTTGCTCGAGTTAGAACAGTTTCATCGTTAGCATTTTTCCCACAATATATGTAATTTAATTCTCAACATTTTTAACATTATGAATATTTTTATGGAATTCCAACAGTATAATACTAATGTACAATATAGAATAATGCTTATAGTGGACTTGTACTTAACAATTACTTTTTTGGTTGTCGTAAAATGTGTTATCTAAACATAAATGATCAAATTCACACATTTATATTTTTATAAGAATTTAATTTGAATATTGTATACACAAAACAATTGAATGAAATCATAAACAGATAATTATTTTTTTTATGGAAGTAATTGTATTTACTAAATATTCGATGCATTGAACTCTATATTTTATGTACACGTGCATTTTATTATTACATTTCTAATGTTAACAGACTTCAATAGTCTGCTATTGTTGTGGACTGTTTCACAGGAATAAAACGAAATAATTTTCGATTGCGTGTAACTATATATGACTTCTAATTATATTTAATAAAAAATCAAAAACAAAATTGTATTTTAAATTAGTAATTCAATTTATGGTATTATCAATTAGTGGAATTATCACGGTTAAATAGTTACAGGCCACACTAATCTTCTCAAGCCAATAATGTTAATAGGAGTACTCTGTACTCGATATATCTACTCTAGCGAAAACCTAGACGAGCAAAAACTGTAGTTGAATTAGAATACAAATACCTTCACGCTATTTTTAACAATACTTATTATATCTGTTACAAATACGGATAAATAATTAGATAAACATTTCTTGACTATATTAGAATATACATTACTTATATTAAACCTACAAACGTTTCGTATATGATATATCATATTTGAATTTAAAAACGATTATCAACAATATTGATTCGAAACTTTTGGAACATATTTATTGAATAAAAATAATGTTTGTTGATTAAAAAAAAAAGAAAAATAATGTAAAATGTGTAGGATCGATAGATAAGCCTCAAACCTTTTCACATAGAACCTAAAACCTTAAGGGATTTTTTTTTTTTTTTTTTTAATAGATAAATTCATCTAGACAACCCTACTGACATTTCCCATCTGATTCAACGAGCTGGATTATTGATTTCCATTTCACCTGAATGCGATAATAAAATATTTCTACTCAGACAAAACAAAACTCTGCAGACAGATGGGACCGACTACGGTTCACGAAGCACTCGCGGAAAAAATTACTACGTTGCTTAGTCAGTGGTATATATCCATTGGTTGATTTTTATTAAAATAAAAAATACATTAAATATAATTTTTTTTAAACTACTGTCGATAAAAATTAACTTATAAGTAATAGCGTACAGGAACATTAAATCAATAAATGGAAATAATACAACAGCCAAGAATAACTAACTATTGACTATCAAGATATATTTTATACTTAATGATAGTTTTCAATTGGTTCTATATGCCTTCTCTTACATTACATTATGGTTTTTGATTTTTAATATAAAATGTAAAAATATATATAGCATAATATTAAACAAAAATATATGTATAAATAATTATCTAGATAGTTTGTTATAGATAACTGAAGTTTTTATTTAAGATAAAAAAAATATGACCAGTAGATTTTAATCTAGTTAATATAATATATAATAAAACATTATCTAGATAATTAAATAGATACATTTATCTAGATAAGTCCCAAAACTGGCTCTTAATAACCTTTTCACGACATATCTCTTATAGTTACCAACAGATTTTAAGATATTTATATCTTTTTTTTGTTAGGTCATTAAAATTTTGTTTTTTTTAAGGATACCATCACGCCCAATCAGTTACACAGTTTAAAAAACTACTGTTATAATAAAAGTAATTGAAGCGTTTTTAATAAACTATATTTCACAAAATTATAAATTATACTTAATATATAAAAAATAATTAAAATATTGAATTACTCGAGATCTATTAGTGACAATTAGATGTAAACTGAAATTTCATCTAATTAAATATAATTGCCCTTTTGACTGTAATTGTATAAAATTTTGCAATAATTACGGAAATTTGTCGAACATGAAATATATTCTTCAATAATTAATATATATATATATATATAATTATTATAAAATAAAAAATCACATAGTGATATTAAAATAACATAGAAATCTATTAATGAAGTAATTCAATCGAATATGTCTAAAATCAAATTATAAACAGTGTAAATAACAATGAAGGTTTTTTAATTAGTGAAAAATCTATGGTTGCTGAAATTTTCAATGATTTTTTTTAGAAATATCTGTAATTATATCTCTAGTCAGATAAATTTCGAATTTTATGATAAACTTAACTTTAAAAAACTTAAAATGCAATATTTTTTAATTACCCAATTTTTAATAAACCTTATAACCCTATTGAAATTATTAATCACATAAGTTCATTGAAAAACCATTTAATTTTTCACTATTTTAATATTTCCAATGAAATATTAAAAAAAAAAAACTTTTTATCAGATTGATTTATCTTTAAATCCTTATCTTAATTTAGCCATAGCCACAGGAGAGTATCCTTCACTTTTTTAAAAAATTATTCCTCTGCATAAGGGTTGTAAAGGATTGTAATAATTATAAACCTATTCTTCCACACTGTCGTTGTCTAAACTTTTTAAAAATGCATTTTTAATAAAATCATACCATATTCAAATATAAATAATTTTTTTCTGTTAATCAATTTGATTTAATGAAAAATAAATCCCTAAATAGTGCTTTAATGGATGTTACAGTTAATATTCGTAAATATTTAGATTGTAATAAAATAGTAATTGGTAAATATTTATATATTAAAAAAAAAGCGTTTAATTCAGTTCACCATACAACTTTATTAAAAACATTTTGAAATTTGTTGTATAAGAGGAACAAATCATAGTTTTTTAAAGTAATACACAGAGTTGTTAGATTCAAGGTTTCAGAGAATTGATTTCAAAATTAATTAAACTTATTATTAATAAAATGAAAGTTTTTGATAAGATAGATTTGATTTATTTGAGCAAATTGTATGATACCACTAACCATGAACGTGCCCTGATATGACATGACATAAAACAGCTAGTATAAAATATTTAGAAGTTATAATTGACGAATATAACAATAAAATTGAATATTATTATTCTATTATTTTAAATTATTTCCTTGAATTAGATGATTTCTTCAAACTTAAATCATTAAAATATAATTTGATACTGATAATAAGGTGTACTTTTTATTAACACAATAAAATTTATTATATTAAATTGTAGTGTAAGACGGAATGATCAAAACTGGTTTGTATAAATCAGAAGATGTAGTTAACAATTCAATGAATATCATATTTAATAAAAAATCGATTTTACTCAACATTCAAACTGTATATAGATTTTGGTGTTCTAAAACTCAACGGACTTTATTTTACAACATTTTACTCTAATCATTAAAAAAGGTGTTCAAGTAATAGTTATATTATTCAGCATGTACATACAATTAGAAGTAAACAATTATAAAATTTAAATTCAATCAAGTTTTTAACTGTCTTTGATCAAAAAAGTTTAGTTTCTGTTACAACTATCGTGTGATGGAAATTTAATATCAATCAATGTCAAATTAAGATACTGAATAAAAAAATGCATGCAAATTATGATGTATACACTCTTTAGATCGAAACAATTTGTGCAACTAATTTTCTCAATTTTAATATTTTTTTACCCCCTTTTTTTGTTTCTTCTTCTGTTTTAACTTAATCAGTCAATTTACATAAGTTATTAATGTTAATTTGTTTATGCATGATAATATTATTTTCTGCTTTAATTTTTAGTTACTACTTAATATTGATTATGAATTAATTATGCCCTCTCAGGCTAAGCTATGGTTATGTTTTTTATTTATAATATATTGACTGATGTTATTAACAAATAAAAAAAAAAAATTAATATTATTATTATTATTATTACAATTTACGAATTTATACGGCAAGAAGAAAAGCGTCTGTACGTGGTTCGAACGCCACTGCAGCAACGTACAAGTGCCAAAACGAGATAACGCGGCTGAAAACTGCGCGAATAACGCTCGCATGATGATGATAGTAATAATTAAAACGGTACAACTACGAATTCTATGTGCCAAATATGGAGTTTTAATTTTTTCACCTCTAACCTGACCCGACTAGCAATTGATGAAAAAAATGTTTGGAAAACAGTACATACGTATGGGCAATATAGTATGTGAAACGTGCCTGCATACATTAATAGGTACACTGTGCGTCGTTACAAAATATGCGGTACACAGCCTTTTTGAAATCATCTCGAACGGTTAATTCACCGACCCTAACCCACTCAGCTGACTGCACCAGTCTGTCTCTCTTATCGGCCTCTTTCGGCTTGATTGCTCTCTGTCCACCGCCGTGTCTATCGTGCTCGTGTTGCGTTCAAATCACCGCGTCTCATATTGCCGCCAACATGCAGCTTAATGGCATGTTAAATAAAGGGAACCACCCCGAACTTTTCACCGACCATCCCTTTAGGCACTGCCGTCGCGTTCGCTCAACTTTACGACATAAACGCGTCTCCAGACTTCGATACGTATTCTCACCGAGTTCCCCTTTTTTTCTCAGACGCACGCACGTATACACACTCAATCCCTCTCTCACTCTCTTTCTTTTACCCTGTAATCACACCTTCTCCCTGTCCACGTCTCTTGATAGACGTCCGATTCAATTACGTTTATCTCTCGTCCTGTATAGCCGGCAGGTACACCGAATGTGTAAACCGATTACGTACCTACTCGACGGACCGAAATCCGAGTGTTTATTATTATTATTATAATACATTTTTCTTGCACGCAGCGTTCGGAAAACGCGAAGAGGAAGACACATGCGGTGCGTTGCCATGGAAATAAAGTATGTTCGTTTGATTGGAACCGCTATCAATCGTCAGCCCAACAGCCCGACGAACGATTCCGAATAACGAAGTAATCGTATATTATGGCGCGCAACATCGGTCCGTTATTTTTCAATTCTAAAAGCGCGGCATCGTCCAATATCCGGGGTGCTCGATTATGTGTTAGTGTTCTCTAGAGATACAAAAAAGCTATTGAAAGCGTTTACAACCCCATGGTTATACGAACGCGAGCTACGCGGAGAAACGGCCCAAACCGCGCTGTTATTACTGCGCCGTTAGACGTGGTCACGCGTTCTTGACGTTATAGTGCCGGAAACCGATGACTTTATTGGTCAATTATTGATCGCACACGATTGAGCACACGTAAAAATAACGCCGTTCAAGTCAGCGCACAGTATAAACGGAGAGTTCCTCCGTAACAGTGTATCGGGTGGAAATTCAATATCGTCGTAAACGTGACAAACCGGAAAAAAACTCGTGTTTTCTGACCGAGGATTTCTCTGAGATCCGTGTTATCCGAAGATTTTGATCTGCATTTCGTCGAGTTCATCGAACTCTATCTGTCGAATTGTTGTGACAACACCTGGACCGTTGAATTGCGTTCGGAATAGGATTTTCAATACATAACACGACTATGTACGTAATCGTTCGTTGGACCGCCTAAATCCCAATCGGACCCAACTCTCCGGACGGGAATTCCCGAAGCATTAGGTTTACAACACACCATGGCGACGGCGGGCGGGAAATCTTTGCGGAGAGTTTCGTGGTGGGAACGCGATTTGTCTACTTAGACAAACGACCAGTCGGACGTTTCGACGTGAAATCCGTCAGCGTCGTCCGCGCGCTAAATTAAAACGTGGTGCGACCTGAAACTGTATTCACCAGGCTCACCGCGATACTTTGCTCACAAACACACATACACACCATATTGATAAAGTTTCGAGTTCAAAAGCTTCGCTTTCTCCAGTCGTTTATTACGCTCATTCACTCGTTTATCAATTACTTCTGATGCGTAATATACCGTCTTGTACCGGTTGGTTTTTTCATTTTTATTTTTTCTAAAGATATCGGTTTTAATATAAACAATATGAATTTTATTCGTGATCATGGTACCCAGCCATCGTAATAAGTATATCTCCGACCCGTTTGAAAAAAAACCGTTGGCTGAAAATGAGGTAGCATGCAAAATATTATGTTCGACTTACTTTTTTCCGCATTTTCGACACTTTCCTGGTTCTTGAGCACCACTCCGTCACTCTGAAAAATAAAAATACACGATTACGGTGAGTAAACACAAATATGAGCCGTTTGAATTTCCCCGAGAATCATTATATACGGATTATTTATGTTGGATGTTGCAATATATAATATATCAGTTAACTTCGTTCGTAATTACACGTGTAGTGCGGAATTGATCTTTGCTGTTGTGTTATCGGGTTCTATATGTCGACTTGTAATCGAAACGGTCGTCGAATCAAAAAAATACGTGATAGATATATATCTAATGGACAATGGTTGCTTTGATATGAAAAGTTATATGTTTGTGTGTAATGTACGGAATAGTATAGAAGATTGTGGCTTGAACACGTATTATTGTCTTATTTAGTCTTCTGAAAACTCACAAATCCATCGTTCGAAGTTCTTGCCGTACTCTTGACAAAGTAAAAAGAAGAGATGAATAGATATTTTAAATTTACCGTGACGTTGTGCATGCTTTACGAACAGAAGTATGAATATTGAAATCCGAACAAAAATATACTCTATGATTCGTTTTCCCAGTTAATTTGCCAATTTCAAGTTCAGCAAAATAAATGTTGAATATTTATATTTTTACTCCACGCAGCCACTGCCATAATTACAGAACTATAATTATTAGCTAACGTTAGTTTTGCATAACTTAATGATTTCCGGAATTTTAATTCATCTCGTCTTTCACAACAATGTTCGAATAAATAAATAAATAAATAATTTTTTTTCCACGGTAAACCAAATTGTTTCCTCTTACCATATGTTCAATAGATATTTTACAACGAGTATAAAAAACCTATTACTCACAGCAATGATAGAAAGAATGTATAAAGCTTGGAGCTTATTTATAATCAGATTTTTTTTCTATCTATAAGATTTGAATAGATTTAACAAATGTAGAGGAGAAGGCAAGACGGAAAAACTCGTATATAAAAGTAATTTATTTTATATATAATCACTTTTCAATGGTTAAGTTACACATATTTAATGTTGTTTTCGATTTTCCGACGATATTAAAATTGTATATAATATATAGGTATTATAAAAAAAAAAAAAAAAATACAAATTGAAAGCGTTCACACAATTGATAGTAAATCTATATTATGTTATAGAGTCCTACATGGAGTCGACCAGATTGTATCAAAACTTTTCATTTCATTGGGATTCAACGATGAATTATTTTAGTATTATTTTTAGTTTATAGACAAAAATAATATATAGAGGAGGAAATATTGGATATGTTGTGCCGTAAGTTTAGGAAAGGAAATATAAGAAAAAAAAGTAGTCGCAGACAAATTTCCGTTCAATTTACTTTGGAGCTTGTCCTTCATACATGTCTTTTCAGTCGAGTAAACATGTGTTTGCACGTGGTCGATATCAGTAAAGTCCATGCGAATCCATTTTCAGTAAATAATTTATTATTGAACTTCTTCTATATTATTTTGCCAACATGTAAAAAGTACGCTGTATCGTATTCTGCATGTTGTCGAAACCAATTTTATATAAATATTGAAAATTGAATAATATTGTAAATTTTTATTACATCAAATGTATTAAAAAATAAAAAAAATAAAACGAGCGTGTACAACAATACATTGTACGTCAAGTCATTCATGATTTTTTTCAACCCACATATTGTAATAAAAATAAATAACTACGTTAAACGTTTCAGTTCAACAATAATATTATCGTCTATATAATGAGTTGATTTTTTTTTATACAAAATCAAAATAATGATAATAAAGCAAAAAAAAATAATAATTTTGCCTTATTTTTTAAATAATAATATTTTGGATTTTGAGAAAACTATTCAAGATTTTCGTAACACGATGAAAATATAATTTTGTGAATTATATAATATCACTTGGAAATATCGACTATATCGATACATTAATAATTTATCAAGACTTATTTTTAACAGAGTGGTACATTTGGCACGAAATTATATTAAAAGTTACTTCGTGATAATTCGTGATAAATTGTGTTACACAATATATCTTACGTTCACACTTCTATTAACTAGAACTACCGAATAAGAACATGTGGCGCACATAAATCTTTATATTTCCTTATACTAAAATATAGAGATATCGAACCCGTTACATACGTCACGGTTAAGTTTATCTGCGGGGCCGAGCCGAAAAGTATAAATACAGCACCATTATTAAATGACACTACTACTTTCATTATTTCATCACGATATAATACGTCAACGGCAGGTTACAGGAAACGAGTACGAGAAATCGTGTTTTTACTGTTAGAGAATATAATATAGGCACTGAAAAATCCTTTTTAACGGAATCCATAGGGCCCAATTGATTATTTTCGTTCTAAAATGGTTTCCGTCATTGCTGGGAGCCTGAAAAGAAAAATGTTTAAAAAACTCGACATTGAATATATATGTACATATATATATATATTAAATATCTTTTTATTTAATCACACTTTAACTGCGTATTACATTCATGGTTTAGAAAATTAATTCGTAATATTTGTTTTCGATGATGGCATAGTGGAACGCATTCTTGAGTTCCTGTTGTTAATATTATTATTTAGCATTTGAATCAATGGTTGAATATGTATTAGTTCTTTCAAGCACGATATTGTCATTTTAAAATCTTGTACTTCCGTCTTATTGTGAGTAGACTATAAGGTGATTTATTTATTTTTTTTCGTTTAAACAATAATGTTGTCGCTCCGCCTCGTGGAAGTTCTGTTCTAGGTAGATGGTACTTTCAGTGGCGCAATTATCGGGAGTGTTGGGTGTGCAATTCACAGAGGCCCCCGGTCTTGAGGGGCCCCTAGATTAAAAATCTCATATACGATATTCCTACTATATTATTCCTATAATATTAAATACATTAATTACAATAAATTATATTCACCATGACATAAAATAAAACGATATTTTCTAAAAATATATTAAAAGGTAACAACGCACGACTGTTTTTCATTTTTACTATTAGGTAAGGGCCCCGGTCCAGAAATTTTCACATGGGCCCCTTATTATCAAGCTGCGCCACCGGGTACTTTTGTATGCATTTGAAAAGGACTGCGGTCATTTTCAGTTATAAGGATACTTTACCGAAATATTGTCATATTGGACCCGTCAACATCGATGTCGGTTATGTTATGAGATATCAGAAATATTGTTATTGATACCTTTCCATCGACGGATCGGGCGTAAAAATGACATATTTCGCGTCTGACGCAGGCCCACGCGGTGGTGCGTAACAAACTTATACTGACGTTTTATTTTTCGTTGTACCTACATCAAAGCCGCATGACGCGTGAATATAACAAACTAATTACCAATCAGACCTACCGAGAGGAGGGGGGGGGGGTATTTCCCGTTAAAAAAAAAGAATCCAATCGGCGCTCATAAATCTTCCTGTTCGCAAATCCATTGACTTCATTAAATTTACCGCAGTAGTCGCTTTAAATCTAATATATTCAGTCTCGTGCTATCATAATAAATCTTTATCCGTCTTTGAAACATATATATATATTAGATTTATTTTAAAAACGATAAACTTTTTTTTTAAAAAAACTTGGTTTACAGAGGTCGGACTCGTTTACAGCGATTAACATATGTAAAATGTACTGCGAATATCACGATAGCGTTTAATTTGTTTTTGACTCTCGGACCGTTGGTTGTATGGAAATCAAAGCAATAATCAATAGCTACAATAAAATACTAGGTAAATGTTAAGAGTGTATTTACCATGAAAAATTATGGAAAAACGAGTACAATATGAAATGAAACACAGTTTAAAATATCACAAAATATTGCATAGTTAATTGAAAATTAATGTTGATACCAAAACATCTCTATTACGTGTCAAGTGTTAATTCTCTATAGTAACAATGTGTAAGCAATAAGTAGTATTAAAAAATACTGGTGGACAATATTATGGCAGTTGTAATAACACTTTAAGTAAATCAATACAAACAAAATTAAATAATATGACATTGATTACAATAACAGTTCATTTCTACACATATTGAACGACTGGATAGGTCTGAATTCGATCCTGATCTGGATATTTATAGAGATGTATAATGACTGTTCAATTTCACTGTAAACAGTAATTAATAATTTATTCACTGGCGGTACCGACGACTAAAATTAATTTTTAATAATAAAATTGTTCATCATTAGAAAATGATACTTTTATTGAAACCGAAAACTTAACATTTCGAAACTATAATACATCAAAATAATCGGAGGCCGTGATACCATAAGACCAAACATACTAGAATACGTTATTGTGTCGAGATCTGCTGTATTTGTATTTGCCAGTATGGTATTTTTTACATTTTAGAGACATTTATTCAAGTATGTATCAACACAGGTATGTGTTACAAGCAGTGTTCCAAAAGCGTAGCGAAATTATCGGGAATATTCTCGACAATTTTGACTTGAAGTACCTATGTAAGGGGCTTTACTGTAGTCCTATGAAAATATTGCCATGCAAATGTTAAACCATAAGTGCACGCATAGACGTGCTACAAACAATAATCCACTAACAGTTATTCGACTTACCTATATCACGATAGTACCAATTATTGTCTCATACAATTTTATTTCAACGCATCACAACATGTAATCTCGGTAAGCAAAAGGACATTTAAGTTGTTTCCTGGGAAAAAACGACGTGTTATCGAACAAACATGTTGACAAAAAACTAATTATGAATTAGAGTATTTTAGTCGAATTCGATGTAAATAGCTGTCTATATAATAGGTATATAATGTAATATAGTATATAATGTAATAAAGTATATAGTATGTAATGACATGGGGTGTATACATTTTTATTGTTAGAGCACACCAATATGATTGCAGCGAACGGTTTTTACGATGTAAGATCTATAAATGTTTACCGCTACTACAATACGCGTATACCTGAGTTAATTTTTTTCTGAAAGCGCTGAAAGCGTTATAATTTCGATCAAACAAATGGAAATGTGCGGAGAGTGTATAAGTGTTGGACGTTAAAAATGGTAGAAAATATAAAAACTGATTAAAAACAACGTTATCACGATATTATTTTGAACACTAAACATGTGAACGAGAAGCATACTTTTGTTTAAACGAGCAGTTTGAATTATAAAATATACGATTGAATCACTACTTGTGTCAGTTCTCCGATAGTATCTGGAAACTCAAACCGTTAAGGTAATCGTAACATACCGTCATGAATATGTTAACTATAAGTGCAAACTACTAATATGATAATACTATTTATCACTCGTATATACTCCATACGTCAAGTATTTATTTTTCTGCCAAGTGAAACGCGACAAGTGACGCACGACTAAAGCTGGTGGACGGTCTAGCGTGTACATTTAAATCGTCACAATAGAATGTACAATAATGTTGCGTAATAACATTTATCGCAAAAATCCGTAAGTCCTCGCAAATGAAATATTCGAAAGTTATTTTCTGATTAAAAAATCTATCCATTAATGATAGGCGAGTATTATAATTAATGGGCGCGATGATAAATTAATATAAGCGGATTCGAATCGAGTGTTTTTCCACTAGGATTTCGCGAATGAAAACTACAGCAGCAGGTATTTCGAGCGCTCCGGTTGAAAATAAATATTTTATTTTTTCTGTATTGCGGTTATTTCAGGTTTCAGATTCGTACGCAAAACGAGCGATTTACGTTCATTCGGAACAATCGCATTATTATGATTTCACCGGAATATCGTAAATAACGTTGTTTTTGTTTTGGAAATGCGAAAGAAAAAAAACATAACAATAATAATAATAACAAAAATGAATACATTTCATCCCGGACGGTTGAAATCGTTTCGGGAGCGAGAAACAAAATTGTGGTTAGTACTGACACATAGCACAAAAAAAAAAAAAAAATGCTTTCACAGCATGTCAAAGATTATGAATTTATTGAAATAAAGGTTGCAATTTAACGTTAACGATGTAAAATGATGCCTTACAAACCTACTATGAATAATACGATGTGCTTTATGACAACATATTATAAAAAGCAAAGTTATACGAAATGTTATAGCGATGACGTTCATCCCATTTCGTTATAATTGTGTTCCATTTTTTACACTTTCATAAGTTTTTTTTTTTATCCCCAATGATTTTCGTTTTATACTGTTTTGTTTATTCGTATGACCTTATATTTATGCGTTTGATGGAATTTATAAGTTTAATAATTTATTTTATATTTTAACTAATGATTGAAATAATATATATTGTCTTCAGTCAAGTAACTAATGTAATATCAATGTTTTAGTCAAACAAAATAATAGCTAGTGTTCTCCAGATAGAACAACTTTTTAGAGCCGGAAAACTTAATATTTGTGTTTTACTGTCGATAAAAGTTGTTGATTCTTTTGATAGAAACTACTGCAGGAAATATAAGTATTGTAACGATAACAAGTGCAACTTTTCTGTCATGCGTATAATCATCACCTATAGTTTATTATTCTTGCTCTAAATAAAATCCTCCGAAATGCCTTGGTAGTAGCATATAATCAGGATTTCTTTTTCAAACAGTAGTTATACACGTATCTTGTAATTTCTGTTTCATTAGAGATTGTTATCATTTTTGGTTTGGATATGGACCGAGAATAACATTTGATACCAAAATATTAATATGTTTCAATAATAATATATTACCGTAGTCATTAAAGTTTTTAGCTAGCCTAGAGCAAGAGAAACGGGAATGTACTTCGTTAAAATGTTCCATGTTAAATGTTCAATATCTTGTTTTTAAAATAATACGTTGTTTTCTTCTTATTATTATTTTGTATTTTTAACTTTGATAGTGATATCGAACAAGAAAAAAATGGAAAGCGTTCCGTCTGCATATGGGATGTACGCACCAAATTATCGACGTGAAGTTAAATAACACTAGTAGCAATTAACGATAACCGATATCAGTGTGCTAGAATCTAAATAATTAATACTGCATAAATACTATGTGACTATTTAGATGCTATGTCATGTGAAATCACAAAGTTGTAATAATTTATCGGTAAAAAATAATGTGTGTAAGCCATCCAGCGCATTTAGTATTCGTTATCATAAGACACGCAACGGTTGCGGTGCTACATCGAGGTCATGTTTCCTGTCCAAATCAGGATCGCCAGACAGACGTATTTTCATTGAAACGAAAAAACGAGAAAATGGCGCGAAATCGGAATTAATATTCTACGCAAGAAGTGGACGCTCGTCTTTGCATCGTTCCATGGAATACGGAACGGTTTTGTATTGTATAGGTTTAAATGTTTGGAAAATAACACTTCGTCAATATAATTATCCGTTCAATCTCACTGCTTTTGATCAAAACTATTCCATTTTCGTACATGTGTCCACGAATGTTTTTACAAAACCAATGTCACTAAGGTTTTTTATACGAATCCGAAAAGCTAAGCAGGATTTAATTACCGTGTACCGATGATGATCGATAATCACGTAATTATTTTCTCGTTAAACTTAGTACTTAAAATACGATTACACGACTGGTGGTTAGAATTTTGCTCGACGTGAACGAATACTAATTTACGAAACACATCTTTAGGATAAAATCTGAAGTTTCAAATGGATGAAAATTAAGGTAGTTTTTTTTTTTTTTTTTTATTGCAATAGCGTGGTTTTATTACTTCTGGAATCTAATTTTTCCTCGTTACACGGTCTCGGTATATTATTGTTGTGTTTGGGAAAAATTCAGTCGATAAACTTTAACCAGCTAGTAATAATATGTACATAATATAACCCAAGATGTAACGATTACTGTGGGAAATATTACGAGTTTAATGGGGCACTTAGAAATGTAAGAACCGTTAACCCGAGTTTTGCATTTCAACACGAGATGTGGCATGTACAAATTAAGATACGTACCTATATATATATATAAATGGATACAATACATTTGTTTGTATATTGTTAATATATGTACGAGTATACAAGCGGTGATAAAAATATGCATGTTCTTCGCGAGACAAATATTAGATAGATATATACATTAAATATTAATATGATATACCTTGAGTGCTCCGTTCCGTAAGAAAATAATAACCCTAACCATATGGATAACAGGAAAAACATTATTATATAATACGTATATAATAATAATAATATATATATGTCCTCAATATTTCTTGTTCGCTATCCGAGTAAACGTCATAATGGAAATTGAAAGATATATTGAAACTTCTTCAGATCCATAACAATAAATACACATCAGCACACGTATACATTCATCAAGTCAAAATGTTACAATTATTCGTATGATATTATATGGATGTGCACAAAAAAAAAAGGGGAAGATATAATCAGGGGATGGATGAGAAGCGATATACAGGAACTAGTGACTAATATGGATAAATTGTTTTTATGTATTTGAAATCAACGTAATCGATAATTAGTTTCGATATTCAATTTTGAGTGAAAAAAAAGAATGGGTGAATCTATTCAGGAGTCATAGTTTGTCGAAATATAGTTAACACTATAATATTTTGAAAAAAGTATCTAATTTGATCTACTAAATTATTTCGTGATAAATTTGTTTTAACTAACTTTTACGCGAAAAACCTGAGAAAATATAAGAAATTTAAGTATTTATAGTACGAAAAAAGTCTTAATCTTTTGAAATATATCTTTCTCTAGAAAATGCTGACGTTCAAATTCAATAAAAATTTTAATTCCCGTCGATTGTTATTTTTCAAGTAATAAAATAAAAATAATTTTGTTCAATTTTAAAAATTATATAAATTATTATGTTGGGTTTGAAATTTTGTTTAACTTTTTTCAATTATTTAGAAAGTTGTTGTACAATGTATACAAGTCTATGGGAAATCTTTAGTTAGAACTACATTTCTATTAACTAAAAAAAGCTAATGGTCGAGAAAAATTTTTGATCAAAATCTTATGGAAAAGTACAAAAAATAAACTACAAACCACAAATCATTTCACTAAAAATCTAAAACGCAGTTGATAAGTATTACCTATACAAGTAAAAATAGTAGACGAATTACAAAACTATGTAATAAATATATAATAAATTTGCATATAATTTATGACAAAATTATTACTATCGTTGGTGATGTACTGCGGCTTATGATCGAGTAAGCCACGAATAATAATTATTATTCCAGATCAAACGTTGAACAAAAAGTTTATTTCACTGCTAACGATAATTTAGGAATTGTATTAAAGTATAATTCATATTTGCTTTGGTATTACACCGTACTGAAACAGCGCGAAGAGACTGGAATATTAGTAGATTCGAATGGGTCGGAAATGTTGAAATTATTTTTGTTTTCTGATATTCTAAGCTGTTCAGAGAAGTGTTTGCGGGGCAACAGATGCATTTTAATTAAATACCAGTGAAAAAATGTATTGAGTTCAATCTAATAATAAGACAGGAGTATCTCTGCGTTTTATAGAGGCATTACAGAAATTGTATAAACATTCTTTGGATGAAAATAGATATGACGAAATTTTTTAATTCTGTACTCCACGATTTGCCCTTGTAGCATTTGATATTTCGAGGGATTTCGTTTTTAATTAAATATTCGTAATAGCTCACCCGAAAATGATTTAATTATGTATTATTTTCTTGCTTGTATATATTTTATTAACATAATTTTTTTTTTTTTTTTTTTACGCTTGTGGTCTATTTGTGTATTGACGTAAACTTTTTAGCTGAAATGGTATCTACCCTAAACATAAATTAATTTCATATTCCATACGAGTCTACAATGAAGTACCACATTTTATGTCTTTGCCGTCCTCGTCATCATATGTAGCACATAACTACATATAGATTATATTTATAGGGTAATTGATAAAAAATAAAGACACGATTGCTTTTAGTAATATAATTAAACAACTTTATAAAAATTTATAAAAAAATATTATAAAAATATATAAATATTAGAATGTTGCTAGGAGACGGTTTCTAAGGGGTGTTGCTAAGGAATGATATGTAACGCTTTTTCGGTAACGCTTTTCGATTCTATGCGCCAAAGAAAAGACATAAAATGTCAAAAATAAAATCTGACGAAATATGGCACGTGCCAAAAAAATACTTTATAACGGTAAACAACAGTATTAATTTATTTTTTATTTCATTTGTGTTACCAAGGTACCAAAAATACAAATGATTTGACTTTCGAAGTGGAGCACAGTTCAGTGAAGCCGTCGGAAAATCGGAGAATGTCCACGGCCTCAAGCTTTCGCCGGACCGCGCGAACCGTTTTGCGAAAACCCGCGCAGAAATGACGTTACAGTCGTTTCCGATTGTACTCGTACAGAATACACCGACGTTGGTCTCACGTCGAAACAATCGCGCTCTTTCCAAAACGGTAGAGCTGTCGAACTCTACAGGTTTCAATACGGCGGTACCGTTGACGAACGTATGATTTTTCATCTAATATGCGGACGGGAAATCTAACTGGACCAGTCGTATTGAAAACCCGCTGACCGCAGTACCGGGGCAGTTATATCTTCTGAACCATACACGCGCGTCCGTCGCCGAACGGTGTCTCCGACGCGTTTCGAAACGACTGCCGCCAGCGTACGGGCACCGTTTTGTCGTTACCCGAGCACCATGATGCGCTCGTGTGTCGGATGTTGTGACGCTCGGCAGGCGTTGTCGGTCGGGTGACGGAGGTTTTAATGTTATTCGATTTTCGTTCGGGACACTCGCGAGAGAAACGCGAGAAAAGTTCTCGTAATCATCTGCTGTGGCGCGCGAAACCGACGCGTTGTAAAACGAAGCGTACCTGCTAGGCGCGTATTGTTCGTGTTCCCTTTGCCATAATGTGTATGCACGGCGGAAGCCGCTTAAAACACTTAATTCGGCGCTGGTGCAAAGTGAATGTGACAACCGAACGAATCTTGTGGACGAAGCGGGAAAATAAAATGAAAAACGAACAAAAATCTGAATACAATTGGTGATGAAAGACTTTAGAATGTCATTGTTTGATGATGGCTCCACTACGACGTCAACCTCCTCGTCCCTTTCGTCGTTCTCGGATGACATATGATATGACGTGAACGCATCGCTTAAGGTATGATTAGAGAGCAGTAATAAGCAATAACCAACACAAATGTTTTATTTCTCAGATTTTTCTTACGAAATTTGAGTCTTCGAAAACTGAATCTTTTTTAACGATACGTCCGAACCAGATGGTTTTGAGTCTAAGGGTTGGTTGAACTTTTCGTATATGTGTGTTTTATAAGAGTTGTCTTCTATAGTTATTACTGTATATCAGCGGTCCTCACTACGCGGTCCTTTAACAAATTTAGTGCGGCTCGCACTAAAATTAAATTGTACATTATAAAATCCAAAATTCTATAAACAGCGAATAAAACGAACGTGTATATATATATATATATATATTTTTATTTTTATTTTTTTTAATTATATTTATTTTTTCAACGTTTCGAAAAATCTGACATTATGATCAAAAAGAAAGACCAACCGACAAATATGACGAAAATTAATCGGAAAGTATCTGAATACTCTTCAATGAAAACAATCGAATTAAAATACAATGGAAATTTATTTGAATAGTTTTATCAATATTAAAATGGAATAAAGTAATAATTTTACCATTTTCTTAGAAAATTTCTGTAGCTTTTCATAAAGAATTGTATAACCTGTTGTATAAATATAATAAAATACATATTTCAACCAGTATACTGTTTTATTTTTATGCATAAAAATAAATAAAATACATTAACAATCATATGATATTGTAACTTAAAAAACCCGTTGTAAACCCGTTTAAAACCTTTATAATAAATCAAAATGTAGGATTTAAAAGCAATGGTATTATAGTAAATGATATTCCTTTTGAAATTTGATATTTAATAATGATAATATGTTTTGTGTTTTCCTGATGTTTTACATGCATTTAGTTTTGGGTACATTTGTATATAATATATTTGCAAGTGTGTATTATTTTTTTTTTTCAATACATCGAAACAGGAACTTATTTTTGACAAAAAATGTTAAACAAAAACATATTTAGAATAATTAGAATGTTTTTTATCGGTAAATTATGATAGATATTACTTACTCTTTCGTTATTGAAGGTATTGAAAAAAAAGGAAAAAAAACATTTAATCTGTTGGTGTACTACATAACGTAATAGATATTAAATAGGGCTATTGTGAAATAGATTGTTAAAATTAAATAAATATCGATTAAATACATTGAATATCTATAAAAATCTAAAACATTATATATTTAATTATTCATTAATTAATTTAATCTTTAAAAATGAAACATTTATCATATGTAAAATTATATTGTATAAAAACGTATAAATTATTATTTTAATATTATTTTACATACTAATCGGTTTATGTGTAAGGCATTCTTTTTTTTTTATGGTAAGCAACGGACATTTTCACTGATTATATTCATTAAAAAGCTGGAAAACTGAAAATAAATAAAACAATCACGAATTTCGTATTTTCGTTTAAATGTTAATGCCAAAAACATCGATTGATAGATTATTCTCCGCCGTCTCAATATATCATTTAGTTTCTAAATTTTAGAACAACTTTGGTATAAACGGTTACTCGACTGGTTCAAAGCAGTTAATAGCCTTCTTAGACTCTTCCTATATCCTAACACATCATTTATGCATGATATTTCAATGCTAATCGTATTAGTTCTGCCAAGTACGTTTCGCACCAGTTTGGTAATGTACCCACTTAAAGACGAACGGTCCGTATAGTGTTAAGTATTCAACGAACAAGAAGGGCAGTGTGGTAAGTCTTGAGGGAGATGAGAGTTTGGGTGTTAAATCCCCTCCCCCCGAAATTTTAACGGATTTGGAAATAACGTACTGCTTAATATTTTTATATAATTTAAGTTTAATGTTATGAACATTTGTCAGGGGTATTAATACGGGAGTATTAACCAATGTCGATCTATCTAGTACCATAAAATTAATCATTACTAACGTAATAATTATTATTTTGTGAAATAAAGAAATTTTAAATACGTGGTAAAATATTGAATCTCCATTCCTCAGAAAAAGAATTACAAGTACGCCTCTGGAAAATGATATAATATATTGTGCACGCGATCTGCTAAATATGTTTTATTTAGGACGTGACTCTTCTGTACGCAACAAATTTGAAAAAAAATAGACTTACCACTAATGGGTGATGTTAGTTATAACACGTTCATATGGTTTTCTTTGAATACATTTTGTCGGTTTCTAGTTATCCGTACAGACGTCTTTATCAAAGCTATCAGGGGATCATACTGATATTGTGGGAAAATCATAAACATTATAATATAATATTAATATCATATTATGATGGGTGATATTTTACACAGATTACAAGACATAATTAATAAAAGCTGTTCATGAAAACACTTAATTGATTATGAAAATATTATAATTCACGTGTGTCACTTTGTACTTGAAAATAATAAGATAATTAAAAAAAATTAAAAACTAATCCGATGGAAGTTGGGTAAATCAGCTAGTATATATATATATATATATATATATATACATATGTTTAGAAATTTCACTTACATTTACTTTAATGGCTATTCTGAATTTATTTAAAATTTATCAATGTTTGATATTATTGGCATTGGACATTCGAAATAAGTTCTAATTCGTCTGTGACTAATTAGGAAGCACTTAACGCATAGCCAGCGTTAGGGGTAGGAGAACTGGACCTACGCCTAGAGCATCCGTTGAAAGGGGGTACCTCAATAACATAAAATTAAAATTGAATAAATAAATAAATTGAATACTAATATTCTATGCATTTCATGGATTATTATGGTATATAATAACTTAGTCTACAGATAATAAACTATAAATTTCGTTAATCATCGTTGTCAATTTTGTCATCAATACTTAGTTATAATTTAGTTATAATTTGTTTATTAATAACAGCAGATAATGATTGTAGCGACAAGAGTAATTGTGATTATCATTATCGAAAATGTCTGTTATATAATACACGATAATACCTTCCTTATTTGGTCGGGTAGTTGACACTAGACCTAATAAAGCGGCGATAGAGAAGGAAATACGCGAAGAAGTTTTTAAGAAATGGCAGACAGAATGGAACAATGAAACTACGGGAAGATGGACCTGGAGACTAATCAGGGATGTTAAGAGCTGGTTTAACCGCAAGAGTGGAACAGTTGACTTCCATCTCACACAGATGCTAACTGGCCACGGATGTTTTAGATATTATCTGAACCGTTTTGGGAAATTGGAAGACCCTAGTTGCATTGACTGCCTCGAAGCAACAGACGACGTCGAATATGCAATATTCGGCTGTGACCGATGGAGGACAGACCGAAGGACACTGGAGGAAACATTGGGTCAGGAGCTGCGACCGGAAACGATCGTGGAGTTGATGATGAGTGGCCTTGACAAATGGAAGCTGATTAGCAATTTTATCAACCAACTCCTTTCGAGCAGAGAAGAAGAGGAACGGATCAGGCAAAGAAGAAACCAAAACTACTGAGTTAATGTCTTGTACGCCGAAGTCGAAAATTTAGAGGGATAGGGCTCTCTCTCTTTTTTTTTTTGTATGTGCACAGCTTTTATATAATACCTTGAAAAATGTAATGTTTATCTTCAATAAACAATAAACGATACGGAGGATGAGGGGGAAGGACGACCCAACCATGGGTGTAGTACCCCCCTCTTCCGCGCCGTGATTTAACACAAAAAAAAAAAAAAAAAGTTGACACTAGACAGCTGTGTACAGTGTATGGCGTATGTTTACTATTGTTAATTTGTTTTATTCTACGTCTACTAAGTTTCTACGATTCGGATTTCAAAGGTACGTTTAAGTAAATTTAATATTGACTTCATCAACATCCTGACATAATATTCTCGTTAGATATAGCAAAACATAAATATATTACGTATTTGCATTGTAATACTGTCGTTATAAAAGGGCATTGATAGCCAGAACAGAAGAAAATTTTAAAATGAGGTTTTTCATAAATATATGTCTAAAACACAATCGTAATAGATTATTGGGAGAGGTGGAGCGCAAAGATATGATTTCGTCCAAGGCGCTAATATTAATACCATCAAACATACTCATACGTTACTTGTAATGGTTTGCAACAACTATAATAAATAATTATTCGAAAAATATATAATGTAACCATTTCCGAGGGGAAAAAATGGTGACAGAACGATTTGATGAGAAAAATGTTTGATCGTGTCGACGAAAAATGAAATTGTTAAGTCATTTTGGCCCGGTTAAATAATATGTCGCGACCTTTGTTCGTATATGGACACTATAAAAAAAATATATATCAGTAGTATTATACGGCGAATTTTTCGATCGATACCGTTTTAAGTAGTATTCGTGTGTTTTTCCTTTTTTCTTCCAGTTGCCATAGCTCAAACTAACGTCATCGATCACGAAACGTGTGGCTTACATATTATAATATCTAGCGTGAATATTAATTTTTATTAATTCACGTTAAATCTACATTGTGAAACGTCCGCGGCATGCGTAATCAACGAGAATATTACGTTCGAACGAGTAATTATAATGTGTTTGATTGATGCACGATGCATTTCTACTAATCACAATCATAGTTATAGTTAAGTCCATTGAGTAGTGGCTTAAAAGATTTATCTAACGTAATTCGATTTTTAGTGATATTTTTTCAAACGTCGCATTGATAACTGTCACAAAACCATTTCAAAATAAACGTTTTTTAAATAAATTATCAGGGTCTAATGAGACAAAAATTTGAGTTTGTATCGGGTGCCATTCACAAAATAAAATGTTGAAAATATAATTGTCGAAGAAAATATTCGCGTAACAAAATAATAATTTAGGCGTATCCGCGATAACAGAATAATAAACAACCCGTATTAATTCAGTGTCGTGGTCAGTGCACTCGGTAATATTTTTAGTCTTTTGCCACCGTTATCTTGCAATGGGTGGACGGCTAACTGCATGGAAAACATTCCAATTCGACTCAACCAACATGGCGAACTGTATAAACAATTTGTTGGTACTATCGAAAACAACAACAAGTTGATGACCGCTGCAGTAGCGTTGAGGCTTTTCTCAAATAAATTGTATTATCTAAAAAGTTTAACTCAAATGAATAGAAATAAAAATAGTAGATAAGCCAGAAAAAGTTTTAGAACACCTTTGATCAATTAATTGTTCGAGGTCACAGGAATAAAAACATACATTGGAGAGACAGAGATATCGAAATTATTCAATTTTTAACCAATCTTTGTGAAATATGGTTTTTATCATATTTTATAATATTATACTCTTATTATTTGTTCGATAAAATGTCTCATCTACGAGTATTTGAAGTATTTTCCCGAATAAAATGTGAGACGTACGTGCATTATATGCGGTGATATTCTTGATAATAGAATTAAAATTAATTAAAATGTCCAAGGGTACACGCAAATATGCCTGGCGAAATCTTTTTTGACGATAAAATATCCATAGTTTACCAAACTATAGAAACGAATAAACAATTAATTATAATCCATAGTCTAAAAGTTTTGTGATAAATTAAAGTGTTGTACTTTTGGTATCCTTAAGCATACATTCGATTATTATCTATAATAATATGGTTTATAATTTTGGATTTTTTATCTGATTCGTTATGATTGCGATGAAGTTATGACGTGTGTCAAAAAAAAAATAAAAATAAAAAAAATATTCGAAAATCATCGCGACGGCGAGGTAAAAATACATACTATTTATCGGAATAATTATCATTTCGAACGTTGAACACAGAGTGCGGTAAATTCAACGTATGGTGACGTACACTTGACATAACATTATTTGCGTTATTGCTAATCAAAAATGTGTTTATTATGCATCATATTCATATCCAATTTATAGTTTAACTTTCCAGTTTGTACTCCTGAGCATTCGTTGGCCGATACAGCGCAGTGGTAACGGGAGGAAAATCGTAGCAGTTAAATTTTTTTCTTTCTTTCAATATTCAACGACTCGCTCGCATTGTGATGATCATGTCGGTGCATATTATTATACAATAATATATGCACGTAGTGTGTACCTTTAATATTGTATTTTATCCATACAGGATATTATACTCGTACGTTATGGGTTTTATCATATAACTGTAACATACAAATGTGTGTATGTGTGTGTGTGTGTGTGTGTGTGTGTGTGTGTGTGTGTGTGTGTATGTGTGTGTGTATGTGTGCGTGTGTGTGTGTGTGTGTGTGTGTGTGTGTGTGTGTGTGTGTGTGTGTGTGTGTGTGTGTGTATGTGTGTGTGTATGTGTGCGTGTGTGTGTGTATGTGTGTGTGTATGTGTGCGTGTGTGTGCAAAGGTTTTTCAATGGTTTTTATCAAAATGTATCCAAATATGATGCGAGTTCTCGTTGTGTTATTTGATTTGATAATACATGATATAGGTTATATAATGTACGACGAGTAAAATGTAGGATTCAAAGAAATTTTAATTAATCAATTATTATTATTATATTATTAGTTAAATTAATTACCTATTAAGTTCCATTAACTTTTCCTAAAATTCATAGAACTTCAATGGTAGCATATCGATTAGATCATATTAATAATAAGGTGCGCGTGAAATTCTTCGATCGAATGTATATAATATTAATTTAATAACGAAATTTCGTTTATCAAATATTAATTTATAAACATCAAACAGTTTAACTCAAATTTATATCATCGAATTTCATGGGAATATTATAAAATAACTTTAAAATAAACCCATAACAATGGTCAATGACATTACCATGACATTACAAATGGTAAGGTATGGTAGATTATTGGACGAAAATCGTA
The DNA here is from genome assembly GCA_034509805.1 of Sipha maydis. NCBI lineage: Eukaryota > Metazoa > Arthropoda > Insecta > Hemiptera > Aphididae > Sipha > Sipha maydis. The sequence continues at coordinate 228,794 of JASXSY010001103.1, forward strand.
TCACAATAAAATTGAGTTTGAAAATATATTATTCTGAATTGTAAATAAACTGTAGAACTTTCAAAATATAAAAATTTACAGTTTTCTCTTCGATCGAGATCTCAAAGAGAAACATTTATCAAAATAAGACCCAATAAATCCGAAAAGTTATCATATAAAATTGTTAACATATTTTTTGACCAAGAAAAACTACGAATTCAAAAATAGTATTACGAGTGTGTTTTTAAGTACAAGGAAAACACAAATCATGTATTAGTTTTTGGCCCCGAGCCATCGTTAAGAGTATTTCTCTACGATACGACCAGCATGAGAAGAAAAAATAATCTTTTGCTGTGAGTACCTAGTTGTGATTTTGTGTAATCTTGCCTTTTTTTTTTTTTTTAAAGAGTCAACCGTTAATGTCTGAGTGTTAAACATAATGAAAACACAATAAATAAATATTGAAAATCTTTGAATTTATATACATGAAACTACCTTTTATTATTATTCTAGATTAATTAATTTAATTAACGAATACAGAGTGCAAAGAATTCAACGACATAGATTGTATTTGTTATCCATTTTTTTTTTTTTTTTATTGAAGAAAAAAAAACGAAAATCATGGTTCTATTAAGTATCATGGCAGTTTAATACTTCCATACAGTTATTTTGGGTCAATGAGTTAGAATGTTATTAAGTATACAAAGACTTTCAAGAGCAAACCATAACGGCGGCATTTAAAAGAAAAAAATATCCGTTCGTTTTTTCCGCCGTAAAATTGAACACCATCATTAGCAGATAATATGTAGCAAATGTATGTTAGTCGTTTTCTTTTACTGGTTATCTTACACCATGATTTATTTTTTTATTCTATTTTGATTTGAAATAAAATGAATCACCTATGTGTTTATAAACATAATTTTATACAGTTCAACAATTGGAATCGACTTGGGTCGGCCTTAATAATCTTCCGGTATAGAGACGGACAACGTATAAACTATTGTTTCAAAAAAAGAACAATTTTAATTTTAAATAATCATAATTGTAAACAATAAATTTATATTGTGTGTTTATCACTACCCGTGATTAGTACTGTTAGCAGTGTATGACAAATAACAATTACCGAATTTAATGTCAACTAGTTATTGACATTAGAACTTTATCAGAGTTTCATCGGAGAGACATGACATTAGTAATATTATTAATCGTCGTTGGAAGCGTTCTCGTGTATATTATTATAATTGGATAATAGTGGTCAGTTATGTAACGTACACTTATCTCACTTTTCCTCTCTACCTTTCTCTCTCTCTCTCTCTCTCGGTATCTACCCATTGCAGGGGTGTAGCCAGGGGGGGTGTTACAGGTGTAGTAACACTCCCCTTTCAGCTGAAGTATAGTATACTTATGTCTTATAAAGATAAAGATGCATCATTAACCATTAATTTATCAAAACGAAAATAACAATAATTATTACGATAATAATAATGTAAAGCAATAAAGAAGGACCCAGCATTAATTATAATTTTAAACAGTTTTTTTATTTTTATTTATAATAAAATATATTAAATAAAAAATAAAAAATGTTCTCATAAACTATTATCTATTCACTTGTAATGAGTTTTTACAAAAATATAGGTAAAGGTATTAGTTTTATGTGTATAATTTTGTTAATTAATTTTAAATAACACCTCCTATTTGAAATTCCTAGCTACATACCTGGTTCACTGTCAACGTTAAGCGTTGATTTCATTTACATTTCAAGATTCATTTAAATTCGATCTATAATCGATAATATATGGATGAAAACATTTTAATCTGGAAAATCTTGAAACTTTTATTAATAAACTTGAAAATCTGAAACCTGAAAATCTTTACAAGGATGGAGAGAAACGCAACAACCTAAATCGTTAAAATATATGGAAGTTTCGAAATAAACCGCACTTTTTCTGTTACGCCACATAAGAAGATTTAGAGAGCAATACGTGTATCGTCTGCTCGCTAATATCGTGTGTCGGAATCTCATATGTGACTTTAAAAGAACGCGGATTATTGCACCGCATCGATTTCAGCGCCATGCGGGTTTTGTGTGTGAATCAGAAAACGTAAGACTTGTACGTAAGTTCATGGCGTATTAAGTGCGGGACGTAAAAGAAAACGCAGTGCTGGAACGAAATTAGGTTGAAGGATTCGACAAAATAAAACAATTCGACAAAAAGGAGAAACGACTCTAGAATACAAAACACATACGCACACAAATATAAATAAAAATTAAATACAGGGTGATTTCTTAACTATAATCAACACTTTTCGGCTATTTTTTTTTAAAAAATTCTGATGTATTTAAAATGTAAGTAAATTTGAGTAACATTATTTTATAACAAATATATTTTTTTTCTTTTTAGAAGTATCCTGGGATGATATCAAACATTTTATTTCTCAAACATCGTTTTTTCATGCAGATTATTATTCGGTAAGTTTTCCTGGTATTAACGATGGCGGCCAAACGGTATAAAAGTCAATTTTCAGACGGGTGTGTTCGGAATTATTTAAATTGAAAATTTCGTCTGGAAAGCGTAACATTATTGTTATATAAATTATATTTGAGTTATCTCGAAGTAATAGGCGAATATCGATTGAATATAATGACAAATTACATCATGTTATCGAAAATCAATTAAGATTTTGCGAAAAACAAAACTGAATATTACCACAAGAACCTCCATAAAAAAAAAAAAAAAATCACCCCGTACATTTAAACAAAAAAAAAAAAAAATATGTACATAAAGTGAAGGGGGAGTTGGAAAAAAAAGAGACCGAATAATATGTACCTTTTGTGTTTGCGTGTGCGTTTTTACGTCACGTTCGTGCATGTATACATACATAATAGCTGGTAGGTACCACGCTCGCAGGGTGTCTATCCAAAACAATCGCGACGAACGTGTATACATACATAATGTAAATACACGTTTACGTGCAAGTGTGCACTACGAGTGTACGACTGAATGGGTATGCGTTTGTGCGTATGCGTGCGTGCGTGCGTGTATATGTATTTCAACGTTAACGGATACGTGTAAAACAATATATATATATACATACATATATATTATATATATATATATATATGTGTATGTATAGTGGAACGTCTGATGGAGGCCAAATGGAAGTAATATTCTTCGGAGCTACATAAATCCCGGGTGTTTGCCAAACATTAACCTGAGGGCACTGTTGGGGCGAGTACCCTTCTGGCCGGGCGTCTTACTCGTCTTGTACACACACGCGTATTCGTGCATATTATACGTTCGTAATCCTGGCGGTACTGTAAACGGTGCTCGTCAATCGAGTAGGGACACGCACGCATATATTTTAAACATGTATTACTTACTAGACCGCGCGTATGCGACGCAGTCCATGGTACTGTATACCGGTGTGCAATCTTGTTTTTTATTTACTTAGTTTTGCGTTTTTACTCGTGCGCTCGGCGCCACGAACGTTTTACGAAGTACACTAATCCGTAAGTGTTCGCAAGACTTTTCAGATTAGTGAATAATTCCTTTTCCACCCCGTTTATATCGTTGATATCACACTTATATATTTATATATGTATAATATACATAGTATATTGACTATGATGATTTGAAACACGTTTAGATTCGGTTGCACGCAATATACGCTCAATTATTGTACAGTATAAGGAATAAAATAATATATGTTTGTAATTATATTTCTTGCTTTCAAACTGTATTTAAAATGTCACAGGTAAATGTGTTTCATTAAATTTTAATATTTATAATAATTCATGGTGATTTGTAGTGATAGGTCGAATCTGATTTTTCGGTATCGAACCGAATTCGACCAGAAAATTGTCAAAGTATTACGAACCGAAATCGAACCGAACTTATAATTATTCAAACGAATACGTACCAAACCTAACTATTAAAATGTTTTACAATTTAAATGCAATAATACATTTTTGTTTTATAAAATTGAACTCATAATTTTTTTTCTTTTATAAATAGATTGAAATTATGAAAATTTTACTGTGCAAAATTTTATAATGTAAAAAAAAAAAATATTTAATACGATTATGAGATTTAAATTTAACAACTATAAACTATAGCAGTATAATGTATGGAAAATTAATTTTAGATTGCTTGATTACGAATACTTTAAAGTTCAAATTTCGAACACACCAACAAATGGTAAATAGTTCGGATAACCGAATAATTATTGTTTGGATTTGAAATGATATGTCGTAACTGAATTCGTCTTTGTTCACTGCGAACAATAAAGTACTAGTGATACGTCTGTTGGTTGTTATTGATTTATTCTCTAATGTGTACAAGTAAGATAATTAGATTAATATGATTCAATACATGAAGCAGAATACTTTTTTCTTTTTTTTTTAAAAAAAAAATGATCATGTCAAGAGGTCAACGTCCCGAGTGAAATGTTCAATAACATATCACAAATGCATGGAATTTTCTTTACAAAACTAACCGAGTGTTCGATAGTGAGCACAATAATTCGAAGTGAAACGACATATTTGAGATAGCAATATACGGTCAAAAGCAGCGATGCGCAGTCGTTGTGCACACGACGTTTCGCGTCGGAAAGAATAATCATAACACGGAATGTCAAAAACACGCTTCTATATAATATTGTAGCCGGACAAAGTTACGGGTTAAAAAAACAAAAATAAAAAAAAAACAATAACACTGATGCGAGATGTCAGGTTACGAGTTCATGGTTCGTTATAATATTATTTTCTCGAAATACTGTTGAAGTAACGCTTTTGGTTCTACACGTCAATCGTGTGTCGTTGGCGACGTGTGACGGGTCGGTATGAAAATCGTACGACATCAATCCGGTGCTGTGTCAAAGCAATTTCGTACAGGTGTGAGTTATGAGTTTAAAAGTATAAAATGTTATAATATTAAATTTGTCACTTTCGGTTCCGGATTTTGTTTTATTATTATTATTATTATTACTACTATAATATAATAATGATAACCAGTTATTATTACCGCCTTCGTTGCATACAAATTGTATCTGTTATAACACTTTTATAATTATTAAGTGCGGTGTGTGTACCAAGACGTTAGTATGAATATCACATTAACTAAAAAAAACTTTAGTTCCTTTCTGGAACTCTCTTTAAAATGATTCGAGCAACGGAGACATACTACAAAGTTTTACGCAGAAATAAATTAAAATAAAATACATCAAGAATTAATTTTTTTTTTCTACATGTCGATAAACTTGTAAAATAAAAAAATTTTACAAAAAAAAAAAAGATAACAAAATAACGATAATTTAATATATTGTCGTCATATGTTTGATTATAATTATGAAAGTAGTTTTACATTTTATATTTTAATATTTTCATTACATTACTATGCTATAATCGGATTTTATGAATTTGTATTTAAGGTTTATAAAATTACAATATGTTTACCTTGAAAATGATTTTAAAATGAATCAAAAATACTACTGGTGCAAACCAAATGTACTTTAAATATTAATTTAAAATTAAAAATATATTTTATTAACTCAACATCAACAGTTGATTATTCGAAATTATATTTATTGATATAGTTTTAACGAGTATACCGGTTCAGTTGTTTAGAAGACGTGCGTGATAGCGTTATGTTATAGTTATTTACAGTCCCGACACAAGTGTTTAAATAAACATAGGCAAAATTTAGATTTATCGCCCTTTACATATTACATCAAATATTTTTTTTATACATAAAAAATTATCCCGGAAAAATGCCGCTCTAGACGTGGGTCCATGTCGCCTATCCCTTGAGCCGGAGCTGATTATTTCATTCATATTGTGTAATGTGACTCAGTATGCTTAAAAAAAAAATAAAATATTTCAAGCTTCTTCATCGGTGTCTTATTTAGTTTTGACTGAATCGCTGAACACAGATTTTTAAATTATTTTATCCATATCTCCATATAAGTACACTGTTGTTGAGAAATTTTCTTATAATCGTTTTATAAAATGTATTTGAGTGAAAAAAGCGATTTCTATGCATTAATAACTATTTCTCTTCGTTTCACATTTTTACATTATTTAATCACGAGTACATGACTTAATATCTTGATTGTTTATGTTAATAATGTTACAAATCTAATAAACCCCGATCAACAGCATAGATTTTAATTATTATAATCTGTCTAAAATCAATCAAAGTCGATGACTTTTTTTATCACATTACCATTAATTTGCTTATAAAAAAGTATGATGCTATTGGTTCTTACGCAATATGTTCGATACAATAATTTTTCTAAGCTTATGAAGTCAAATATTTAGTGCACGTTCGAAGTACGTAGTATTTCGACAACCGTATAACTCGATTACTCAGTTATTCGTTGGCGGTTAATCGATGATGTCTCGTGGTATCCATTTCATTACGAACACAAAATGTATAAGGAGATCACGAGGACAAGATTAAGTGTTATTTTATTATATAATCTACAGATATTACCGCTTTTAATTTTTTTATGTTTTTCAGTTTTAATCTGTTGCTAGTGGTGATGGTCATGTATTAGTTCCTGGTCTGTTCATTTATAATCGTGGTTTTTATGTTTCCTTATAATCATTTATGTAGTTTTTAATAAAAATTAATAAAAATGTTTCTCCGTCGAAAAAAAATCTTATGTTCTGAATGTAAACTTATAATAAATTATTTTATTAAAAGTACGGTTTATAATATACTCGTAATAAACAATCATTTAAATACAAAAAAAAATTAATTTTAATATATTAAATACATTAATTTTCACTTTTTATTGACAGAGTTGACTGATTGCTAATAATTCAAACATACTGGTAGAGAAATTTAGTTATAAAATAACTCATTTAATCACTAGTATGTGTAAAGTTGCTACTATTTAAAAAAGTAAATTTAAAAATCCAGTAAAACTGAAATATGGATAGCTAATGGTCCTCTTACCTCAATTAAAAATAGACAAAAACCTTACTAAAAAATAAAACTTAAAGCATCTTTTGATTTAAAAATCAAACAATATTATATCAAATTCAGAAATCTTTTAAACCTATCGATAAAAAAATCTCATTGTTGATATTATAGTAATCTATTTTTTTTTTATTTAAAAACAGTATAAAAACTACATGAAATTTATAAATTAAAATTACATATTGTGGTAAGAAAAATAACCTATTATAAGCAGCCTAAACAGTTATGTTTAAAATACTAATTTAACTAACAAATCAGAAACATTAAATAAATTAAATAATTATTATATTAATATTGCAAAAAATATTTTTGATAAGATAAATACTAATAATTATAATAAACTAAATCGAAGTGAATTAAATAAAAATTGCAGTATAAATGTATCTATTTTTTTTTGATCCAATAAACTTTATTGAAATTTCTAATGTAATTCGGACAATTCCTGAAAGTTAAATTTATTTTAAAAATATTCTGTCAAATTTTTTTTCTTAAAAAAGTGACTGACGTATTTGCAATACTGTTAATTATTATATTTAATTTTTAAATTGTTTCAGATAAATTATCTGTCACATATAAAAATACTAATATTCTGCCACTTTTTAAATCAGTAGATAAAATACTATGCAGTAACTACAAACCCATTGTATTGATTTTAACCATCTCTAAAATGTTTGAAAAGAGTATTAAAAAAAGACTAATGATTTTTTTTAATAAGACATGAATTTTTTTGACATATCAATATAGTTTTCGTTCTAATATATCATCCACAGACCCATTAGTTCAAAGTTCCCACTTCATTCATAATAATTTAAATAAACAATTTAATGCTTCGGGTAACTTTCTTAATTTTAAAATAAGCGTTTGACAGTGTGAATTGTGAGTTATTAATAAATAGACTTGATTTCTATGACACAAGAGGTAATGCTCTTAATTTTATTAAATATTTTATTTCTAATATATCTCAAGAAGTTCGACTCTGAAGTCTGAACTCTAAACTCTGAGTGATATAAATGCCAATAGTTTTACGATGGCACAAGATGCTGTTCTTGATCTAATATTACTTATAATTTATATTAATGGATCTAAAAAATAAAGATTATAACGAATATTTATATAAATTAAATAAATATCTTGATTTAATTAAAAATTAGTGTGAAAATGATAATTTTCACTTGAACTTAAGTAAATATAAATATATTATATTTTTAATATATCTAACTGTAAAAATATGTCAAATAGTTTTAATTCTGACTTATGTATACATTCTTAAAATTTTAAATATGTAAATTTACCATGAAATTGTGTTTCTCTAGAGATATTATATAATATTAAATATTTAGGTATTAACTTTGATTATAGACAAAATTTGTGGATTATATTATTTTGTCAATAACTCAATAAGAAAATTATTTAATACATCTAAAATACTACATAATTTATTAGATTTAAACAGATTAAGGGTGGATTTTTTAGTTTTAACACAATCAGTTTATTTATGTGGCTATTTGAAATAGGGTTGAACACGAGTTGGATTATATACAACTATAAAAACTATAATAAACATTATTTTAAATAAACTAAGATTTTTTTCTACTTATTTGGTACACATATAGAGATTTTAATGTTCACATTTTTAAGATATCATATGAACGTCAAACATTATTATAAATGATTAAATTAAGAACTATATTAAGGATTATTTACCATTGCATGTTTATTATACAAAATTAAAAAAAATAATAATAACCTAAATGGTCCCTTAAATCAATCTAATTTTGGTAATCAATGTCCTATTGTTAAAGGTGTTTTATTATTACGTATAAATATAAAATATAGTAAATGTTTTTCCTTTATTAATTGTATTGGATATAAAAAGCATATACTTAGAGTACTGTATAAAATACTATTGTTTTATATAATTTTCCTATGTAGATGTTTTAATTCATTATGTTTATTGTAATTTTGTTATATTTATTGTTATAATTTAAATCGAACTTATGTCATCGGCATTCAAGCTTTTTTTCTTACAAGATGAGTTGCAAATTTTGTATTTTATACAGGTTTTTTCAAATCATGTTACATTTTTGTTGTTGAAATAAACTTGTATTATTATTATACTCATAAACTGTTTTATGGTTAACTATTGTAGACTACTACTCTTTGGATTTAAAGAATATTGTCTAACCGTTTGGAATTATAGGCTTAATATAGTTTTGAAGATGGTGTAGTAATTATGAAACATAGCGGATGTACGTTACATAAATACTTCTTTTAATATTTACAAATATCAAAAGAAGTATTTTAACATCCTCCGAATTTAAAAGACTGAAACAAAGTACAGAGAGAGAGGAATTAAAAAAGTATTTGTACTACTTTGTCAATATTTTTATTGAATTACTTAAATAACTTTTATTTTTATGAATAAACATTTTTATCAATAAATATTGTAGTTATTTTTTGTGTTTGACTCAAACATCGTGTTTATGATGTTGACGGTTTTTTAATTTGTCTTTCAAACATCAAATTTTTTCTAATTTGTTTTGATCTTACTTAGACAAACATAGCATGATTTTAAATTTTATTGATTCTGTCATGGGAACTCTAGTAGTTCTTTAAACAACAATGGCTTGCGGAATTCTGAATAATGCATATAGGTTCCGCAATAATATAAAAGTTTTTTAATCAGCTCAACACAAAGTTTTGATGTGTGCAGGAAATTAATAGAAAGTTGAACATGTGAGTGTATTAGTGAACTAGGTTTAAAATTATTATAAATGCAATTTTTTCTATATAACCTCATTTGACTTAAATAACTAATACCATGAACAATTAGATAATTAATTTGAAAATATCAATAATTTAAAGTAAGAACATTGATATAAGAAAATTATATAAAGGGACTGTTAAGTGTTTACATTAATTTCATCAAAATTTAGAAACATGAGTAAAAATATTACTTATTTATTCTAACAGTGAATTTATTTAAAATAATGTAAAATACATATGATTTACGACTTTGAAAAAAACAATAATACGTTCATAACACAAATTAAGTACATCATTCTTATTTGTTGTATGAAAAGGAGTTATTCTCGTGTATATCTTTATAAACATAGAATATTGCGATTTCAGATAATATTTAGTAATTCATAGATTAATTAATTTACAATAAAACCTCCATACGTGATTATTTATTAAATATCAGATTAGTTGAAATTAATAATTACTCATATAATTTGTTTGGATAACCTCTGAAAAATTACCAAACTATAAAAAAATATATTCATAATTGTTTTTGTTTAATAACAGATTAAATTTAAGAATATTATAAATTAATTATATTAACATACCATTATAGTTCAATAGACATCTTTTTCTTTACAAAATGTAGTTGAAAATAATTTCTTTGAAAATTTAATATTGAAATCAAGGATAAAGGGACGTCAGAAATTGATATTGTTTTAAAAGAAAATACGAAAGATGTACGCAATTATTGTAAACCTCAACAAGCACAAAATAATTTTACATAAATAAATTTTTACAAAAATGATTTTTAAGACATTCCTTTTATATAGATTGAAGCCATAAGCTCTTTTCATTTAATATCTGTTGGAGAAAAAAATGTATTTTGAAAAGTCCGTCGTGACTCGGGAAACATTATACATAAAGAAATATGCAACGCTTAAATGTAGACAAAATTATCTATACAAAGCGCCGTCTTACATTATTCTTGTTATTATTAAATAAAAGTGTTATTTGATATTAAAGAATTTGAATTCGGTCTCGTTTAAGAACAAATTAAATATAGTTTGTGCATGTAAACGGATTTTAACGTGACTTGTATAATATCAGTTCGAAGCACACGCATTACGATTAAATACTTAACGAAGAAGTATATTTCTAATAAGATAATATTTATATCATCGGTCTGTTTAAATTTTTAAGAATTATGAAACACTGAGGTTATATGTTACGTATTTGATACCCCAATAATTTTTCTTTAAATAGCGATGGACATTTGAGATAAACCGTTGTACAACTAAAATGTCATTAAACAAATCCAATGTAATCAATGAGACGTGTAAATAGTGACGACCAAAAATTTAAACGATAACCGATGTACCGGTTGTTACGGAACCGGGTATCATTTTTAATATAAAAATAATAGTAAATAATCGTGTACATGCACAGATCTAATAGTCCTTATAGTCGTTGTTACCGGGTTAGGTCAATGTCAATGGTTAGGCATGCCGTTAAATCTGTTTAGCGCAAAAAAATTACCTGGAGGTATGGGGTTTATTTCGGAGGTACCTACGAACTCTACACGGTCGCGGCGCATATACAACATCTGAGTGCATGATTGTAAATCATGAGTACTATGGCCATTACCGCACTGCTTGGGGATGAGTTTTTATTCCGTAAACGACGAAAGATAGACGATTTTGGAATGCGATTTCATCGTATACAAGCATATTTCAATGGTTTAATTTCGTAATGGCCTCATCCCTCAGTTATCTTTACTTATATATATATATATATATATGTATGTATATGAACACATTGTATGTACGTAAGAATATAATGTACGTACGAAGCGGGCTCCGGTGCCGACTAAATGAGAAAAAAAAACGTCAACAGAAAAACCTGGTGATCCACCCTGAGATAAACAAGCATGTGCCCCATGGTTTCTCCGTTTTCGATTCACTCTGAAGTCGATTGTCCGCCACCCCTATGGATGTTCACCGAAGACATATCACACGAAGAAAGATGTGGCTACATCTAACTAGAAATGTTTTTTTCCTTTTTTTCTTTGCTTCTTTATTTTTTCAACCACCGCTCTGACAAAACGTGATTATTGCACAATCATGAAGTACAGTGTTAGCAACCACATAATCCGCATAATACGTATCTCTAATACAAATAAGTGCACGCGTTTCAACTTTTCTACACTGGGGGGCCCATCAAACGTGGTGTCGCAATAAAAATATTTCCATGGATGTAATTTTTATTTGTATTTTTTAGCTCAGTTCACTTATAACAATGGGAACCCATCGAAGTCCATTTTATAAATTTGTATATTCATCCGTCGACCCGATGGAAAAAGTAACAAATGAACATTTGAATTTTATAGAATTACAAAATTTTCTGGTACAAGTTGTTATGAAAATGTTTAACCGGCAATACTTAAATATTTACATCACAACTTGTATCAGATACTAGCGATTTTGCAAATTTAATTGAACCGATAATTTCAAAAGTTATTTCACTCAACTTGTTTATGAATAGAACTAGACATATTATAATAGGTGTTTATATTTTGTGCTGTTTTCTTTATTTGCCTGTACTATATCAAAACAATTAGGATAAATTATAAATATAACAAAGGTATTTTTGCTGCGGATCGTGGTACGGCATCCTATACGCTTGTTCTCGAGGCAGTCAATCAATTATTTCTTTTTAACGACTTCCCTACGTTTTACCAAACGCGTAACAAGGACTTCTGTCACATTTCACACAGGAAGAGATCAAATCTCCGGTAAATCGCAGTCAATCACATCCGGATGCGATATTATAACGTGCCCCATATACGCAGTAACGACAGAATTACGTTAAACGGAACTCGCTCGTTAACGTCACATTGTAAAAAGTAATGTGTGTAACATTTGTAACATAATATTATTATAAAACAATTATAAGGCCAGTTTAGTCGTATGAAATCGCAGCACAAGGTCCTGTCAAACCATCAAACATGACACCTATACAGGAATTTCAACTAATGTTGTTGAGACATTCTCAATGTTTCATTTAAAACTTTTCCCTTCAAAATGGCTCAAAACTAATGACTATCCACTGAACTAGTCAAAACTATGTATAAACGTTTCTGGCGAAATTGAAGCATGCATAATGACATACTCATTTCACAAATGTCCACCACCGTTATATCGGAAAACCCACCGCGCATACTTATGCAAAAATGGCGTTGAGATCAATTAAATTAAAAAGGTGTTGCTTAAACAATAATAATAAAAAAACCGTTCCTAACGATTTCAATCGGTTTGGGATCGTATTTCAGATCGATTATGTCCGCGGTTCGTAATGAACTCGGCGTGATTACCGTGAAAAGGATACGTCATTATTCGGAAAAGCGATGTTTCATTTATATCCTCAAGTCATTCCACCGAACTTTAATAGTTTAAGTTAATCCTATTTAAAAGTTTTCCTATTATTTTCTCCTTTGCTATCGGTTCATTCAAATCATATACAAATATTATGAATATGTAAATAACCTATCAATCTATATATAGCTTGAAAAATGTTGTTGGGCTTAAAATGCCATTCGTTATTCGTACTCCTTCTCTGTGCGAAAAAAGGTAAACGATCTAATCCAAATTACGTGAAAATTCGGTTCATTCCAAAAACTAAACCTTATTATTATGCTGCAGATTTATAAGTAGTATGATGTTTAAAAATATATAAGATTTCCATAAGAATTGTCAAGTGTCACGAGACTTTTGTTGAAATCACGAAATGCGTCATCTAAATAATTATCAAATCTGTAGTAGTATCTATTAAAATGAAAATAGTATTGATCCAATGAGTTGTAATAATAATATTGTGAATCAGCATCGACAACAAAATGACAGATAACGTGCAACAAACAGTTTTATAACTTATGTATTACAAAACGTCAAAACGTGGCGTTCTTTGTTGTAAAGAGTATATATATTTTTGCTTTGTCAATTTGTATTATATATTAATTATTGTCGGGCTACACACTCGCCTCTTTTCATTCGGCAACCTTCTCGACACGTGAATTCTGAAGTTACTGCAAATTGAACTTGTAATCGTTGACGAACCATGATGTTGAAAAAAAAAAAAAATTATCTAAAAAAAAATACCGAATAAAAAATGTTTCTATGGAAACAACAAAATCAACAAAATCTGTACGTTCTCTACGATTATAGCTTGTTTATATATTAATATTTTTTTTTTATTGATTGGTAAACTTTATTTTACACGTCCATATTGTTTTATCGATAGTATTTTATTAACTCATTCGAAATGTTTCAGTTGCAAACTAAGAAATAATAAAATGATATTCATTCATAATAAAATATTTACACTTTATAGAGCTATCAAAATTTCCAATCACAAATTCTTGTTGAGCCAATACAATTGGCTGATATACGAGATTACACTAGCTAGCTTTGGTTATGACATTCTGATATTCAAACAGTTTTTATATTATTTTTTTTACTTGAAAAAAAAAAAGAAAAAATTACTAATATAAAACATTTCTAAATAAATAAAATCAGCAAAATGATTTTATGATGATGTAGGAATGCATTTGGAAACAATTCAGCTAAAACTAGTTTTACAAAAAATCGATGTGATAAAAATGTACCTAATCTATTTTTGTTGATTAACGATAGCCTGGAAAATAGAAAAACAATTAATGAGAGGTAAAAAAAAATAGTTTCTCATACTCAATTTTTTTTTTATCTAGACAAACAGAGCTTTATAATTACTTTTTCTATCTAAAACATGCGGTGTTTCAAATCGTTCAAAAACTATTAACAAAGGATTGAAAAACTTAGAGCTCAGAGAGATAAGAGATCGACTAAAAGTTAAACTCGTACAAATAGTTAGTTTGTTTTAACTTGATGAATATTTTACTGATTATAATGAGTTTAAGAATAATTAAAAAAAAGCGAAATAATAAAAATAATAGTAAAAACATCATCCTGATGGTTTTTAAACGTATTGTTTAAAAATCGATATAGTTCTGAAAAGTACTTATTTTTAGTGAAACCTTTGCGAGACGAAATTGTGTGATACTAAAATAATATCAGGTTTGAGACCAACCACGTGGCTTATTCGTAAAATATTACACCGTGTGTTTTTGTGGCCGAGGTCAAAGCTAAATTCCATTCAACGTAGGTATCCAAATATTAAGGGTCCGTCTTAAGTGTTAGGCGACGTTGTATTTCATACTTGTCTTTTAGTCACGGGGAACGAAACTCGTACGGATTAAGACATGAAATAAGTTGATAACGTGTTAAAAATTAATATGCTTCGGGTAGCGATCGTAAACCAATATTATGTATACGTTCGGATAGCAAACAGAGCCGAAAACTGCAGACCCGTGCATTGTCCGAGATCGAACAACCGAATAATCGGCTACATATGGAGGCAGAGTTTCGAGCTCTGAGTCGGTGTATAGCAAGCGTATTTCCTTTTCGTCCACAAGCATATTTGTGTCCAGCACAATTCGTCTATAACGGTTTGCCGCGGCGGTGGACTACGGCGAGCGGGATTCGATTCAAAACCACGTTTCTCTCACCCCAGCGTTTATATTGCGTGTTATTGACGATGCTGTTTAGAATACATCCCTTCCCTCATCACGCAGGGTAAAGTGAGATTTTTCGCACGCTTTCTAATGACCATACTAGAACGAACCGAAAACCTATTTTGAACACGGTAAAACGTTTAATATCATGGATAAATAAGCATCACATTCGTATCGGCTGAACAGGATGTATTTTTTGTTATACGTTTTTCATTTTTACTTTGTTGCTCACGCAAGAGAAATGATACGTTCATCGTTTTCAATCGCGTATACATTTCTGACATAAACCGTGTTACGTATGATTTTTCTTGTACGATACGATGTAATATACTATTTTATTTGCATTGAGCGGTTAAACTGTACTTCGCTTATACAAGATGGGTTCAGTAAATATATAACGTATTTTAAAACTCAGTCATATTTCATTTTTCTTCTTAATTTTGTTGCTAAAATTACATTTATAATTTTAGAACCCTTGCCTTGACAAATTCCTGGATATGGCCTTAATCAACTTCCATAACTTTCGAAACATTCCCGCATTCTTGGGTGAATTCAATTAAACTTTTTAATTATTTCTAATATTGGTAAAGCAGTTTTAATAAAAATCTACTGGATTTAAAATAATTTTCGGTCTTAAACAATTATAATATATATATATATATATATTTACTTACAATAATTGACATTTATTTTATTTTTTTATATATTTACCTTATTTATGAATACAATTTTATATCGGTTATCGAAATTAAAAAAGGTTATTATTGATTAGATAATCCAGAATATTCAAGATAATGCTGCACCGTTCAACAAAATATTTTATCAACAATTCTAACTAAAAGATATGACATATCGACAACAATGAAAATAAAAAAAATAAATAAATTTGCGAATAAAGGATCTGATACAACATTTCAACAGTACGAGTGTACATGTATGACCATTTTACGAATTCACGGTAAGGGTTAAATTATATTGCACAGTGAAATTCAATTGGTAGGGTAACATTCGTTGTTGAAATGTAATTGAAGATTAACAAAGAAAATTTATTGGATAGAATACGATATGAATACTTTATGTGTGTTTGTGATTGGTTAGTTTGTTATTTTGAGGTGAATATTTCAATTAACAGAATAAAAACGTGCTCAATGTACAGTGCACATAAATGCGTATTTTGTTCCGACAAATACCGTATAAAAATATGTATATTATATCAAAAAAAGAAAATATCCTTATTTTATTATGATGCACTTCAAAAACGGTAGCTTAGTGTAGATAATAATTACGGATTTAAAACCGTGAACGATAACAGACTAATTGTAATGAGTTGTAGTGATAACAATCCGTGCAGTGGACTTCGCGTTATTTTTGGAAACATTTGTTTATTTTTTTCGGGTTATAATTTTCCATTGTTTTTAATACGCGTCGAACGTATACACGAACGGAACACGTTTGATGCGTACGATTTTGTCGTATATTTTATTTGTTCTCGTAAATACATCGCGTACACCACAAACGACGTTGCCAACGCATCATAGTTCGCCAACTCCGCGATTTCCTCACTGCGGACGGGACGACGACATTCGATAACGTTATTTCAGCTCTGCACACGTCCCGCATACCGTATGTACACTATATATGTTCCTACACGAAGTGGCGTGGTGGAGGGAGGGTATTTTTTTCCGATATCGTCGAATTAGCCGTCGTACCCGTACTGCACGCACGCACGAGATCCACAGTCCCATTTCCCCTTTTCGATTCTGTAACAATTTCACATTGTGTATTTCATTACGTCGTATTTGTTCGCCCTTATTCCTCTATGTGTACGGATTCACCGCGTTTCACTTATGCACCGAACGAAATTCGATTTTTTTGTTTTCACTAGCTTACATTCAGTGTGTATACTTAAAGTTGTTGTTTCGTTCGAATTTGCAATCATCAAGGTGCATGCGTCACGCGAAGGTATGCGTGGGTGTGTGTACAATCGTCGATTCTTTTGCGACTCAAATAAATCGTCGTTTGGCGCCGCAATGTTCACAGACGTAAGCACATAATGGTGAATGAAAACATTTCACTATTGAATCGCTTTGTGACTTTCAGGATTGTTTTCGGTTCACGTCATTTGGACGTCCACGTGGTACAAATTATACTCTTCTTCTCGCCGTCATCTGCCTGGCCCGATACAGACCTTTTGAATTCATATCTGCTACCAACAATCATCATCGCAATCTGATCGCATTTAAATGCACTCACTTCAATGAACGGTTAAGTAATATATGTTGTACGGCGATTGCTTTAGACAGGGTAATCGAGTAATCGTTTTGCATCATGACAAAAACAATACGTTTAGTGCCAAAGAGGGACGCTCGAGGGGTTCATATTGTATTGGGTGGGTGTAAAGGGTTGAGGACTCTTCGGTGTAGTGACCACCAAAAACCTTCATTTGTACGGTTTTGTTACTTCTATATGTACGGTACATTTTTTAAAAAACGACATTTTCGTAATCCACATGGAATAGGGTACCTACTATGATGACTTTTTTTTTATTACTTTTTATAAAATACTGATCATCGTTCTAGGACCAGGGGTCCGGAATAATAATTCGGTTTCATGGAAAAATATTTGAAGACAAATTATATAATACTCCTTAAAATCTAATAAATAATATTTTCTCAATATTATAGTCACGGCCGTGGTTTGTCCTTTTTATGGAAATACAATTTATTTTTTAATTTTAAATTTGTCTCAATATAAATGTTGAAAAGTCAAATTATTACTTAAATAAAATTATTTGGCTATGTTTGTAAGATAATTTAATTAAGATAATTCTCAATTTTATAGATATTGCTAATACCAATTAATGATAAAATATATGTCTATGGCCGACTGCTGACGGTGAACGGAGATCTTACTCGTATTTTGAATTTAAACATTTTAGTTCGGTGTCAGGGATCATGAACTTTAAAATTCACATGATACTATCTGCAGTATACTATTGGTTTTAATTTATGTCATTCAAAATTTACCTGCTTTTGAGTATTGACTTAGAATTCATAACGAAAACCCGACAAATTATAAATATTTTAAATAGCATTCATTTAAAAATATTATTCTAATTTTAAATTAACTCCGGTTCATTTATTATTAATTGTTAAATATTTTCTTTCACGGTGTTCATTTTGTGATTTTTTTTCTCGACCATTTTTAAAACATAATATATTTCTTATAACACGTTTTTGTTGATTTAAAAATCTGTACTCCTTTTTCTTTTTAAGCTGTAGAATAATTAATATCCCAGATTTTTTTTTTCATTTGTGAGTTTTAATTAAATATTTAGTTCTAGTTCTTAATTATTTTTAGCAGAATAAAATATTCTTGTATTTTAGACTTTTTAAGCCGGTTAAGAAGTTTAACTAATTATTTTCGAAGCCCTCGGATCTCCTATTCAAAAATATGATGTACTTAATTTGTTTCTTCTATAGGAATGTAATCCCTATTATTCACATTGAGAAGTTGCATTATTTTATCAATAATATTATTTATCTACAACCAACAGCTATGTAATTAGAAAAAAAAGAAAAAAAAAGTCACTAATTAGTAACTCTTATAATAGTGTAATGCTAATATAAACCATTACGTAGTACAACTTTCACCATTGCATATAATTCGAAATTAATTAACAAGTTCTATAAGGTGTTATTAAAATCATTGGATTCATTATATTTAAAATAATAAAATAATAATTAATACTGAATCCTAATTAATGAATATATGGAATTTAAGAACTAAAATTATTTCAGCTTTTTAAGTTGCAATTAATATGTTTCAGGAAATGTATCAGCAGATTTTGAGCATTTTCAGTCTATTTTCAAAAAATTAAATTAAATTATATCATAATCAGAGATAATGTACTATGTACTGTATTAAGTTTTAAAAATTATAAATTTTAAATAGTGGAATTATATTAAGTAAAATTTTCATTTTTTGTCAGTTGTTTTTTGAACTAATTTTCATTATTCATTGTATAAGTCTGAGAATTACACTAACAGTACTTACAATACTAACATACTCATGATTTATATAACTTATTATTATTATTTTTATATTTATGACAATGAAATTATATTTTTTATTCAACAATTATATTTAAGAATATGGATGACAGTGCACGAGAAAAAGAGAAAAAGTCAAAAAATACTGCTTTTGGGGGTCTAAAAAACCTTTTTTCTCGTACAATAGATACTGCAGAGCCATTTCGTTTTTCCCCTTACGTTTAATTTATAATACATAACAAATATGAACGGTAATGAACAGTTTTTCTTTTAATCGTTTCTTTTAAACGTTAAAATGATGGGGAGTAAAAATGAAAAAATAAAAATTGAAATAACAACCTTATTACTTTCTTCCCGTACCTCATTCAATTAGTTATTTATCATGATACACTAAAATACAAATTTTGAGATGTCAATGCGGAACATTAATGATATGCTTAATATTATTTAGGTTCAATAAAATACATCTTATTTATATAAATATATGTTAATTTTTAACAAAATGAATATAATTTCCATGACTTGTAGATATCATTACCAAAAAGGTAATCTGATTTAATTAAGGTCATTATTATTTTGTCCATGAATAAAAATTTAAAAATGAAAAATGCAATACATCGATGTGCGTAGAAAAGGTTGATTTATGCGCGTAAAACCAATGTCTAGCCTGACGAATATTAAAATACATATATATATATATATATATATATATATATTTATATAAAAATTAACAACTGTCATTGATATAATGATAAATTTATAATAAAATAATAGCAAAAATAAAATAAAAATCAGCAAATGGTTAATACTCGAAAATTAATATAAATATATAATATAATATTAATATAAATAAATAAATTTTAGCCCGGAGTATTATTAAATTTGTAATTTACTACCGGATTCGATTTAAAAATTCATCAACTTATATACAAATGAAATGAAATATTTCATATATTTACATAAAATATGTATTTATTGACAAATATATATATACTCGTATATACTAAGAAATGTTTGTTAAACACACACAAAGTGATAAATATAATAACTATTTATTACATTTTAAACATTATTATTACAATCCAAATACTAAATAACGATCATTATTTAAATGTAATGAATTCTATTCTATTTGTTTTATTATTTATAATAAATATTAATTTCATGACCAACAGTAGTTTTACTCCAACTTTTAGTTTGAAATTAGATCTCGTAACATACGATAGTTCGTGAAATACACGTGTTACGTATCACGCGTTAAATCCACAATAATAACGTATAACTTTATCTTAATCGTGTAAAAATAATATTTTATTAAAACTTCAAGTACTTCCACAAAATTAATAATTTTATCATTATAAAAACGGAAATTTTTAATTTGGATAAATTTCACGTGACTCATTTATTCTATGATAAGTATATTAAGAACTCTAGGTTCAATAGTATTTTTTGATATTCTTATCATTTTATATTCAGCTTACAAACAAGAATCTATAATAATTCCATATATTATTAAATTCGTCTGAAAAGAAACTTCTTTAAAAACTTTGATAAAAATACAATAAACGTTTGATGGCCCTGAAAACTCATTTACCAAATAGTTGTTGAGCTATTCATCAAATAGTGCAGTAAATATTATATTTATTCGATTACTATATCTTTAAATTTGATAATAAATCGCTCATAATTGTATTCATTTTTATAAAATTTTAATTATCAGTTTATTTATCCTTGATGAATTTTGATTAAAAACAAAAAAATATAATTTCTAAAAATCAGTCTTCTATAAGATGATCATATACTACAACTTAAACACGCGTTGTAAAGTGTCGTGAGAAATTAATTATACAAAGTATAATAATTAATTATAAATTATAGTCTCAAAGTAACAATGTTAGTTTATGTCTAACTTTGAGCTGGTTCTATAATTGTTTCGCTCATGAGTACCTATTTCATAAAACGTGACAATCGTGTTTTTGGTATTATACTTGTGAAGGCATTTAGATATTAACCTTTGAAGTATTACATTTGATCAAGCTATGGATTACATTTTGATATTAATTAAATTTGATTTAATATGATAGAAGAAATTTTAACTTCTGATTCCTTACTCGCTATAATAAGTGATGGATTATGTTACTGAAATTGAAATCACTCAATAAATGTCTATAATAATTAAATTAATATTTTTGTAAAACGGGTGGTACGAATATTCTTAAAAATAATGTATTACGTTTTTTTAAGTTGTAATTTAACGTGCATAATTTCTTTTAAAATCCTTAATTTAATTATTAATTTTTATTTTTTCTAATCTGTATTGCGTCGTGAGAGAGTTTATAATTAAAATAATCACATACGTTATTAAACCATGAACACACTTATCAATTCACTTGAAGCATACTGTAAAATCGCGGATATCGATGAAGTGTTCATTATATTTTCAGATGAACATGTTTTGTGGCGGTTGAAATCGTTTAATGTGGGCAGAGCCTTAAATTACTTCCTTGACATATACTTACACACGAACACAGTAAAAACTTGAAAACTTATTATTCGAACTTAATTCGACCAGATTAAATATTTTTTTAAATTCTTAATCATATCGATTAAACAATATGTTCACCTGTGTTAATTTTAAACTTTTCGCTCATTTAGTTTTCACTCCTTACTCACGCTATCGTCTTTACTATCGTTTTTACAGATAAAAATTAATATTATTGTACATATTATTTTCGTACGTATTCTTGTTTAATAAATTAAGATATTGCATTTGAATGTAAGATGAATGTATTACATACATGTAGAGTTTATAATAATAAAATAATAAAAATAATAATAATAATTATAATAATAATAATAAAGTCGAACGTGAAACTTGTAATGTAAAATGTATAATTATGTGGCGGTGAGTATAGAAATAATGTAATATATATATATATATACATATTTTTCAAAAGCATGTGCATATATCAAATCTCATTCTATGAATAATAATTAAACACGACGTAAATCATATCACCAATGTCATTGCAAAAACTCGTAGGTGGAGTACTATATTGTTTTTTTTTTTTATTATACGTATTATGTATATAAATCCTAATATGGAAAATAATACATATTGCTCAATCAATAGGGAATATTTATGATTTCGCCTATAATGAGTACACAATAACCATCCCGGTTCGATCGTTATTGCGATTAGTTTATTCACACTCGCACTACGCACAGACACACATTGTTATGAATATATTTCAAATTAATACGACGTACATGCCTCTGTTATATTCATCGAATATAGATAATATTAATAATAATTGTTTCTGTGTAAGAACTAAGAACTCACTGAATTAATTCTTTTTTGCACGCACGTGTGGTATATTATTATGCCACTGCGATGCAACCAATATTATGCCAAAAACGTGTGAAAAAACATGAACGGAGTGAGTACGATGACGGTGACAAAATGTAATTTGTTTGTGATAATAATAGAAGAAATCTGCGATTCTGGCAATTGAAAAAGATAAATTGAAAACGACGGAGTTGAGAAATATTTAAATGAGTTTCATTTTAGTCATTGTTCGTTACAAAATCGGAAAAAAAACGGTAAGAATCAAAAATACACTCCGGAAGATCCGTTCTGGTAATTTATATTTTCAAATGTGACGATTGAAAATTTCTTCTGTAAAATAACAGCATTTACTTTTTCCGCCATTAAAAAAAAAAAAAAAATTAAATAATATGTTATTTTGTAAATACATTAAAATTTCACAGTATTAAATAGATATTAGGAAGATTTCATCCGCTGTTTTTGTACAGATAAAGTTTTTATTTTTCTCGTGTAAAAATAGCCAGACCACGGTTTATTATCTTTGCAGCGTTTTTTCTTGCGAAACGATTTTTTGTTTTTTTTTTTTTTTTTATATAAAAAACTATCGAGTGAGTGCACTGAGTACACTCCTTCGTGAATTCATTATAATTATATAAATAAAAAAAAAAAGTCGGGTTAGTTAAACCATTTATAACTCAAGAACGGCGGGACCAATTGTAATGAAATTGAGTACAAAGATAGATTAGACCAGGAAGAAAAGTATAGGCTACATTTTGTCGTAATTAAAAGGAAAGGAAAGTTTCAGTACACTTGATAAGGCCTGAACGGGCAAATGTGGTTTTGTTGTTGCCATACAACAGAAGAAACGCAAATGAACCACACTCCAGTGTGCACCTAGGAAATGGTGAACGTGTCTATTTAACTGAAAATAATTCCCAAGAGCGACTATTTTTTCTTCCAAAAACGACAATCACTGATATTTTAGATCTCCGTAAAAGGGATGAACTTACAATAACTTGAACTGGTGAATCATATTTCGTTTACGTAAATTCGTCCAAATAATGTTGTTGAATTGCGTGTTTCTCGATAAAAACTTTAGTCGGTCAACCAAATCGGTTTAACACTCAGCTGATAACAAAAACGAAAAATGTCATACATTACAAGGTGTTACACCAAATAGAATCCATTCGAGTGTAACCCACGCAGCAAATAGAATGTCTTGCCGATCCACCATTGAAATACTTAATTTTTGTAATTTTATTAAATTTTAGTTTTTTTTATATACGGTATCGTAATAAATTATTGAACCTAATATTTTTTTTTTTTTTGTATTCATTTTACTACGTTAATTAAAATCATAATTTAAGTTTAACTAAAAGTGATCACTATATCCATTGACTATTAGGTAGTACGAAGTTCGTTGGGTCAGCTAGTTATAAATAAAAATATATCTTATGATGATGTGATTCATGCATTCTGTGTTTTCGTTTATTTCGTTAGAGTGACAATCAAATTCTAAAAATATGATGGTACCTTTTGAAATTACTGTATAGGATTGGAAAAAAAAATTAACATTTTTGGAATAAACTAAATCTTTAAAAGTTCTTCTTTCATATGATTTTTATGAATACACTATATGGGACTATACCGGGAATTATTTTCAAAAATAAGTGTTGTAAAGATTTTTTTTAATTTTAACCAAAGCGCTTTGAATCCTCAAAAGGTAAGAAGTGATGCAGTAAAAATAATACGATTATATGTAATTACAGTGTTGGTTATTATTGAAAAAGTTTTTCTAATCTCATAAATAGCTATAATCACTGAATCAATTTCAATACGTCCGACCACCTATGAACACAAGTTAAATATTTTATTAATAATCCCTTATATCCCAAAACGGGGATTTGAATTTAAATTTTATATAAGTAAATTAATAGCACCATTCAAAGCCGAAGCTTATTGTTGGAAAACATTTTAAACGTTTAATAATTCTAATATTTATCGGCGTTAAATAAACGACACTGATGAGTCGGAGATAGATAATATTATCAAAATAAATATGGTTTCTGGATTCTGGCACAAGTTGTGCATGAACCCACTACAATTTCAAATTACAAATACATCAAATGCGCTGTATTATTAAACTAAAATGTCAAGACAAAATGTATTTATACATTACATTTGTGTACGTACGTGCGTGTATGAGAGAGAGAGAGAGAAAGAATGATAGATAAAAAAAAGTGAGTTTTTTATTGTATCCATACACTGTTATTCAGTAAAAACCGTGAGAAGTGAATATCATTAAAAATTGCATTTGTATTTTATTTTATTCCATTTTATGGATAGAAGTATATAATTGTAAAATCAATATACATTATCGAATGTTTGTCTATATACAATAAAAGTTAGTCAATACGGTATATACTGTTTTATATGCAACTGACTTAGCTCCGTTTGTAAAAGTTTCTTAATACGACTTGTACAAATGATAGTTTTTATATCCACGTGATTATTTAATACACAATGTCTCTCATATACGCTTTATTTTCTTTGT
This sequence comes from Sipha maydis, assembly GCA_034509805.1. Classification (NCBI taxonomy): domain Eukaryota; kingdom Metazoa; phylum Arthropoda; class Insecta; order Hemiptera; family Aphididae; genus Sipha; species Sipha maydis. Next base: position 254,043 of record JASXSY010001103.1, read on the forward strand.
GCAACGATAGTGAAAACTAGTTATTTGGAAGTTTTTGAGTTTTTATTTATATTGGATTTTATTGAAATTTCAAATAGTTTTCGAACAATTACTATACAAGTATTTATATATCTTTCGGTCTCTTTTAGTATTTTTTTTAGTATTTTATGTCACAATATTAGGTTTCTATTACAGTTATTAATGGTACGTAAACTTAGGTCACTTATTTCCCATTTCACTAAAATTAGATTGAGATTCCGTTTTAGTATTATAATAATAGTGAAAATAATGATAAGCTACCGAGTTTGTAAAATGGTTTCGTTTTAAATAAGAGCACAATTTACGGCAGTCATTATATCATTTTTGAAACTTTCTGTACTTAAAAACATAATTGAGAAAATATTCTTTTAAATTTATATCGAACTTAGTTAAAATATAATGTTATAAATATGCTTTTATTTTGAATATTACGTTTTCATGAAGCTGAAACCTTAAACTGTTTATTATACAGAAACGTGTAATACATCAAGTCTATAAAGGAATAATAGATGTCTTGAAATATTAATTTTTTTTTTATTCTCATAATCAGGGATCGAGATTTATATACTTTGTATACTTTTGTTATTTATAGTAAAATGTATCATGGTAAGAATTTAATTAATTTGTTGATGCCATGATTTCAAAATTAAAATTTGAATTTGAATATTTTTGTTCATTTGATAGATTTTGCAAGGAAATGATTATTTTTAACTTTTTTTTGTTCTAATTCTAACAAAGATTTAAATTTAAATTATAATTATTTATTAGTTATTATATTTATTTTTTTCATACAATTTAAATTACATCAATGTAATATAATCTTGCAAATATTTAATACAAATTTTTAAAATTAATATAATTTATAATTAAAATTACTTTATCCAGAGATTCTACAACCTTTAGTAATGAATGCATAATACTTGATAGCTTTCTTACTCTAAGATGAAACATAATATATATTATTATCATATTTAAAATTGCTATTGTTTGTTGTGTACTTCGAACAACCAATCTTTGTTAGTTTTCGTACTATATGAAAATTTACACATAATATTGTACCTTTCGTTATTCCTTCTTTTAAAACAAACAGTGGTCATTTTTATTTTCACCCAAGATTCAATAATCTTATGCTGATAAGATTTCTACAAATTTAGATTTTTTCTGTACCATGCCTTGATAAGAATTTCAAGGAAATGTATTATTATACTTGAAAAACAACACTTTTTAATTGATTTTTAATTTATTATAACATTAATTTCTCTTTGTCGTTAAATTGAACTGATCAATTGTATTAATTCATAAAAAATATTATTTTTCTATTAGCTTTTATCTTTTTCATTAAATTAACAATATTTAATTATCTAATGTACTCCACATTATATCTTTACAGAATTTTTAAAAAGACGTTACATGCATTAAGTGTGTAATAAATAAATAAACTAACAGCATTTTATATTCTAGCTTAATAATTTTTTCATCACAATTTGTAATAGTACATAAAAATTGACATTATAATTCAAAATCATAGATTTTAATGTTTACCGGTTGGAATGTGGCGTTAAGCTTTTGTTTTAAATTGACTATTAATCATGGTGACTAAATGTAGTCGACCAACTGATAATAGTTGGATATGTAACGAAAATAGTTTAGAAGTTATTATGAGTTTGCAGTTTAATTTATCTGGTACAGAACAACACAAGTACACAATATACTCTTTTGAATCAGATAAGAGTTATGCGCCTGTGGGAGTTTGTTAGTTCGATCATAGAAGTATTCATAATAATGTTTGATTTAGATTGCAGTCGAGTGAACAATAAAAAAATAATTTGTGCATAAAAAAATCATTAAAATGAAATTCCCTTGATAAAATGTAATGATTATTATTAAAAAGCGTTTTTTTTTTTATGGCATATTGTATTAATACATAATTTCTCAGAAAACACCAGAGTATGATTTTTGAAAAATCATATTTTAAATCGTAATGTTTTCAATCCATAAATTGTTATTGTCACGATTTGAATATTAATTTTCTTATTCATTACGATTGTGATGATGATTATTTAATAATAAGAAAAACTTCGCAAGTGTTTCAATTTATCACAAGAACCAACCTAGTTGTATTTAAAGTACATATCAAGGAAATTGTATGTCCTTTGTAAATTCATATTTATATTCATATTTCATACTTAAATACATACGTTTACTATTTCTTCAGTTAGTCTATAAGATTTAAAAACCATCAGAGTCATCGTCATGGAAAATCATGGGCTTAAGATAAGAGAATAATGCATAGGTTCAGTTCCATTATAATTGAATATCAGTTTAATAATACACCCGACCCCATACACAGAACAATTTAATAAAAATTATAATAATAATAATAATTTCATTTGAATGAAGTTACGAATAATTAGACGAGTCGTGCTAAATATAATTTGTAGATTTTGTTAGGGACTAGATTAAAATTATTACATTTGTTATTAATTTAAATTTTTATATCTATATTGATAAAAATATTTTCCATCCTAAATTTATTTAAATATTGTTAAACAAGAAAAAAAACATTTAAATGTAATTAATGCATCTAAAATTATTATTATTTTGTGTTCGTATATGACTATAACGGTTTTAAATAAGAACTAGAAATTAAATTGTAACGATAATCACGTTCTTAATAATCGAATATGTATACTGTACATTTATTGTGAGTTGATTTGCTTCAATGTACGTACATCGTAATATTTTATACCGGTTTAATACATTTTTGATAGGTAATTTTTTTTTGTCATCCTGATTACCGGCCGATGCCCCGCGACCACCGCTGGTTTAATTTCGTTATCTACGTTCAGTGTTGAGAAATATCTAGATAAATGTATCTAGATAAGTTATCTAGATAAAAATTATTTATATTTTATCTTATCTATATAAATTTATACTCAGTTATCTTTATCTTCATCTAGATGAAAATCTTGTTATCTATCAGTACCAATCTAGATGATTTATTTAAATAGAATAAAAATAAAATTTGAAAATTTAAAATGTTTCTATATTTTCATTTTTACATTTTTCTGTACATCATATACCTATGACACAGATAATAACTGACAAGATGACAATCTTCTTTTGAAGTTTATTTTAAAAAAAAATTATTTTATATTTGATGTTTATTAATGTTTGAAATGAGTTTAAAAAATGATATTTATTTTAAAATGTTTTTAACTATGAATTTTTTACCTAATATCTGTAAGCTGTAGCAGGCGCGGCTTCAGAAACTTACAAAGGTGGGGGGGGCATTTTTTTCAGCCATCGCTTAATTTCAAAGGGGACTTAGAGGGGACTAGAGTTAGAGAATATTCTAACCTGGAACCTGTAAGTGATTACTGATAATAGTTGTTTCTCCAAATGAATACAGAGTCCGACTGCGTTCCTATATTATGATATACACCTCATATTAATGTCATATGGTTTTTTTAGACCACCAAATAAAATTGTTAACTAGGTAGGTAATTAAAATCAGGATTTAACAGTTCACAAGGACAAATATGTGAAAAATTAAAATTTTTGAAAAAAGCTGGGGGGACCATGGCTCCAGTGCCCCCCCCCCTTGGAGCCACGCCTGGGCTGTAGTATCCCGAATATTTTCAAAATCAAACATGAAATTATCTCATATATATCTAGATAAAAATTTACTATTTTTTATCTTTATCTGTATTTAGATAAGAATCAGTATAGTCATCTTTATTTTTATCTAGATAAATTATTAGTTATCTATTCCCAACACTGTCTACGTTATACATACTGTTGTCGTTAGTCAATTTCCGTCATCAGAACTATTAAATGATAATATTATTCGTCTCTAACTGATGTTCAAATTTATTATTTTAGATTTAATTTAGTATTTACAATTAAAAATCTTTGAAATTTACCGAATAATGAAAAAGATGACGTTGAGCTCTTTCAAAAAAAAAGAGTTTACCTTGAAGACACCGTCAGTGTAAATATGGTGATAAAAAAAAAAAAAAAATTAATAAATCGGGAAAAATTAAGTTTTTTTGGAAATACAGTATTAAAGCATAACAACATAAAAGTAACATGCTGTAATAGTTTTAATGTTAATGTTTGTAGTTAATGAATTTATGTTTTATATGTATTATAATGACTCTCCACTTCTGTGGTAATTTATGTGATAATAAACGTTATATGTACTATATTATACATTATATTATTTATAGAAATGAATAATTCATGTTGGTCGAGACTTTGTAGAGGTAGTCAAGTTAATGGAATTGAGACTCGTGGTAGATAACGAAAAAGTACCAATTTTTTTATTAAATATTATTAAACATTTTAATATATTTAATAGCAAATTAGGTTGTGCGTGTATTACTAAAAATAATAATCGAGTGGTTATTGGTTGATACTGTATTGGTTGATAAACGTCAACTTAAATGTTTTATGAGAAATTTTGAATACGTAAAGACGGTGAAATATTATTGTTTTTGTTTGTCAATCAAACTATGGCAATATCAATAACCTTTTTAGCCAATGTTAATTATTTATATATTATTTGTTCTTGCCTTTTGTGATTTGATTTTTAATGAAAAAAATTTATATTATATGATATCATATTATATTGCATTAAAAGACAAGCACAAATACGTCAATAATCGTGAAAGTTAACTATTTCATTATTTTTAACCATACAATTATTTTCCTTTATGGTAAAATAATCAATTTTTTATCATAACTATTATGTTGTATGAGACATATGTATATATATATTTTTTAACAGTAATACAATTATTTCTAACTAAACGTTTACTTTAATAAACTGAACCAGAGCTTTTATATTTATTGAACAAATGTTTAAATATCTGCCTGAATTTCAAACTGATTTTACATGATTTATTTCAGAGTTCAGACTTTGTCTTTATAGGGGTCAATTCGACGTATTAATGTTACATAAATTTAACAGGTACATAATATTTGAACAGACAAGAATTGACTTTTCAGAATGTCCTAAGTTCTGTTAACCTTACGTCAGATAAGTTTAAAATAAGGATTTATCCATTTAAACATATTGCATATGCTTTTATATTTAATCTTGTTATAAAGATATTAGTGGGTAATTCAGATTTGAGTAATAAATGCATAACATATCATGTCTCTTTCATAACGATGATATTGACGAGAGTTGAATTTTTCTTCTTATCTTAAGAGAAATTTTAAATGCTTAAATGAACAACGTATATATGTAATAAATAGAAATGCTTAACCATATTTATAAAATTTTTAAAATGTCTAATGTAAATTTTATATACCATCATAAAATATTTATTGATTTTAATGTTATATTTATTTTATAACATAGTTATAAATTATCTGTACTATTGAGCTTTACATTATTCAAATAATTAAACTATTATTATTATTATTGTTATTATTATTATTATAATTATGATTATTATAATGTTACCAACTGAAAATATATCGATCCGCAATAACAAAAATTAATAAAACTTAAGCTCAAAATTATTTCATCAAAAAATATTATTTATTCATTTCACAGAAGTTTGAGAGGGAGAGAGAGAGAGAGAAAGAGAGAGAGAGATAAAATGTATATTTTATATACCAAAACATTAATTTCGTCATAAAATCTGTAAACTCACTTTAAATTCATTAATTTGAAATGTCATATGTACCTAAAGTTGAATGTTTATTATAGAAATTATATTATTACAGGTTATGGCGAGTCGTGAATTTAAAATTGAAATGTTTAAAACTTATATCTGTCATCCGCACATGTGTGGAATAGATTAGGTTAACTAATAATTTTTCATATTTTTATTTAATCATGTGAATTAAACATACGATAAGTACGATCGTAAGATATTCGGTTATATAGACTAAATTCGTGATATTGGTACTTAATACCAAAACACCTACACACATTATCATCGCATAGGTTTAAGGTAGACTTTCCGAAGTGGCTTTCATATGATTTTAACACTGACCTATTATTATAAGACACCTTTTTTTAATTGTTTGTTAAATGTATACTATTATACAATTTCCTATTTTTACAAATGTTTTTGCATTTTTCAGGTTTATATGTATATCATGATTTTTTTTATTTACGCTTATAACTTTTAATGTTTCACTAAACTGTATACACATTTTTATGTAAACACGATTCAAACATGTAAGTTATATACTTGTAATAATTATACGCATGTACACATAATAACTCCTGGGGCTCCTCACGAGAATACTCAGTGATGTCCAGTATTCTTATCTTGAGAAATAAATGAATAATTATAATAATAATATTCTAAAGTTTTGTAACGTGAAAATCGTTATATCCAGGGGTTCAAAAACATTTTTGATTTGTAGTATCCTTTTCAAACATAAGGTACTTTAAAGGAAACTGCAATGACTTATCATACATTAATTTAGACTATATTAGGTTGGATTAGATAACAATTCTATGGCGGAAAGGCACCCTTGTACAGATACGCGTCACATACCATTCGAAATGCTCGAATGTGTACATATGTTTGTTTCTAAAGTAAATACATAATATTATTATATATAGGTATGATTCGACTTTGAGAGTTAAGATGCAGCTATATTTGTTGTACAACTACTATTTGCGCTTTTTTCTTCAATTTTTTTTTTTTTTTCCAGAAGCGAAATTGCTTTCAAACTTTTGCAAAAGAATTGAAATAGAAATTGAATATGGATTGCAATTTAAAGAGGTAGTTTTTTTTATGATTACAGTTGTTCCAGGAAACGATAAAATTTGAAAGGCGACTGATTTTATTGTATGTTTTTGAGGAAAATTAAATTATTTTTATTCTATAAAACAATGGTTTTATTCTGTTATATATCTTGATAAAAAATAATTTTTCAAATAATCTGAGTCACAAGTATTCACGGAATAATTATAACGATAAAAAAACTACTAATAAGCCAATAATTTTTTTTCTTAAATAAGCAATAAACGCTCAACGTAACAACCAAAACCATAAATAAGTGAAAAAATATATTGGATGCTAAGCAGTTTGGGAAGATTTTTCTGTATTGCTAATGATTTGAATAATATGACGTAAATCAGACAATAGATGTATTAAATATAGTACATAACTTACGGACATGAAAATAATATCATCAAATTAGTTAAATGAAAAACGGTTTTGGTTGTCAAGGAAAATTGTGATTGATAGCCGGATTGAACAAATTGTTATACATTGTGTAATATATATATATATGCTACGGGCAATATAGAATACTGGGCAATGTACACATTGTTCAAGTAATCTGAACCTTGAATAGACATAAATAACTGTTATACTAATAATAATAATAGTTAGTATACTATATTGTCCATAATCTATATAAATTACGTATACATAAGTGACATATAACAACAATTAAAATCTTAGTGTTTTTGTACTAAAAAATAAAAAATCGTTGCTTGACCAAGTAAATATGAAATTATTTTAATTTTTATGGTTATTATAAATATTTCTATAATCATTTTTTTTTGTTATTTTTATTGTAACTATATCCATTTAATTATTCTAACGAGGAAATAGTGAACACGTCAATATGTTAAATAGAACTAAATTAGTTGGAATTTTCTTCTTGTGTAAAATGGTTGTAACTATGTTCAAAATTATGTAAATGATGACTGACCTAACAACCGGAAGGGTTACTGCTTTGTGTGGTAGAATGCCGATCCTAGGCAAATTAATAAGTTTTGTTGGCAATTCATCGCACTCAGGGAAAGCCTTATTGTGTTCTGAGCAAGAAATTATTCATTTACAACTATAATTATAGCTATTTTTTATTATATAAAATTAATTCGATTATTATTTCATTTAGTTTTGAATAAATTGATTTAGCGTTAGAAACTAAAAAAAAGTAAAAACACTATGGCCAGTAAACAGACAAACAAAATCGAACTGATACATTTCTGTTGAGTTCTTTTTTGTATATTATTTACTAGTATTTATATTATAATTTGCACATCACATGTCAGTTTTAAGTCTGGAGTTTTTTCATGAAAAAATAAAAATTATTAATTTCTATAAGAAAAAAAAAAAAAAACGATTATTTGCAAAAAACCATCATTCAGATAAAAATTAATTCATGTTTCCTAAAGTAAACAAACATCAAAATTAATATTGAAAGTACTGTATAAGTGTTTGAAATTTTCAGGAGAGAAAATTAAATATAAAGAAATCTCCGGAAAATAAACCATCTCGGTTGTTGTATTTTAAATAAAGTTTTCATGCATTACAAAATATTATACCATAATTCTTTGAATATGGACTACTCAGACAAATTATACAGAAAAAAAAAGAATGAATGAAAAAAAATAAAAAATTAATCATAGTTGTCAAGTAATATTTTAAATGTTAAATCCGTCACGGTTAGAGAATAAGGGGTTACAACGGAGATGACTTATATTGAACGAGTAGGTATTGAGAGAATTACTAAGGAGATATTTATTGTTTATATTGATATAGATTTAGTGATAATAATATATTAAATAGTCGTACTAAAAAAGTGGATAAATTTGAGTGTAGGAATTGTTTTTGCGGGTTTTTTATTTGTGTGTATGGTGAAATTCACAGTCATATTGTTAATCAAAATATTTATTTATTTTTTTCTTAAATCTTGATCAATGTTTGTTGACTGTATTTATAGTGGAATTATATATTTTTGAATCTGTAAGTTGTTGAATACAATTTTTATATAACTTCTAATCTTTGGTATGGTTCATGTTTATGGTACTGCGTTTTGAATTTAACAACGACATTTTTGGCTTCATACGTAGGACTGTATTGAAAAATATGATTTTTGGTTATTTGCGTTTAAAAACAAATAATTCCTTGTTGATACCATAATAGTAATAATAATAATAGTTCACCGGTACACGACGTACACACAACATTTTGTATTATAATGTGACGATCGCATGTGTCGTCAACTTCAGTACGGTAAAGGTGTACATTTATTATTCATGAAATCCTGTGTGGTTTTAGAATGACGACAATAACGACCGAACGATCGACCGTGCATACAGACATAATACCAAACAACGGGAATTATTATGGTAATGAGTATAATTATAATAAATACTAGTTGGAATCGTTTACTGCAAGACCAAACACGGGATAAAATTGTAGCCTATCGGTTTTTTGTTTGTAAGTAGAACTCGACGCGTGCACACGAATAATTTGATCCCACGGGTCTTTAAATCACCCGGGAAAACCCTTCAAGGATTATTACTTTCGATAATCCGAAAGATCCTTGTTACGTTTTTGATATAGGTTTATAGCGAATTTTATGACGTAAACACTTTATATTTGAGTCGGCAAAAAAAGGGGAAAAAGCGAGAATGAGAGATAAATAGAGTGTGAGAGAGAGAGAGAGAGAGAGAGTAAAACAAATAATTTATATTATACACCAAACAACATCAATTGTGATGGTGACAATGATAACAATGATTAAAGGTGATTGGCAGTATTTTCATCGACTGCAGTTACGTTTATTGATCAATAGCTATCGGTCACAGATAAAAAAACGCGTGCGGTTGGTTTTGTATAAGTATAGGACAATATTTCTATAGATAATTCGATCTTGCGGTATTATATTTCACTCGAAATTAATTTATATACCCACTGAGAATCTGGATATTCACGTAATCCTACTAACACCGATTAATATGAATGCCAAGGCGTCAAAATGTGATTTTGAATCGAAAATTTGCTTATCACTGAAATTCCGAATCGTTTCACGCATACCTTCGTCCTAGTAGGGTGTAAAGCAATTGTAACCAGCATTGGATACATTTGGATTATATTCATGCACATTGTTTTCTTCGATCCCGATATTACATCGTGAAGGACATTCGCTAGAATACACAAGTATCCAATGTCACTATGTCGTTATTTAAGAACATTGTTTACATGACGGTGTCTATGGTTTTCATATTATCGACTGCACACTGTAGATTTCAATTACCGAGAGAAAAATAACATAAATATTTTGTACGATACCAAACATTATTTTAAACAATTGTAATATGTTTTAATTTATTCCAAAAATCTAAAGATTAATTCACGTTTTGTCTTTAATAAAATTCTGGTTACACAAAGTCCACACTTACATTTTTAATTTAAATAAAATCATTATAGTAACAATTTCTAACAGTGTTCAAATTGTGGTTATTAAAGATTGCAAAAGTACCACTAATTGAATAAAGCTGAATGTTTTATTGAGAGAATTCGTTGTTACTGTACTAGATGATGACATAAATATATTACACATTTTTCATATCGAAGACATATTTTACCTTGCATAGATAACTGATAAAATAACTTCAATTTTATAATAAGCTGTCTGAATACAAAACAGTAAAAAAAAACTTCCTAAATTTATAAGCACGCACGTAACTCACAGCAACGAAATGGATTTATCGCTCCGTTCCTCGAAACGATTTCTGCTATCCTTTTCTTTGTTTCTATCTACTTCAAATTTGTCATGTTCCTTATATTATTTTTTCATCGCATACAAATAAACTTTTGATAGTTGTATGAAATACTATTTATCATGTTAAATCTGAATATATTTGGCGTCAAATTTGATTTGAATTTGATTTAACATTTAACGATAATATACTAGATGTTACGATTATAGATGTGCACGTATATGGTATATATTTTATATTATATTATGCACGTGTACATGGTGTTCATGTATTAATGAACAATAGCGTATGATTCCTGTAATTATATATGTAAATACACGTGTGCATGAGAATTAAAATTATATTTATTTAACATTATTACACATCAAAGTATATTGATATTTATAATAATTACCCATCATTTTTGTTTATTGATTATTAACAGTGATAAATGATAATAATAACATTAGGAAAAATTATAATAGTTAATAATAATAATTCAACAACCAATAATAAGTCTATAAATAACCATAATATCTATTGATGTTTAGTATTTCACTTTCAATTTCACTATAAATAAGTAGGGACATAATAAACAAATAATTATAATAGACATTTTAATACGTTATTTTAAACAAATTTTAAATATTTATTTTGATGCAAAAAATACAAGTAATTTAACTTTCTCGGGCGGCTATTTTACTTCAGCAGTTGAAGAAAAAACACGAAAAATAAAACAGAAAATTCGTCCATTGAAACCAGTTAAGTTATCGAATTACGCCGTTTAAAACGGCGATTATTTAAATTTTGAAACATTAAATAATTTTAGCGATAAAGTTATTAATTTCAGTACGCTAAGTAGTTTATATTTTTTATATATATCAATCTTAAAAAAACATATAAAAATGTAAATATATTTAACGTTGAATGACATATTTAAACGTGTGATGATGAAATACTTTTGAATATCTAATGGTACGAACCAATACACGTGTATCAAAACAACACGAGTCACGCGTGTAATTACATTCACGTGTTACGGAGACTACTTATAATAACGTTATAATAACGATATAATATGAAAATAAAATATCAGCATGCTATATTTTATTACTAAACGGTGATATAATCTGTAGGCCCTTCGGTTGCGGATATTTATCTAAATATATGACTGCACACACACACACACACACATCCAATCCGTATAACAATAATAATAATAATAGTATGCATTGCATCAGCACCGTCGGTGTGGCAGTGGAATCGATGGGTTCGAATAAATTACGCGTGTAATGTGTGCGCGCGCATACGCCAGATCGCGACGGCCAATATAATATATAATGTAATATACGAGCGAGTTATTTCGCGTTTGTCTACGCCCGCCAAACGTAATTTACGATCTCGTCCCCAAAAAAATCGGACTTTGATAATAATCGTATTATATCCGTCCACCGTGCGCATACACATACGATATAAAATAATAATAATAATAATATTAATATCGTATCGTAAACATAAATTATACGTGAGTATACGTATATAAATATATAATCATATGCATACATGTGGTATACTACTCTCACGCTAACCACCCTCCCTGCGGGCGTATTGTTTTTCACCCGAAATCCCTATGCGTGAATAAAAAATACATCGCTTCCTGAGGGATGAGGTGCTTGATTTTTTTTTTTTTCTGTCTATATACATGACCAGAGAGATTCGACTGCGATGTATTTACTGCGTACAGTATAACACGTAAACGTATACAATTTGTCGGTTTTCATTTTCAGAATTATAACAGATCGTCTTCCGGATGTTATGATATTTATTATCAAACTTCGGCACTTTGTCTGCATTTCTTTGCCAAAGGTTCGAGTGTCTACATCTGTTTAGTTTTCGTTCTAGAACCAATCACGATAAATAAACTTATTTGTTAAATCTATTTTAAATATCTAACCAGCGTCGAATGATTAAATATAAGCTAGGAAACGGATAAACGGATAATATTTTAAAATGTTCTATAAACGTAGTTACTTATCCTTTTCTTGATTTTGGATCTCAAAACCCCGAAGTTATCCGTTCATTTTACTAAAAGTTTTGCAAAGGGATTATAGAATTCTAAATTCATTTTTTCGCTCATTATTTTCAGAACATTTGAATTAACAGTCACAGGATTTAAGTCACTGAAATGAATTTCGATATATACGTGTGTATTATAATATTATACCCTTAAACGGAAAAATATGATATTCGTACACTTTTAGAAAGAGAAAAGTTAGAAATTAAAAAAAAAAAATCTTTTTAAAAAGACGATTTAATCGGGTTTCAGTTAAAAAAATTATAGTTTTCTCCAATTATGAATATTAATGATTGCATTGGACCTTCACTACTGATTTTCCATTTCAGATTAAAAACATCGCAATGGTTAATGGTATTTTACTAATTTTTTAAAAAAAAAAAAAAATTCTCCATACATCCCACGCATTTTCCGAATTTCCATCAGTAAATTTTTGAAATTTTTTTGATAGAACGTGCAAGTTACGGAAAAGATACGAGTAATTTACACGAAATATGTTCATACATGTTTCCCACTAAACACATTTTAAACGGACTATAAAATCATAACAAAGGGTGTGTTGTGATTAGTAGTTATAGTTGCCTATGAGTTGTGTACAACTGAAACTATTTTCTGGATAGGTGATTATCACACAAGAACTAAGTAAAAAAAAAAAAAACACACTTCTACATTAAACACTCCCATATCTATCGACCGATCAACGTAAATGCGAATTTTTTGATCGAATATTTAATTTAATTTCAAGCTTAGCTGTTTCGTTGCCGGTTTTTGTTTGAAAATAATTATGCATTTACAAATAAAAATAGCCAAAGCGATATAACTACTGGAATTCAAAACACATCGATGTTGATCATAAAGGTGTTGGAGATCATAGGGTGAGACCGTCTCTTAAAATAATTTGAATATTTTAAACTTAAAATGTGTTCATAAACAGTGTCTGAAAGCACCCTTTTTTCGACTTGAAGGTTATTTTGTTTTATTCATATGCTTCATAACTACTAAACGTCAGCAATAACAATATTAAAGATTTATTAGTCACTAAGTTTTATTAGCAAAAAAAATTGCGGGTTAGTCACGTTTCACAAAATCCATACTACTTACAATATTTATTTTCGAAAAAAAAAGTCAGATATTGTATTTATCAAATATTTTATGAGCTTGAAATGAAATATTTTATGTACCAAAATAATATTATCATAATGTAGTTGATATTTTACTCAAAAATAGAAATAATATTTATTTCTCTATCACTGTTATCATTATTATTTATATTCAAGTCATATAAATTGAATTTTCTTACGGCATTACTTTTTTTTTGTACTCGTCGGACCAATTATTGTCATCATCGCGTAATGTTTGTTTCGATCAACATTTCGGTGTGTAGACTTACGAAACAGGTAGTACATTCATGCTAGCAGATGTTTGTTTTCTTTCACCCCACACACACACACACACAAACCCTAACTCTATTTAAACATTAAATCACAATAAACTATAAATTGTTTTTTTTTTTCTTGTACAGTTATTCGATTAAATGTATAATCTATAAATTATAATTTGTATAGCTATTATAATGTAGTACTATACTTGTTTTCATTACAAACATTAATAATAATACGATATAGGTATATATATATATTATATTATGTAACATCAGAGAGGTACAAGGGATGCACTTGTATCGCCTTGCTTAAAACAAATTTAATTTAAAATGTAGAATAAAGGCTACTATTATCATTATTGGGCTTTATGGTAATCTGATTTACTTTGTAGCTATAGAAAAAAAAATAAAAATAATTTTGTACTATTGTGCATTTGAAAATATATTCTCACGTATTTTATTGAATAATTTAAGTTCTATGTAGGCAGCGTATATACTATGTACGATACATCTTACTAATTCCTGGCGGTGCTTATGTGTGACATGAGCAGCTGTGGCTGTGCTATTTCACCTTCCAACTATTGCTGTCATAAAATCTCGCCTAATAAACAAAACCACGCACGTTTGCATCGACGATTTAAATTTTCAAAGTTTGGTTAACCATTAGTAATTGTTACTAATAAGTGTCTGTGATATACGTGTTCCGTAACACAGAAAAAAAAAAATATTCACCACTGTTTTTTAAAATTTTTTATTTCTGTGTTTTAAATTACTTAGTGCTTTTCATCGTTGAAACAACTTAAAAAAAAAAAATAAAAATATTGATGTACATATTGATTCGAAGTATTAAATTGTTTCAGGTGTTCTTTATTGTACACGGTACTGATTGACGATCACTGCATGAGTGTCATTATAATATCATGTTTTGAAGTATGGTACCAACAAAAAGTTGATATGCGTTGTATTGATGCGATTAGTAGTACTACTAATGGACTAAAGAAACTTTTCAGTTATAATTATATGCGATAAGATTATTCGTGTAGTACGAGTACAAAATTATAATAAATTGAAATTATCTTCCATAAATTTCAACTCTACGGAAAAAAAAAAATGTATTTTTAAATTTTCCACGGCTTATCTTTCTGGAAGTGTGGAGAGTTTAAAATGATCGAAATGTGAAAGTATATACATTTTTTTTTCAATAATATATAACATTTTATTTTTGAATATTAATTTATTACATGTATATTTATAATTAGAGGTCGGATTTTTATGATTTTACCTATTTGTTTCTAGTCTATGCAATTAAATGGGAGTGAGAAATCTTTACGATTCATGACAGAATTCACAAGAAAAAATGTATTTTGCATAAAAAAGCATATTTTAAGGGTTAGAGAATATTTAGCACGTTAGGGAATATTTGAAAATATTTTTGTAATATTGGCATATAATAAACATATTTCACGTATATCAGCACATTGATAAGTACAATGCTCACTAAATGATTAATTTCTGGGTTTTTGAGTTTTAATAAAAATTAATTTCCAGGTATTCCTTATCGATTGCGATAGCACATCGGTTATTTTATTAGCTGTCACGACTATTCGTCGTCAACTAGTCGTCTGACTCATCTTATGTTGATATCCAAGTGCGATATATTAATCAATTTAATTAATTAATTAAATTAAATATATTTTAAAACCAAATTAAATTAATAAAAAATAAATTTAAACTAATATTTTTTTTAAATATCAAAGAATATTTTGCATATTTAAGAACATAAAACATCATATAATTGGTATTTAAAAAAAATATTAAGAGAATATATTGCCTATTTTATGTGACATAAAAACATCATATTTTAAGGATTTTAAGAGAATATAAATCCAACCTCTATTTATAATACTAGTGATGAATAATATGAAATATTTATTTAAAATTTTTATGGTATAATTATCACAATGAATTTCAAAAAATTAAATAAATATTTAACAATATATTGCTGTGTACAATGAATGTATGTTATTTAACAGGTCTTTGAACTCGGACAAAAGAGTTCCAGAATATACACAACCCATAAATATAACTGTATGGTATCTGGCAATCTACTCTTATTATGTCTTTTGGGGTATTCCTGTAGTATGGAAGGTGTTATTATTCTTACGAAAAAACATTAAAACAACAAACTTTAATTTAAAACGCGCATTCTGCCCTAAAAAAAAAAAAAAAAAAGGAAAAAAATTTAAAAAAAAAAGACTAAACCTCAAATGTACACATGTATAACAATAATAGTAATAATAATT
Source organism: Sipha maydis (assembly GCA_034509805.1). Lineage (NCBI taxonomy): Eukaryota > Metazoa > Arthropoda > Insecta > Hemiptera > Aphididae > Sipha > Sipha maydis. Next base: position 270,299 of record JASXSY010001103.1, read on the forward strand.
AATTGTTCTGCGACCGACGTTGGACCCTCGCACCGGGTAAATTGCCATTGTCACCGAGAGGACCACACTTTCCGTCATTGAATTCGCTTTATTCCGTTTTCATTTAATTTCCGTTTACGAAAGAACAGGTAGTGTCACAGACAAGCCCGTAGAGTGGATTATATATGAAAACGCAAGGGCGACAATGGTAACCGTGATAACGCTACGAATTTTTAACCACATATGGACGCTGTGTTTCATGATAATAATTCAAATAGGATTTGGCCCAGTAGACCGTGTTCAGGCGGCGTGCTCGGAATTTTCAAATAATGGCAATGCAGGAATTAAAGGGCAGCGGTAATACCAGTTTTGAAATATTTAAACTTCTTATAACATTAATTTTTGTGGCTAATAAAAAAAAAAAAGATATCATACGTTACGTACGCAAGTAACACGAACGATCTATATTAAACGTTACTTTTTTATCGAAATCTCGCTGTAATGTTTTACTGTTATCGCGTGGGCAATATTCTTATTGATTGTGCGCACATGGCAATAACATTTAAAACCAATTCAATTTCATTTTATATTTGTGAAATATGCTTGTTTATTCGACTAAAACTAAATTTCATTTCATCGTTTCCTTACCGATCGAAATACTTTAGGTGATCCACCGAACATGGATGTTTCTTTACTCTTGGTAAATGTATTCATAGATGAAAAAGTATGGATAAAGCCACAAGAGAAATGTTTCCATCGTCCCGTATTAAAAGTGCGGTGAGAGTTGTCCAGCAGGGACCGCGGTAAAGATAATAACAGCGATATCGAAGACAATGACAACAACGACGACGAGAGCACATCCGCGATGCTAACTGGAAAATACTGTTGCCGTTATCTGAATTTGGTCTACATGGGGGGGGGGGGGGTCGAAATTGGTAGTATGGCACATACGTGCGTGCTTACACCTAACCCATCCGGTGTTGAACAAAAGCCGATGGATTCCACTGCGGTGTATCTCCATATTGTCCTCAACACTCAGGCCTCGCTGCGCTGCACTCGATTATTCCAAAATGTTCCCAAAGGAAATCAAAGCGATCTGGGTCAGCGGATAACAACAAGTTGACACCCGAGGTCGTGTCCATGGCAAGACGATCCAACAATGGCGTATCGTTTTGCACAGTCAAAATGTTCCCGTTAATTGCGTTTTGAAACACGATTGAACAGGGGTTCATTGCGTCCAGCGTGGTTCAATTATGGACAATATAGGACAATAAAGGTTTCGAGTTAATTCGAAAAAAACTACCACTGAATCCGGTTCTTGAGTAAATAATAGTTTAATTTTACTGGAATAGAAAACGTACGTAATTATAACACTTGGGTAATAATGAAATCGGTCGTTTAAAAAAAAAAAAAAAAAAAACATTATTATTGTTGTTCAAACATAAAAACATTATTACGTATCTCAAAGCCATTATGATTGTTATGCTCAGAACGTATTTTCCATTATATCCATCCGTCAGAGTTATAGCGGGGTCGTGTTCGCAATGGTTTCGGCTAGCGCTCAACACGTAACAATAATAACAATAACTTGACGATAACGAGCGGGTAATAATTATTATTTATTATTTCGCTTTTTGCGCTGTTAAGGATATATACGTGTACGAATAGATATAAAGACGAGTTCAAGTCTATCTAGATAGTAATCGGTTCACATAAATCCGAGATTTTTTGACGGTTTAATATTTTGAAAGTTGAGAAAAATCAACGCATACGAATGAGATATTTGAACACTCGCGGGATTCTTGATATCTATTAGTAGCACCCCAAAATAGTAATAAAAAAAAAAACAGGCAAATTTAATATAATATACGCTTTAATTTTTAAAGTTTATAATATTATATAAGATATCGTTTAATTGCAAATTCTCGTTAGTCGTTATCTTATATTTTCATGTTGTACACTAGTACTAGTACACCAGTTCGTTGTACGAACGTGGTTTTCCGATGAGGACTCTCGGGTTCTCTATTTATAATTATAATTTGGTTGATTTCTTATCGTTAATATTTTGTGTTTTTGAAGCATTGAAAAATTCAGAAGAAACAAATAAAACCAAACTAAAATAAAAAAAAAAAATTGTCAGAAATAAACGGCGGTGTTTTGAAGAATAAAGCGGTTTGCTTACAAGCGGAGAATGTTATGTGGCTATCAAATTTTATCAACTTGTGTACTATTTGTAAAATATTTTTTATTAATGATTAATGTTATAATGATTTTGAAGCATTTTCATAAATATATCGAAAAAGTATTAATAAAAAAATGTGTGTGAAATTTATGCTCCCCCCAAAAAAAAAAAAAAAATCAAACCCTAGAGCCGCCATTGATATCTAACATATTAGGTTATTTTCGAAAGAAAACAATTTCGTGGTACATTGGACGACTAAATTGTGAAAAGAGCAACTTTAAGCGTATTAGTAATTTTATAAACACACGCGTTAAGTTATAATTAAAAAAAAAAAAAAAAAAAAAAAACAATAGAACTACATTGTATAAGTTGAAGTTATAATTATATAACTTTTACATACCTATTTAAAAAATACAATTATATTTTTTTTTAATAATGCGTAAAAATATTAAAATAACATTATAACATAATTAATAACATTATATTATAATGCTAACTCTTGAAAATCAGCCGTTTTTCATATTTATTATAATCTCAGGTATTTTTTGTGTTATTTGTCAATCGTCACTTAAACTTATACTGTTGCTAGCGCTTGCCGTACGTAAAATATGTTGTGTATAATGAATTATGATTTATTTAATTTTTTCTAATTTTATTTTAAAAACTCTCAGGTTCAAAAAAAAAAAAAAAAGTACATCTCAGCTATCAAGAAGTAAATAAATATAAAAAAGCAGAAGCAGTGCATTTTTTAACTAATTAACTAGGCGACACAAATGTCGCCCAGTGATTATACTCTGTCGACAGTATTTTGAAAGATTAGGCGAAATAATGCAAGACAAACGTGTAATACTATAATCGTACTATGTAGGTACCTATCGTATTATACATTAACTATTTTGAAAAAAAACATTTTTTGTCGCCCAGTGAAAATTCCTTATAAAATGTACTGAGCAGAAGTATATGATATTTGAATAAAGAATTTTAAAGGATTACGGTAATATAGTGTATGATAACGATGTGCATGTAGCTTATCTGAGTCACAAATGTTAACACTAATATTTTACACTCTATTCAATTCTTATTTTCAAACTACTTATGAGAGCAAAGAAATCTAAAATGCGACAGATTTAATAAACTTCTTCAGCAGTTTTATGTACTTAATGATCTTTATTTATGTATAAACATGCGTCCATTTGCAATACTTATGCTGCTTACTTTCTTTATGAATATATCTATATATATAAAATCAACCTCTTTCATGTTATGATAAACTACAGCTTTAGCGTAATGTATAAAATGAAAAAAGGTATTATATTTCTTAAGTTTAATTTTATGCATAAATACTAATCTATTACAATGGTACAACGGAAAACATGTATGATCGCTTAAAAAATATTTAATACATATCTGCTACCTGTTATTCAAATACTTTATTATCTATTAAATTCAGTTGAAAAATACAAACACAATATAAACTACATTCAATTTTTAAATATGACTCAGGCATAGCGAATATTCGAACGTGTATAATATCAAAGAAAATATTTATTTTATTTAATTACAGCTATATTACACCATACTGGCAGTGGTGTATTTTCAAATGTTTGATAAAATATATGAATTCATTTTTATATTATTATATTATTAATATAAATTAAGAGTTATTTACAACCACATTATATAAATTAATGTTCTCCTTCTCTGTACCGTCGTAGCAAGTCTCTCTTTATGACTTTTGAGAGAGATTAAGTCCTGGAAACTCTCCCCTCTATTTTCAGAAAATGTTGACGGAAATTGTTCTGAATAAAAATGACAAAAATATTATTTTTGCTTATTGGCTTCACCGTAGGTTAACCCAGTATAAAGTGATGCCATATAGTTATCACCAGGGCTCGTAAGTTCATGCACTAAAAAATGCATAAATAAGCATGCATTCATGCCCTAAAAATTAGTAAAATATGCACTAAAAAGTTCAAAAATATGCATTTATATGCCCTAAAATTATTAAATTATGCACTGAAAATATACATTATGTTAAAAACCATGAGCAAATTTTAAAACAATAAGAATATATCCATTAATTTTAAAAGTGTTTTATTAATTTTAATTTTTATACATTTAATAAGTGAAATAAAAAAAAAATAGGTACTTGTGAAGTTCATGATAATATGTCTTTGTTATCTAATTTTTGTACACATTATTCTGCATCTACAATGAAAAAATTTGGTATTAGGTATTTCATTTTGAGATATATTAGTAAAATATTTATAAAAATTATATTTATTTAAGAAATTACATTGTATTATTAGCGTTTTTTTCTATGTTTTCCAACTTAAAAGATCGGCGATTGTCTACCAATAAGTTTTTGAGCATAGAAAAAGATCTTTCTACATTTGCTGAAGTAAGGGGTGCATATTTGAAGTACAATAAATCGTTTGCAGTCATATCATCAGGTAGATCTAAATTTGCAATATTGTCTTCTTCGCCACTCAAAAATTTGGAAATTTTACAAATTATGTTGTACCCGATATTTTTGTCCAAAACATATATTAGTTTTTTTTTAATTTCAATTTCATGATGTCCTAGTTTTGGATTTCTTCGACTATTTTAAGTCCTTCACTTAATAGAACGCTTTGATCTTGTAGACGCGTGATCGCTATTGGTATGCAATCAAAGTCTGATTTGATATAAATCAAGTTAGCCTACAATAACATTGTTTCCGCGGTACTAAGTAAAACGCATATAATCTAAATAGGTATGTAGTATGTACTAGCTAGGATTCTAGGTAGTCACTGGAGAATAATAATAAATAGAAATACTATCATTTTGTAAACGGGAAAATAAATAAGAAACAAGAAACATTTCAAATATTCGTCTAAAAAATGATTTCGTGAAATAATATGCGCTAACAACTCTAAAAAATCGATTATATGCCAAATATGCCTTAACACCAAAAACATGCAAAACATGCACTATTAAACTTTATATTATTGTTATTACTGTTATGAAACGGATTTGTATCTCGGTTAGCATGTTTTCCTGTGTAGCAGAAAATTCATGCGGATGCATGAACTTACGAGCCCTGGTTATCACTGAAATTTTTTTCATCAGATGCTTATTATGTGGCTACAAAATGTATCTTGTAACAAACACAATGTAATCTTTAATCCATATTTTGAAAATATTTTAAATTTGAGGATAACTACAAAAATCGATATGGGTATATCTGCAAAAGTTTAGTCTTAACGGTTGAGTAGTTCTTTCTCCACCGATTTCCGTCAACAAAACTTAACGGCCTGATATAAGACGTGTTAAGCAAGCGAACTGTGTAAAAGTTATACATAATATGTGTGCGTATTTAGATATATAAATAGAAATCGAATAATATTCGACCGCCTGGATTGCGTATGACAGTTATATGTTAAAATAACTCACGGGAAACTGTATGCCATCTCCATTTGTATGAACGAACGAAAACCGATCATAACGTCACTGTGTTTTATTCGTTTTATTGGAAATACAAAATATACTAACAATGTTTTTGTGGGTGGGAGAAGAATTAACCTATATACAAATAAATAACCCCGTATAAACCTATACTTATTTCATGTCGTATTAAGAAACAGTGTAGTTGTACTCGACAACATTAGAAACACCATCGGAATCAACAAAATATAAGCCACGTGATACATATAATAGGAAATATTGACTACATATCAATAACGACCGGATTTATGTGTACATGTTAAATAAACACTAAAAATTCAAAATAAGCTAGAAAAAAATGTAAAACATTTAAAATTTTTATTACATTTTTTATTGCATTCATGAATTGCGGTGTAAAAATAAATAGTACATTGGTAATAGGAGAAAAGTACAACAATTTAATGTATTATGTTAATTAGAAAAACAGTAAGTTACCGAAGTATGGTAAAAGTTATAGCGACGGACTGTATTTATTTTTTTATTTGTATTTTTATTTTTTTTTTTTACTCAACACCATTTTGGATCGTTAGGCGTATATGATTTTTTATAAAATATATGCAAAAATATGCAGAACATGATGTTGGAATATACTAAAATATACAGTATACAATTTCGATATCTAATCAATCAAATAATGATTTATGGACACTAATTGAATTCATATATTATACATGTAGAAAATAAAACTCATTTTATGCAAAAATTCGGCCTTTAGTTTCTACTTAAAAGTTATTATTTTTCCAAATATATTTTTGAATTACTTTATCTCACGTGTTAATCACATGCACATGCTCTGTAGGACGGCTGGTGACTAGTTTGCACGGATAGTACTAAATGGACCGTTCAATCGTATGCGCGTTGATATAGGCTTGTAAATTATATTTGATTTCGTCTCTCCATTTACTTAATCATTACTTAATCAAGAACAATAAAATGCGCGCAATTAACCATTATTTTTTGTGCAAACTATTATAATATAACCATACAGAAAAACGCACGGTGGTTCGAAGATAATGTTTTGATTTAGTTCGATCGGATTTACTCCCCCCTCTCAAATCGCATATTAAATGCGTTTAGTGTATTATATATATATATATATATAATAATGTATGCGATTATCGACCGGAACTGTTAGCAATGTAATTAAATACACTTGCATATATATGATATATTAAAAAAAATAATTAAACCCTAAAATAGATTTCCATAATTTCATACATTTTGAAGATTTCAATCTTTGCATAAAATATGAATCATCAACGAAAATCAATACATTTATAGTCAGTGATATTATACATTACGTGTGTTTATTCCACCTCGGCGGACATTATGTCAAATAAAATGGTAACAAGTTATCAAATATTTGGACAGCTATATTCGACGATACCGATATGAATAAAATGTAGACTACGGCTAACATTCCCTATTTAATCCAAAATATTATCACGTAGATTATTTAATAATTTAATAATAACATAATGAAATTTATTTATTTATTATTTGCTATTGATTCATGGTTTCCATCGACTTTATATTTATTTTTTCACTTATTTCGTCACTATTTAAGTTTTTCTTTTTAATTATGTAATTATAGTTTTTGACTCTTGCAAAGCTAACCGTTGCCAGTTTTCCAAGAAAAATACTTACATAGCGCAAGTATAAAAAAAGGTTAATCAAAATATAAAATAATACATAATATTAATTCTACATATTTTCTTACAGTTAATGTTTTCATACCAATCGATTTTCGTTTAACTTGAACAGTATCAGAGACGTAGCGTCTACGTAAGCTCTGCGATCATTGCTAATATTAATAAAAGATAAAAATTAATAATATTATGGCCATAAGGGTTTAAATACAATTATTGGTTCTTATTTATATGTTTTTAAAATAAGAAAACAGTAAACAAGATAAGAAGATCTTAACGAACACCACAATGTTGTGGTCGTCGGCTGTCGTTTCTGACGACGGAAAGTTTATTTTCGTTCTATTCATACTTGGCACTAGCGCGTCGTGCCGATGTGTTATACGTTTTGGAACAGCTTAGTGAGCTCATAGATATTATGTACGTTAAATGTCGTAGAGGGGTTCACATATTTATACACAATTTGTAGGCATTTATGATTCTGCAAACACCGCAATACCGATAGTTTTATTTACTTATAATGTAATTCGTATTATTTTTATTTCTAATGAACACTACTGCGTAATTGAAGCGAGTGTCCAAAAACCAAATACTTCTTAAATTTAGCAATTTAAGTTTCTACATGTAATTGACAGTAGGTAAAGTAATTAATATTCAATAAATTAATTTTTCTGTTTACATCTTTTCAAAACTTACGCTACGCAACTGTACGCCGTACATGTATTTATAATGTATTCTTAAATGAAGTAACAGATTTCTGACTCAAACTATTTCCAGTAATCTAATTGTATTATGTAACGGAGTAATTAAATCCTATTGTACAATGGAAGAAGGTAAAGCAAAAAAATTTATCTATCACGTTAAACTTAGTTAAAACGATACAGTGAGTAGTTCCACCTGGTGCTAAATCCATTATAGCTGTAAAGTTAGGATTCAAAATTTTAAATATAAGGTCATTATGGTAACAGATTAAGTTATTAACTATGGCCCACAATCTATATCATATTTGTTAGTAGATATACTCAAAACTATTTATGGAGATAAACTCTAGCAATTTTAATAATAGAACAATTAATATATATATTAATAATTAATTATTGACAAAACGTCAACAATTTTACATGTGTAACATATATTATCTTTGTAAAACGAAATTTATTGCGATATCAATCTCATTTGTTGTTAAATACCATACAATAATTAAAATTAAAATTCCTATATTATATACATGTAAGCAAAGATGTTTTTCACTTTATTGCTAGTTTTTTTAATATCACCGAAAACCTCATAAATGTATGTGTTTGATTGGTTTTTTTTTTATTAATCAAAAATATCAATTATAACATCTTAGAAAATGTCATCGGACTGAAAAAATCAAAAAATTTAAAACAACAATAATAACCAACGGTCGAGATACGCTTAAGTGATGCTAATATCATGACGTAATCGTTTAAAATCGGTTGGATTTGTTTCTAATCTGGAACAGCAGCAAAGAATAACTCAATAAGTATTTAACTAATACGATTTATGATCACAAATCAATGAACGTGTATTTTATTCGTGTGCATTGCTCGTTTTTCACCAGATGTTCACGGAATCTCTAATTGCTCTAATTGCATATATTCATTTTTACGATCTTACTAGACCCTGGTTGTATTGATATTCGTGAGATAATATAATTGTTTGAACTTTGATTTTGAAAATATACCAAAATATAGAAATACTTTTGGTACTCTATGAAAAAGTGCACTACTGCTAAACAATTTTCACAGAGACCTAGAACTTAGTAGTGAGAAATATACATTAATGTGGTGTTACTTTTTGTTCCTAGAAAAAAAAAAGTATAAATTAAAATTATCTTAACCATAGATAAGTAAACGCACGCTGGCATGTATATCTGTTAAGATACTTCTAATACGTATGTAATCATTCAACAAAAAAAAAAAAAAAAGTTCATCATCAAAATAATTTTTACGGAATTTTAAATTAAAGAAACATTAGATTGTATTCTCAAGAAAAATAACTTTTTTGGTACAATAAATTAAGTTTCTATGTAAATAACTAAGTAAAAACAAAATGTAATGCGAAAAACAAAAAAAAAAATAAAAAAATATTAATAAAAATAATTTTAAAACACTTGAATAAATAGTGAAATCACAAATTTAAATAAAAATACGATGCGTTAATACAATACTTCTTAGGAAATGTAAAATTTCTTTAGAGAAATAAACTTATTATATACTAATATACTTTCAGCCAATTTATTTCCAAGAACTACAAAATGATGTGAATTTTACGGCGATAAGATTTATTCTCAATATATTTTGGCGAACGAACGAGATAAATTAAAATTAATATTCAGCATCTTTATGCCAGATTAAATCCTTCAAACTCGACGGTCTGGGTGGTTATGATCCCCTTCAACCGGTGTTGTCATTATCGTCGTCAACGTGATTCTAGTTATAAGCATAAACTCACAAGACTATCGACTTTATCCACGGCACTTTTTAACATTTATAAAATCAATACGATCCCCTCATATCGACTGGTCAACTAAATCTGGTAATTGTCTTGCACGAAGACTACTTAAATATCGTAGAACTTAATATTTCGTTGGTCATTTCAAACAGATATCAACAATAATACAAGTTATGTTAGTGACTTCTAACGCATGTCCCGTTATAGTTGATTTAAGAATGATTGGGAAAATGAGGGGCTACTGAAAGATATGGAGATTTAGGAAAATATTTGAATAATTACAAAGATGCAACCACTTATTCGTATTTGTTATGATTGTAGACAGTGACGTTAATCTATGATAAGAAAAGATTATTTCTCTCTTGGATATATTTTTTTGTTTGTATCTACCATGGCTGGCTCAAAAAAGATTGTCTTTTGATGTATAAGTTCGAAAAGGGCTGGGTCACTAGCACTTAAACACCTCAGAACCAACATAACTTTAAATCTGTGTGACGGTTACCGTTATATGTGTATGTTATTTTGTTTGTATAACCATTACAGTTCATAAATGTTTTTTATGGTGTCAGCCTTAGTAAATCGATCTCTTTTTTCATCACCCAACGACTCTGTATTTGTGTGAATTTTTTCCCCCGACACAATTCATTAATCAACCATTGAACTATAAAAGCTTATAGTATTTATTGGTATTTTAGTATTTACTTCCCTTGTTGCCATGATATGTAATTTCACGATTTATTGATTCTCATGATCCTATGATAAGATTGATAAACGCTACCAGCCGAAAATACACCAAAAAAACTATATTATTCTTTACAGGTTTGCTATTCGTATTTATTTCAAATAAAATAGCCTAAACATTTAGCGGTAATGACTAAGAAGTGTATAACATATAAACATATGAATGACTTTATATATTTATATCTATCATTGTTTAAACTTTATTTATAACAACTGTAATTTGTGTACGTTTGAGCGAAAGATAGAATGTAGGTGTATCTAGATAAAGATAAAAATGAGTACATTTCTATAAATAGATAAATATGAAATAATTTTATGTTTAATTTTGAAAATATTTAGGATACTACAGCCTATATGTATTAGACAAAATTCTTAATTAAAAACATTTAAAAATAAATGTAATTTTTGAAACTTATTTCAAACATTAATAAACATAAAATCTAATTTTTTAAAATTAATTTCATAAGAAGATGACAAAAAATTCTCTCACTTATAATATAAAAAATTTTAGATTTGAAAAATAAAATAATAATACATTTCTGTCTTTTTTTAACAAATTTCAAACATTTAAAAAATAAAAATAATAATTTAATTAAAAGAATAATATAAAGAGTTTTTTGTTTTATAAAATGTTCATAAGAAGATTGTCATATAGTCAGTTAGTTATTATCTGTGTAATAGATTTACGGTGTACAGAAAATTGTAAGAATGAAAAAATAAACATATTTTTAATTTTCAAATTTTATTTTTATTCCATTTAATTAAATTATCTAGATAGGTACTCATAAATAACTAGAATTTTATCTAGATGAAGATAAAGATAACTGAGTATAAATTTATTTAGGTAAGATAAAATATAAAAAAATTTTATCTAGATATTTCCCAACACTGGTTAGGTTAAGTTAGTATGAATAACATAACATTTGTTATGTAAAAAATATTGCTGACAAAATTACTAAATAACGGTATTTGTAAATTCAGTAAAAATAAATGTATCAAACTATTTATATCTTTGTTCAAATTATTAAAATATATATTAATAACCTCGGATCTATGTATAATATTCCACTCTCATATATTAAATGCATAAAAACAATAATATTGTTCTATCGATTTGCCTAAACACAATATTAATATCTAATATATACGAGTACAATAAAAATAACCTTTGAATCTACTTAATCATTTCCTTATAAAGTGAAAATTAAATATCACTAAGTATAAAAATTCAAAAAAATATTCCTTTACATAAATTATATATTATTTATAGGTGGTATAAATATTGAGCATTACTATTGTGTAGATAAATAATTTTAAAAACGGAAACAAATATTTCGTCTCTTCCTTCCATAATATTATTTATTTTCGACCAATTTAAATTTAAAATTTGTTGTTTTCAAAAATAGCAATTCAAAAATATAAATTATTTTTAAAAAAAACTTGATTTTACATATTTTTAAAATATTTAAAATAAATATTATTATGAACATTTTAAAATTTAAAACTATTACATACGTTTTTATACCGATCAAAAAAAAAACTATCTAAAACATTTTTTTCTATTACTTATTACGTATCTAATTTGTACAGTAAGATTTTTCATTCGAATAGAGTAAAAAATATGTTTAGCACTCCGTCTCTGAAACAAATTCCTTAGCCCGCAATGTGCTCGTTTTGGTCAATGAAAAATATTATACATGCACTTCAAGATCAAGGAAAACCAAAGGTATGTGAGATCAAAAGATTAATTTGCTTAGTTAATGTAATAACGTAACTATATCTACAGATCCAAATAACTATCTCTGCGCATTCTCTCCGTTTTCAGTAGAACTTACTCATTTCGAACCCCATACTTTTATACAAAACAAAACTACATACAATTACCAACGGATCCACGGAAAATAAATGCCATTAAATCCGTCGAAAGCATGACGTTTTAAAAAGTATCGTAAGAATAATGAAGCATGTATCTGATTCTAAAGGGAAAATGTCATTTCGGCAAGAATGTATACTGCGTGTAACTGATATGTTTATGGAAACATGAAACATTATTTTTCCACGAATGAAACCAAAAACTGTGTTCACGTCGGTAAACCTTTATGTTTTATTCTTGCGATAACATTATGTTGAATAATACACAACAGTGTAACCTAATGAACAATTCTTAACTCGAGTTATCAATACGTCATATCAGCCATATTATGCATCTAAAGATACTCGTATATATTAGAACTTTGAGATATCGTGTAATTTTAATCTTAATTACTATTGAAACATGAACGAGTCGAAATGATAATTTTTTAAGTTATACTTGACTCATTTGGAGAATATTGTATCGATAAATCTATATCTTACGCAAATAATTTAACCAATACCTTTTTTATAATATTTTTGAATCATATCGTGAGAGTTTTAAACCTAAGATTTTCATCTTGCAAATGTTTGAAAGTTTTTAAAGAATAAATTATTATAAAAGATCCAATAATCTATTGTTCGAATATCAATCCAAATAACGATGCATCAAAGCGTTCACGCAAATGTTTTTTATTATTCAAATACAAATCGGAAATCGTCTATTGTATTAATAATAATAATAATTATAATAGAAAAAAAAAAAAAAACTGAGAAGCCTTTAATACTTTAAAGCCATTGACTATATTGTATTCCTCGTAACAAAGTGTTATGTATAAAATAACTTTCCATTTAATTCTTAGTTTTCAATCACGAACTGATTAATTATTTATTATAAATGATTTCCTGTCTTAACTTCAATAATAAACACTGACGTGTATGAATAAACGTTCTTACGGACACATTTACTGACTCCGATCAAAAGAGTTCAAAAGGAACGAAAAAGTAATTCCAAAAAGATGCTAGTCTTAATGGATATATAATGAATATATATAATTAATTAATTGTTATTAAAGGTTTTGATAAACGAATATCATATTTTCTTTTAAAAATGTCATGGTAAATTTTCTTATGCATATTAACACACAATTTAAGTATGTGATATTATTACTTGACACTCAAACAAATATAAACAGTTTCGAGTTAATATTTTAGAATCAAATTAAAATCGATTTTAATATTTTCCATGAAAATAGAGAGAAAATATAAATTAATGTACGTATATACTATGTACGAGAATATATTTATGTCGAAGAATAGATTTATATGTTTATACAATAGTAAATACGGTCCTAGTTCACTCAATATGATTATTACTATTTATTATTTTGTAAAAATACAAATATATGTAGATGCTTTAATATATATATATAAATACGTACACAATAATAAGAAGTAATAAACATATTGAGTGAGTTAGGACAGATGCCAGAACTTTTCACGTTCACTCGACAACACGCAACGATATATTTTATACATTTTTGTTTGTAAACGTTTAAAAGTAATGCCTGATAAGTTTTTAAGTTCTTCACATATAGTTTCTTTTGCACTACACGATTATAATATAATTTTAATTTTGTAACCTGATCACGACATTTCGTATCGAGAACACGAATTTGAAACTGAGACCACTTGGAGTTCAGAATTAGATTCTATCCAAATCGAAATTATATTTTATTGTATAGAAATATATTCGTAAATGTTAAAGAATCAAAACTGTTTTAAAATATGTAATACATGCAATTCTCAATTAAAATACAAAATATGATAAAAAAAAAAAATAAATAAATAAATAAAACATATTTTTCTCTTACTTGGGATTATTTACGAATTTAATTTGAATAAATACATGGTTAAAGCGCACATATTAAAGTTGTACGCGTAAAGGTAGTCGTCAAGCGTACTATTCACTCTATTCCCATATCTTCGTTTTCAAATCGTCTTCGACGACGCGTTTGAATAATAACGATTTGTGTTACGAGCGCGTTTAACGACCGTTGGCGTTTAATCGTAATCGTTATCTACAGATGGTCGCGGCGTCCGATCGCGGACGTCATCCGATTTGTCGATTGCTAAGAATGGTCAAACAGTAGATGAGCTCGAGTCGGCAGACATGACAGCGGAGTATCATACTTTATAGTACATATTGTGTAGCGAGTGCATCGTAAAACGTTACAAATGTCGTCGATTGTGTACCGTATGAATTGCAGTGGTTGCTTTTCGTTTTATCGTCTCCGTCGACACGAACGCGTACGACGTGTGCGTAATGCTACATTAGCGGCTCATCATGTTTTGTTATGAACTGATAAATCGATGTTACTACCGCGGAAACCGTTTCTTGTACGAGTGAATGTTTACGAGTTTTTTTTTATTTTTATGATAACCCATCTGTCCATCGGTAAGGACAAACCAACAGTCGGAGTGAGATCGAACCGACGGATGTCGAAATACAGTAGATACCGCGTATGACTTAACGTCACCACCGTTATTAATACGAAATTGTACACTGTAAGAGTTGTATTCGCTGTCTTTCGACTTGTTTTCTCCGTTAAACATTAATGTTGTACAACCTACGATTTCGGCCTACGGTTACCTATTTGATGTGGTGTGGAACAAGCCAAAATTAAACTTACGTAATGCTTAAGTAGTATTCCATCTTTTTTTTACAAACTAATATATTTATATAATTACCGTGATAACCATTTCATTGCGTGATTGATTTTTTGCCGTATATTTTATACGAACCTAAAACAAAACCAATTTAAATTCTTTATTAATAAGCATAAAATTAACTAAACAATGTCACATAAACGTTGATAATATTATGAGTTTATTTTGTTGAATAATAATTTTTTTCTCAATTAAATTTGTTACAAGTGTTTTAGCATACACCTGCGCTAATTTCTATTCCGTGTAAGTGTGTAACTCTGGATGTTACGTTGTTGCTATGGAAATGATGAGATTGTCAAATTTTTAACACTCAATTTGATAAATATAATTGTTAAACACTGTACCAAGACAGATATTAAATAAAAAGATAATCTCCTACTTAATAAATTCATTCTATATTCATTAATTTATGTTTAAATGAAATTTGGTTCGAATAACTTTTATAAGATTATATTTACTATTTTAGAAAAGCCATAAAAATGCAAATTTTTATTCATGGTAATGATGAATAACAACGAGTAAACATAATTTTAAACTATAATTATACTGTTACACTTTTAAAAGACAAAAAAACTATTCAAATCTAAGAAATCTCTAAAATTATCCAATAACAGTTTAATGAGATTAGACATACCTACACAAAAATTAAAATCATAATATTATTTTTGTTTTTTTAGAAAAATATTTATTCAAAGATACAGAAATTACCATTCAAAGATTGAAATTATTTAATATTGAATAGTAAGAGCTTAATTATTTCAAACGTAGAAATGGAGTAAAAATGGAGTTAATATATTTATATTTGTTCAGAATATTCTGTTACAGTTAACATGTTTAAAAAGACACTAACCTCAGCATCATTGTATGAATTGATAATACAAAAGCTATGAATATTTTACTTTTCAAACCAAATTTATATAAACGAAACACTTGTTAAATTTTCAAGAAAAGCGACGGTAATGAAAAAAATAATTAAAAAGAAAACCTCACAGACCGTATACATGGACGATGGTTTGAACGTCAACCTTCAAACGAAAAATCGTTTTCGATAAAACCTTCATCCCCAAGGTTATTGTTCGTATTATCCTGCACCATAGCAAACAAAGAAAACGGCGCTGTGTATCTTACCGCATATACCGTATTGTATATATTTTCAATGCATGTTGAACGAACACAAAGAAAGAAAAGCCGTTCACAACTGAATCGTTACGAAATCAACGAAATAATATTATCCTGATACGTTTTAGACGAGTATCTGACTTTTGGTAAAGAAATATGCATGATGACTATGCCAAATACAATTCTGATTAATAAAGTTTTCGTATTATCGAAGATATTTTGTCTTTGGAAAATAAGATAGAAATATTTTATTAAACCATACAAGTGCGTAACCGACTATTATTAGGGTGATGAACTTTTCGAGATCTAGTTTACACATTTGATAGCTAAATACAACATTTTGTTAGACCATTTATCAATGACTACTTGTTTTTGTGATATGAACAGTCAAGCGCTGAATTAACTTTTCCTACGTTTCCATAATGATATAATAAATGTACGAAAACGTCCCGTTACGTGACATTACGTACATAAAGTTTCCCGACAAGGTAAAGATTTAAGAATTAATGTTTCCAGCATTTATTGATTTTGTTACAATAACCGTCGTTCAAATTTTCGTGAAGATAAATGATTGCCCATGATCGATTTTACTTGTTTTTAAGGATATCCCAGAACAATACTGATAGAGGATAAATCAAAATACATTTGATTTGTAGTTTATGAAACCGAGATGTTTGAACCAGAAGCTCAAAAAATCGAATCGATATCATATAAAGCAGTACGAATCATTGCCTTTAAATCAGTTAAAATTATAAGTGATAGCTGTATATAGTTATATGATACATTGTAGGTAGATACTCGTATGACATTCATACACTCGAAGAACTAAAAATACAAAATCACCAGTGGTTAATAAGAATTAAAATTATGCCAAAATGTACTCTCGGTTTTTGAATACATTAAAATAATGGATGGATCCGCTATTAAGGTTGTTTGATAAATTCTATTTTATGTTATATTTTATACTTAAGGTATCTAGAAACTAATTACAAATATTACAATTTAATTCCATAAATTATAAAAACAATGAAATAATCTTTTATGTGAGAACTTGTTTTGGTCTAACACATATTCCTAGAAGTATAAAATTCATAAAAACACAATAATAATAACTGGTATTTTAAAAATGTATGAGTATTGAGTATAAAACTAAATCATTTTTATTTTGATCTTTGTTCAAACAAAACCAATAACAATGTTAAAATACACAAGTTTTTCATAGACTTGAAGAGCGGTTTCAGAGCGGTTTCACAAATTCTACAAACTTGACTTATGTTCATGGGTTTAGATCTCTATTAACGCAATAACTGTAAGAAAGGTATAATGTAGATTTTTAAAATGCTATAAACATTCTAAACATTGCTGGTTTGATATAAGATTCAATAAATGATTGTAAATATTATGAGTGATGGTCATAATTATATGGATCGCAGAGTATAATAAGCAACCATAGATATATTTTCACTGTTTTAAAATAATATTTCTAAGAGTTGTATTATATAAATAATAATAAATTTATATCACTTTGTCAGGGAAACCTAAAAAAAAAAAAAAAAAAAAAATTAAAAAAAAAAAATATTTCTATTGCAATTTCAAAACTGCAAATAATAATTAAAATTTAATAACTAAATTGATGAAAATTTGATGTTATATTTTTATGTATCATAAAACCAACTTATATGTGTATTATAGGTAGTAAAATAATATAATTTGCAAGCTGATAAAACTAAAGTATTTTTTTTTTTTTCTATTTGTGTTAAACAGTCATGTATATTATCGTGACAGACTACTGTCGTAAATGTAATAGTTTCCTGAATAATTCTGTTTTGATAGGTCTGTTGTGTTTTTAATGATTCTTATTCGTTCTGCGATTTACATGTAATGCTTTCGTGTCTGGTAGAAAAAAAAAATAAAGTAATGTGAAATTGAATTTCATAACGTGACTATACAATTAAAACTGCTTTTAAAAATACACTAGAAAGTAGTAGTTACACGAAACAAAACTATTTGCATTTAATGTTTAAACGTGTAAAGTAAGTATTAAAAACTAAAAGAAGAAAAAAAGAAACATTAATCATATTTGTAATAAAGGTATATATATATATTTATGTATACAACTATTACAGGTCCTAAATATTGTAGTCTGATTTTATAAAATTAATAATATATATATATATATATATATATATATATATATATATATATATATATATATATATATATATATATATATATATATATATATATATAATATTATTTATAAGAACAATGGCATTGATATTTGATCATTAACATAAAAAGTCTGAGATGAATGAAAAACATACGTGGGCAAATCTCAAAATTCTTTTCGCAGCATAAAATATAAAATATTTCAAGAAAATGAAAGTTGGAGTTTTGTTTTTCACTACAGAACATCTGCTACAGGATTCAAATATTATCCGCCAATCTAATGTCGGTCGTCTTCAGTCGTCGTAAGCTATGTATTCTAAATAAATATACTACATACATTTTTTTCAATTACGAATATTTAAAAATGGAAGAAAAATTGACGAAAAAAGAACATGACATTTTTATTAATTAAAAATATGATTTACTGAGTTATTTCGACGAAACTTTGATTAAACAAAGAAAAAACTATTCATAAAGTAAAATATATTCGTAGAACTTACACATATATTATCTGTGAGGAAAATTTTAAATTATATTCACAGTATTACAGGATATATTCTACAAAAAGGATATGCTCAAAAATATTCAACGAGATTTGAATGCATAAACATTATTCAAAAATACATGTATATTTTTATATATTTGTTGTTTGCACATTAACGTTACTGTTTACACTGTACTTTTGTATGAGTGCAATGAATGTTTGGAAGAATATTTTTTTATTAATAGTTAAACTAATTTCTATTTTAGTATTCATTTTAACAGTAAGATTATAAGTCGATCAAAACAATTCTTTTCAGTTTTTACATGAAAATTATATTCGTTATTATATCATTAAAAACTTGTTTGGTTAGGGCTCAAATGATTTAGTTTCACTTCAAGATTTAGATTAGGATTGAAAATTGTACAAAGTATTATTTTTTTATTGGTTTAGATAATACGTAGTATAATAACGATATAACCTATTACTTCTGAAAAGAGTACAGTCTTGGAGCAATTAAAAGCAGATTTATAATAATAATTATAAGTACTCAACTTCATCTAAAAAACGTGATTTATTAATAATCTTATACTCATATGACTGAAGCCATTTAGATAAAGTATTACCTATAAGTAATGTCTTCTTCATTTCAATGAAGCGATGTCAATTAACGAAAATATATACATTTTTTATTATACTGTCGACTACTAAATGTAGATAAGAATTGTTTTAAGTTAAAATAAAAAGACGACCAAATTTATTCCGTTCATTACAATTTATTTTTAGTAGAGAAATATCGACACAAAAATAAAAAAACAAAAAAATAAATTTGTATAAGATATAATTTTATTCAAGATATTAAATTAAAATACTCTTAAGCTAAGTAGTATGTGATCAATTTCAGCCATTAAAAAAATAAATAATCGATGACCATTTTTGGGCAGTTCGTATTATTTAATATATAGCTAAAAATTTTCAACTAAAATGCTTCAAACAATGTATCATTAGTTGCAAGAAATATAATTGGATCATTCAATTATTATAGCTGAAATAAACGTATCTGTACAAACTGTAAAATTTTTGCCGATAGAAAAGAAAAACCTTACAGCGTTGAGTGGTATAATATGATGCTACAATTTCGTGCTGCTGTAACACACTAGTTGCGGAACACTGAGACAGTTGTATAAGGTACATTTTATTCTACACAAAAGACTTGATGAACGAATATTTATACAAATGAATAAAATAAAAATCTTCTTTATGAAAGTTTTACCTTATCCGAATCATCTTCTGGTAGAAATAGCCTGCGAAATAATGATATCAGAGGAAATTGTAGTACTTAGCGATATTGATTTAATACCAAAACTATCAAAACAAACTAACTAAAAAAAAATTCAGTACAATATTGTTGACGTTCTAAAAATTACGAGAATAAAAAAAAAATAATGTCGAAGTATATTGAACCTCCAAATGTTATATAAAAATGTAATATAATAAAAAGTTTTTACTATACTGGAAAAAATCGTTTAGATTGATATTATAAAGAATATAAATTTGTGTAAAAAGTTTATTCAACTTCATGATAGTGGAGAATAAAAATTTTCAACCTACATTATTATTTTAACATGGATAATTTCAATATCATACCTCATCAAATCATGAGTTTTACTGTCGTAATTTTTTAGTTATTTCTTGGTTTAAAATTTAACGACACTCCTTCTTCCCGTCTCTCTCTAGTGGCAATCTGCACACTTAAACCGTTATTGTTCTGCATGGTCTGAATTTGAATTTAACACCGACAGTTAAATGTTTTCAATGCTATTGAAAAACGTATGTCGATCATGTCATTTGAAACGGTTTACATGTTATGCGACGACGTGTTGTATAGGCAATAATGGTACATACCTGTAAAGGGAACTAGGACATTGAATTTAGAACACAGATACAAAATTAAAATTCTTGACAAAACTGAAACGCTGACGTGGATGCAGTTACTAGATGTCGTTGTAATTGTTTGCGAGCAACTATTTTAAAACAGGTTTTCAACAATGGAAAACCAGTTTTAAAATATATTTATGTAGTTTCTATTTTCGAATACTTTCTGAAGTTCAATTCAAACAATTGCAACGAAATCTAATGGCGGCGTCCACGGAGGTGCTAACGATTTCAATAATAAGATGTCCGGTATGTATATTCTAATATAAACGATAATATATACCTAAAGTTTGTATATAAATATATGTACATATACGCTTCAGATAAAGAAACGGTTTTACAAATGTTCAGACATAGCACTTAATATACATAAAGTGAATTTAAAAATCAAAGTGATTTGATGCGCTGGTTTCCAGATTGAATTTTTCACGTAGAAGACAAAACTAAAGTTTGAAAACTTCAAAAAATGTAGAGAGGGAAACATTGAATTTTATTTTTTTATACACACAACTACTTTTACGAAAACCTAATCCGTAAATTATTTTCTTAATACTCTCGCATGCTTAGTCGTGAATGAATGAGAGAATCGGTCTTGGTAACGCTATTATATCAATTGTAATATATGTCTATATTTTCGGTCCAGAACTACGCTAAAAAATTATATTTTCTTCATATCTATGCCATTGAAACTTATTAAAAAAAATTAAAGTTTCCAGTCTAACGAAATAATTGAATTACGATCATTTTTATTGTATTTTATACGTTCAATATAAGCAATAAGCACCTAAACATGAAAACGGATGATGAAACATAAATTAACGATTTCTTTCCAAATTATATCACCATTAAGATTCAACATTGTATGCTACTACTGTATTAGGATTCTGAAAGATATAGGTGTCGGAAATTCAATGAACCAAGAAAAATCTCTAAAATAAAGTTTTAATCGTCAAATAGCCTCAGTATTTTTACTGTTTTCTGAGTCGTAAATTATTTGTTTTCATTAATTTTCATTTAGCGTATTATATTCTACTTAATACAGATTGTTAGTACTTTTTTTTATTTTTTTTTATTTTTTTTATTAAAGTAAAAATCTTAATCAAAACTAATGTAGGTTTTGATGTACAAATATTAAGTATTTATTTTTGGTTCTTACTGAAAAAGTTTCTTATCGGATTATAAAATTTCTAATGATGGAGTATAAATAGTGCTTAATATTCGTACACTTGAGTAAGAATTAGGGCCTTATAAGTATTTTATATATATATAAAGAATGAAAATCTATAATGTAATATTGAAACAATTAATATACGTATTAAGTTAACAACATTATGTAAAAAAACGTTCTCGACTTTGACCTATTATACTCAAGACCAGAATAATAATGAAGCGGTTAACTATTTAACATCGTGACTAAACATGACATTAATTAAGTATTCAGAATCATAAAGACCTATTTTAGTAAATTATATTAACGAAAATGTTGGTTTTAAATGTAAAGGCGAAATAGTGTAAATGTATTAAGTATTATGCATTTGAATTCTTAAATAATAAAACAAATCTAATCAAACGAAAAATGAAAGAATTGAAAAATAAAAGATGAAAAAACGTAAATCACAATGAATACATAATTAGGTTTAATTTAGGAGCGAACGAAATTCATTATAAATGAACGTACCCATTAAGACACATTAAATTCTAAAGCATTAGAACGTAATTTGATGAATTGTTGTTTTATTTATTTACGAAACATAGAAGTTTCTCCAAAAGTTATTTGCTGTTATTTTCGTATAAACAAATTGGTCAATAGAAATCAGGTAATTTATTTTATAATGTTAGGAACTGTGATAGTATAACCGTAAAGTATAATCAGAAAGTCTTACATATCGAGCAACTAAATTATCAAATCCATATAAAAATCCGCATACTTGTGATGAACTCTAGTTAATATATTAATAACATTATATTATACATATAGTTATATATTTTAATATCCAAAGTGTTTTCAAAATGTAGTTGCGGTATAAAAATAAAAAAGAAAACCAATTATGTAAATGCACTCGCACAGAGTAGTTCATTACACTGAATTATTATTGAAACTAGTTAACCACTTATGCTACAAACATTGTAATCTACATATTATATACCTACATAGTTAGTGTGCCACATGTTCCAGAGAAAATTGTATGAAAAAAATTAGGCCTGGTCTATGCTATGTAAATTATATTTTTAATTATTAAAAAAAATGTGATAACGTACATCAAACGACTCATCAAATATGATTGATCTCATGTTTACAAATTATGTATAGTTTTAGATTACGTATACAGTTTGCCTACGTTTAATCTTTATTTTGTTTACCAATACATTTTATTATTATGATAATTTCAATAAGATTCAATTACTACTACAATAACAATTTTCATTATTTTAATAAAAAAAAAATTCTAATTTTACAGTAAAAAAGTATTAAGTTTTTATCTTGATAAACAGCTAATTATGTTTTATTTAGAAAGTTTAATATTTGTAGTGTTCATATATTAAATAAATTTAAATACAGTAAAAAGATTAACTACAATATTTTATTTGTCATTAAAATTATATCTGTTATTTTATAAATATGGAAAATAAATTATTTTAGAGTAAAGAGTAGTATAAACGTATTAAACTTTATACAATTTAATGTTTTATTTTTTTTATTCTAATAAATATATATTATTATCTTTGATATATATAAACGTATGTAGTAGTTGATAAATGTAATTCTTTGATTTGTAGCTTTTTTCTAAATACATTTATAATATTGTATATCAGATAAATTAAATATATTATGATGTATTTAACTGAGGTATATTTTATGTAACATGTACATTGAGTTTCATATTACTACGACGAAAAATATTTAAATAGCCACATATATTATTTACGACTTGAATTCTAAAAAATATATCAAATTCTAATTTTACTTTGATTTTATTTATGTTATAAGAACTCAATAAGTCAACGTCAGCTATATCTTTAAACTAGTTAAAAACTAAAAATAACAAAACTAAAACTTACAAAATTTAAATTTAAAAACCGTATCTCAGAATCTTCATGTTTATAAAATATCAACCGTGATTGATGTAACACAAGAAACTTTGAAAATAAGTTCTTGTGAATCTAAGATGGAGATGGGTGTATATTAGGTTTTGTATTAAGTGTTCATCGATTTATATTATAATCAAAGTTACAAAAAAAAAAAAAAAATATAAAAATATCTTAGTATATTAAAAACATAATACGAAAATTATATACTTATATAATAAGTATTGTTAAACACTGCACAAATTTTAAATCTAACAGATGTGTCATTTAGCGATTATATGTGGATCAAAATTAGAGTATGCATATCAATCCATTATACTTTAAAGGTAAAACTGTAGGAATTACCAGTATTGGAATTATTGATTATTGTGTGAACAAGAAGAATTTCTGAATTGTTCGACCAGTAATAAATCATTAACGAGTCTATAATTATTAGACTTGTGAATGTGTACTGCAGTGAACATCCGAAATGTTAGGAAATATTATTACCTGATTAATTATAAAGTGGCTCAGCCCTCATTATAAACTACATTGTATCGCTACTGTTTATGTAACTATAAAATTATGTATAACTGTTGTACTATGTGGCTACTTTGACATGGGTTTCAACCGTAAAGTTAAATTATTCTTGTGGTTGATCAGTGCATTCGTGTATACTTTATCATTATAACGAGTTGAAATAATAATAATTATTGTTTTTATTATTTTTATTATTATTATTATTATTACTATTATTATCATTAAAATCCAGCGTTAAGTGTATTATGATGTGAATTAATTGTTCTATGTATTTTAAATTTTTTTTCACGGCAAATCAGTTAGACGTGAAACACATAATTTTACAAAATTAAATTATCCACTATTGCCATACAATTTTGGATTTTAATATCAAAGTAAAGACCTAAAAATGGATCACATCATAATAATAGTAAGTACATCGATTTAACCGTACGCAGAATAACGCGAAAGCTTTGAGATTCATTGACGGGATATTATTAATCTTTAATCGCATAACGATGTTTATTGTTATACCAGAAAAATATATTTTATTGTATTATGGCTAAACATAATCACAACCTACGAATTGCATACCATTTAAAATATGATGTTCGTTATTGCTGCAATGACAGAGTCGTTGTATAAAAATCGGAAAATGTCATTCATGTACGGTGACATTTGACATTAAATTAACTTCTAAATCGTCATCAATTAGACAATCAACGGTACTGCCCGGTTGGATTTGAATTTGAGTGGCAGGCCTGGAATAAGCGTTCACGGACTTACGTCAACTCGTACACTCATCATGAGGTAGCGGGAAGGGTGTTATGGGATATTAAGCCGGAATTAATGATCATTGTACATCTACCAACCCGTTGCCGTTGTGTCGTTTACCCGTAAACAGTACCTGTTATGCATATACTTTGTCAAGGGTCGACCGTTCGGCTCCGAAATAACAGGCAACTTGGTACCGTGGCAATCGAACGCGTAAGAATAAAAAATACAGAACACAAGATACGTGTTGGTATTCGTGAGACTCGGTGCGAATTTTTGTCTGCAGAATCGGATAAAATACGACCCGGAACGAATAAACACTGCAGCGGAAATTCAATTGATGATCAGGACAATTAATAAAATTTATTTTAAATCGTGGCTCTTGTCACACGCTAGATGGTCGATAAAATAATCGCATTGGCTTAATAATATTATATACGGATACGTTGTCTTGCTGTTAGAATTAAAAGTGCATACGTAGCGTAATGTTTGGCATTCGGCTAGACGAAAAAATTGTGTTCAAAAACGGTACCAAACCGGGTGTCAACAGCTTTCTATTGATGAATATCGGTTTTATCCATTCAAATCGTACACATGTAAAGGCGTCACCGATTTCAAGAAGACATTGGCCTATCCATATGTTATTTTAAAACCAACGCGCGGGACACCGCGTTTCGTTCCCCATATCATACGGGTCGGGAGAAACAAGTATCAGTGCTAAACTCAACGGGTTTCAGTCAAGAAGTAATGTACGCTTCGGACGCGGAGCGCTTAAACAAATACTGCGATATAATTTCTATGTCCGCGACCCTTTACGGAATCGTCGACGAAACCGATCGTTATCACATCTCGTCGGCGCAAGTGTTCGTTAGTGTTCGTTACGACCCACTGTGCATATAATGTTATATAACATCGATGCGATGTAAAATTTAAGTTACAATGGTAACATTACACTTCAACGTTCCCAAAATATTGCCCGGTAATTTCATTCTAAGACTATTTTAAGGTTTTTTGTTAGAAACATATATAAATATATAGGTATATATCATAGATGTCACCTATGGTGTTGTATGCAACATAAAAATGCTAAAATAAAAACTAGGAATTGGGATTACCCAGTTACATTATTGATAATCTGATGTGTATTCCCGCCGCGGCGTCCGTGTAAACACGAATAATGATTTATATACGTACACTAGTACATTAGTACAGTACGTGTTGTCATAGGCCGCTCCAGGATAGAATCTCAGGTGCAGCCATATGTGAACATTTAAAAGGGGGGGGGGGAATTCTTATATATTTATTTACTGTGAGAGTACCTACCGCCAATATCATTTAAAAGTTTACATTAATATTTTTTCAAATTTGGCATTGGCAGAATTTTCGATGAAAATTGTAATTTGTATGTTACAATGTTATATTTAATTTCCATTTGTTAATTATCTTATAACCCGATGGTAAATAATTTTTTGCGGCGGCTAAAATATCAGGTGCAGCCAAGACTGCAGTGGCTGCACCCGTTGAACCACCTATGCGTGTTATTATATATCCATCACATGCATTATAATTATTATTTTATTATTTTATATTTTTCTTTAAACGGCATCACGCAGTATTATCGCGATAATTCAAGCCTAATATCAATCAATATGGCTGATGACATTCCCGTTGACAACATGCATTGTTTTTATGATGGTGTCATAAAAATACTAGTTAATTCTATAGATTACTTAGATCTTTAAATAATATCGATCACTGGATAGCAACAGAATTGAGGGCATTTATTTTATAATTTGGTCACATTGTTTTTAAGGGTAAATTAAAAAAATCCTTCTATACACATTATTTATTTTTATTTAGTGGAATTAGGTTCCTAGTAAATCCTAAAACACGTATTGTATATAATAAAAAGGTAGGACTATATAAGAAAAGTTTATCCATGGATACTATTACACTGATTATATGGATCAGAATAAATAACATATAATGTCCATAATCTTATTAATTTGTCTTTGTTTTAAAATATGGACCACTAAAATCATTTAGCGCCTTCAGGTATGAAAATTATTAATTATTAAAATAACTTAATAAAATGTATGAAATGTGCTCAATATTAATTTGAAGAAGTCAGCAATAGAATTTTTGAGAAAAATAATGAAAATAATATGAATAAACTATACAAATAAATAATCTAATATTTCAATAAGAAATTTTCAATGACTCTCATAATTTATATAGTTTATCATTTGAAAAACTAATTATCAATGATTATTGTTCATTTAATATTAATTCTGTCAAAAACAAGTAAACATTGTAAATATATATTATTAGTATTTATTCAGTTTCTGTAATTTCAGTATGTGTCTGTATGTGTATTGTGTAATAAGTAATGTAATAAATACATCAATTTTTACCCTCATTCATAAGATGTTAGGTAGATAGGTGTAGGTTA
Organism: Sipha maydis; assembly: GCA_034509805.1. Taxonomy (NCBI): domain Eukaryota; kingdom Metazoa; phylum Arthropoda; class Insecta; order Hemiptera; family Aphididae; genus Sipha; species Sipha maydis. The sequence goes on from JASXSY010001103.1 coordinate 297,907, forward strand.
AGGTATTAGTTTCCCAATCACCCCAATAGGCATGGACTAGGTTCGAAACCAACCACTTGCTCAATACATCATAACGTAATTTTATTTTGCATTTTTTTCGTTAATTTATAATTCAGATACATCACGGGGACATCCATGGAACACTAGGTACTAAAATGTTGAAGACAACATGATGGAGATGTTTTCTAATGACATTGGAATGTTAGAAATTCTGTTAGATTTGCGTTACTTATGAACTCGTGAAACGTTGTGAAAATCGGTAATTAATGGTCCCACTAAAGTTGATTTAACGTTAATTTAACTCAAAAAATGATGTTCCATGTTGATTTGAAACGTCCTATATACGTGTGAGTAACATATTATTGCACAGTGGGAAATGCAAAAAAGTCCGAAGGAAATACGGATATCATGCGAAACAGAAACGATTGTTGTTGTTGTGCGTCGATCTTCATGCAGGAGCGTCAGATGCAAGATTACAAAAAAGTCAAAGAGTATCAATAATAAAATAAAACGATTACTTTTTTCTCCAGAGTCCATTTAGTTCGTACCTTAAATCAAGATATTTGGATTTTATGGTTTTTTTTTTCACATATACACGAATGTAAAAATCTGTTGAAATACAAATATTCAAATAGAATTTTTTTCTTTGAACCTGTTTTACGATTTCGACATAACGATATTTAATAACAAAAAAATAACGTTTCATTTGCATACATTTCATAAGACAAATGTATCGGTACAATAAACATTGATACCTACTCAAGCGCAAAAAGTCACCTGTAACCTATTCACGTGCAAAAACGGCGTCTGATTAAGAGTTGAAGCAGAGGTCTGAGCGCACACGGTCAAATATTGAACATCCGCAAGCACGTAAACACAAGAAGGGGAGGGGTGCCATAACCTTACAATACCGCAATAATAACCGATTTGAACACGATAGGCCGTGACGCTTTAATCACGTGTATCGTGGTCCACATGTAACGCGATGTACATCATATTGAAGTAGTCACTTATTATTATCATATCTGCTCAAATTATGCTTTTGTAGAGCCGAACATCGAATGACACTTGACGTACCCGCATCGTATTATTATACCAACATTCTAACGCACGCGTGGGCGTTTGTGCATTCGCTTGTGTACGTTACGATAACTCAATGTGGTATGTACTACTGGATGAATATCCAACGGTTTCTCTACAGCTGGCCGTCACAATTGCAACCCCCTCCCATACTCCAAAAGTTTTCCGGCGTCGTTTTTCCATCAACGATGCCGGGACGTATCTGGTCGCTCCATTTTATAATATTTGAAACGCCTATACCGTTCCGGAAAACACACTTCGGCGGCAACGAAAGAGAATATACAATATTATTGTTTATGTCGCATAATTATTTCCTTTCAATAACGTTTTATGAAAATATTTTTTGCTTTTCGTCATTAAATTATGATGATGTTATTGGACGGAGAAAAATATATCTCTCAGAACGAAACGGTTGGTCGAGAAACAGTATATACTACAAACACACACTTATAAAAATATGTTTTTTTTATTTATTTTATTTTTACTTTTTTTTTGTATGTTTATTTTTAAAATATTATACAATCTGTGCATGTATGGTACAATAAGCATAATTGATAATTGGAAAAAAAAAACAGTAGTATTAGTAATAATTGGCATTTAAAAAAATAGTTCCCACCTACATTACCGGATCTAGGACGTTAAAGTTCCGGAATTAATAAAAATGCGTCGTCTTTAATCTGGTGAAAGTACAGAGTTTATTCATGAATTTATTTTTATTTTTTATAAACTTAAAAGCACCTTTATACCAACAGCTCTTGGGTTAAGAATACCCATTCACCTCACTCCCTAGATCCGGCAATGCCTTCTTATATAAATAATACTAATGTTATTTTGCATGAACAAAAATTACAGTCCTTTAGTAGGACTAGATATATTTACTGTTATATGTAAGTGTACAATTAAATATCTCACTAATGACCATTAGCAGGTTTCTATTACTGTTATAATATAGATAATATAAAATAGAATTCTTAGAAATGTTATTTATTTCTAACTTAATTAACTTATTCACATTAACAACTACAACGAAACAAATGTCATTCCAAAGCTTTAATTTTAATACCAATACTAACTTTGTATTATTAATTTTAATATAATTAATTTGTATTATTAATTGCATTTTCGCATCAAGAAGTACCTACTTAATCGGAAAAAGTAATTCGTTTGAACTATATTTAATTTCTTTATGTTTTCTTATAGTATTGTTAAAAATCATCACTTGTCTCTCCTGTGTGTAATTATTTTAGATGTATTTTGATGATTTAAATAATGCAAATGATGTTTTAAGCGTATAATAATTTGGTATAAAAAATTAAACAAATAAATAAATAACAAAAAATAGAAATAGAAATAATTAAAATTAGATACTCGAAATCAAATATCATGAGGATAAAACTATCCACTATCGGTTGAATATAATTTGAGATATTCTTCGTAAGTCGTGTAAAATTTATTCTGATTAGTTTTTAATAAAAACTTACACGTAGATAAAATTGCTGATATAGTATTAAATGTTATAAGATAATCATAATTTTGCAAGAAAATTTGAAAAATAACAAGTTATATTCAGAAAACTGTTAACGTTCCATAGTGCTTAAATACTATTTCAGTTAATTGAAAACAATCGATTTAAACATCGTTAATTATCCTTTTTTAAAAAAAATTTACTTGGATTTATATTTTCTACAAATGTATGTGATTAAACCATATTAATAAATTACTAATTTTTCAAATCTTTTGTTTAAGTATAATAATATATATTTCACTGTAATGTCAAATATGAACAATAACATATACTCGTACTTGGTCTTAACAATATTTTATTACACCTACTATACTACTATATTATATTTTATATCTGACTTTATACTTAAACGTATTTCATCTAACATAGTTTTATGTATATATATATATTAGTTATAATTGGTTTTTACTAATAAAAGTAATGATATCTGCACTGCTACAGAGAATGTTTAAGAAAGAAATCGATTTAAATAAGTCATTGCAAAAAATTGTATTCCGCTGTATTATTATTATCTCCAGAATAACAACGTGAGATGTATGGATGTATATATTTTATAAATACAAACAAATTCTGAAATACCTAGTACGAGTAATGATTATATCGCAGTATAAATCGTACGCGAAAGCTGCTGCTGTTTTTCCAAACTCGAAATTCGTAGTAACGTATTTCTCAACTGGAACTCAGAGAATACAGTGCTTTGTACTGCGAAGAGCATTTTCAGATTGTTTTCTATGTAGATCGTAGGCATATCCATCGTTTAAGATAGAAATGTGCTTACGTGACCTGCCTTAACTCCACGGGAACGACAGTGTGTACTTTTTAACTAGATGGCTGATGGTGGAATTTAATTTTAAAACATAAAACATTATTACTATATCTGCAGACTCATTCTACGACGGGTAATATACAACCTCAGTTTAGAATAAAATAACGCGTCGAAAGTTACCCGTGTAGTCAAATGAATATCCGTTGGCTATGTGCAATACAAGTTTCAGCTATATTAAAATGCTTAATTCGTTTTGCTTCCGTAAAGATCACACTTTAAAATGAATAATCTACATAACACATTTAACGGTATTATATGAATAAAACCAAACGCGTTTTCTACCGAGTGATCGTTTCATAACCGGATTCATATAATTTACTCGTAAATACTCTATAATAGATATTAATTGTGTCGATAAAAAACTCTATTCATTTTAAGCCTAATATTAATGGTTTTTTTTTTTTCGAAAAAGAGTCTCGAAAAAAAAAACAAAAAAAGATAATAATATTAAATCTCTTTTTCGGGAAATTTTCCAGACTATTGTTTAGGTTTTAAGCACTGTTAAGTAACGGGACTTGTCGAGGATCAGTTTAAATTTCGATTATAGTCAAAAGAAAGGGCGAAAGAAAGTAACATGAATAAAAATAATTGACCAGCAGACAGAAAGCAATTTCTAGAGACAGAACAAAACAGATATTCGGACAGTAAAAACGACTGTATCTACGACAAAAGTAGGGTGGATATTAACCGATCGAAAATTAGATGAATGGGTGAGTAGGTACGGGGATACGTCTAAGTGACTATAAATAGCCTGATGTCTGATGGGGAAGAAAAATGGAAGAATTTAAACCTAAAAGAATAATAATATGAATGATCATCATCGTCACGGATCGATTACGTATCTTACACTGCGTCGTGAATATTTGGCTTATTTGGCAGTTTGGATGTGTGTGTGTGTGTGTGTGTGTGTGTGTGTATGTGTAATTTAGTTTCGATATAAAATCAGTAACACATCAATGACGGTTACATCAACGAGGACTTAGAAAATATACAAAAATAGCATGAATGAATAGTCTGATTTTTGATACATCAAAATAATTGATATCATCAAAAATCGTGCGCGTTAACTATTTATTAATTTAGTTTTTTAAAATATTATTTTATCTTTATTTACATAAATATATTATTTAATTATTTATATGTGGTTTAATCACATCAACCGAGTTTTGAACGCGTTATTTTTTTCCAAAGTCTCTTTTAACCATTTTTGTAATACTCAATATGCATTTAGGTTAAGAATATACTGCACTAACTATAATCAATTTACAAAATTAAAATGGAATAACAAATATAGGTAATAAATATTTTTTATATTAGCCTTGCATCAGTCATGTTGTTCAATCTCACTCGAATAATCACACGTCTACGTATTTAGAAAAATCACAATTTTTGTCAACTAAAATTTGGTATTGCAACATTAATTAATGAATAATGAAATTATGGAATCATCATATAAAACGTATATTTTCCATCAAACTATGAAATAAATATTAAATAAATGAATACACGTCAAGGGGCTTGTTACAATTTAGAGAAGAATTAAAATATTATGAATGAATGCATATAATTATTTTAATAATGTTTTATAATAATTTTTAATTTTAACTAGTATCCATTTTATAAATATAATACAGTAATACAATAATACATAAATATAATACAACAACTTCAATATAGTTTTAAAATAGTTCAATTAATAAGAATTACATAAGTTCAAAATATGGAATGTAGTATAAAAATTGCGTACCTGAGTAGTTACGTAATCTTCAATAGTATAACATAAAACCTAATCGTTTAATATACAAAACTACACTGAAAATAAACCCCAAAATTACAAAAGTTACCAATACTATTATGTCATTTAACGATATAAATGCTATCATTGTGATTATATAGTTTCAAAACCATCTAAAATTTAATTGATTATTAGTATACTACAATAGTAGAACGTGCGGTTGATGCAAGTCTAACCTAATGTACAAGCACATCATCTCTGAATCGTTAATATCCATAAAATCAACCTTTAATGCATCTTTATCTGATCGTGATGTATTTTTTTATTATTATTATAACTATATATAATATATCTTTTAATAATATTTAATTCATTTGGAAAAAATAAAAGAATTTATTCCAATAAAATGTTTTTATCAAAGATAATGGCGATACGTTGACACCTAAAGAATTCCTTTGGTTAGTACGTACGAGATAAATGAGTTACTTTTAGTACTTAAAATCAAGTCAAAAGTGTTTCTACTGGGTAACTGCTTTTAATGAAATTATTCATGTCACAAATTGAAAAAAATAATTATGAAACATGCTCATTGTAAAAAAAAAAACACAGATAATATTCGTATCAAAATCAATAATAATATAAAAAAAAAAAATTTAATACATTTTTCAAGTAGAATGCTAATTTATATATACACGAAAATTATTATTATTATTATTTTTTTTTTGGATTGTATCGACAGAAATAAAAACAAAACATAAAAACCAATGAAGAGCGAAAGAAAAGTTAAGCTAAGATTGTGCATTATACCGATGTATACCTTATATATTTATTGATGTATGCCTATTCCACCACGTCTGTTCGTAACCAATTGTATTATCCATACACGAAAAGTTACGGAATGTAAGTGGTATGATTTGTTCTCGAATACAATATGTATTTTCATATTTTTTATAATGATTAATGTACACGAACATCCTCACGTTTGTAGAAATACTTTAGACTCAATTACTGTAAAATAATGAACGGAATTTTAAGATTTTAAGGGACTTCGTTGTACTTATTACGTCTTTACGCAGGCACATCAACCAATAATGTATCGGGTAACAATTAGCGACCCATCACAGATTGATGTAATACATGAACAATGTATGGTACAACATCGTAATTATTTTAACTCTCAGCACACATACAAACCAATATTATATCAGATCTTAGCTAACGAACCGTCATAGTTTTTAGATTAGTATTTATACGTCATCAAATATTAAAAAACCGCAAACGAAATTACTCTAAAGTATAGTTTTTGTCCCGCCTAAGTGCGCGCTACGACTCAATGGCCTGAACACGACGTTTCCACCAAATGTCTAATTAAAAGTACATAAATAATTTATTTGTCATTATTTTTGGTACGGCTTTTTCGGGTTCCTTTTTCGTTTCTATACGTATATCGAAGTGCCGGAAACCCTTCGGTCATTACGGTTAGAATCATTTGGCTGCCAACCCGTATCCCTTGCGTTCCGACAATTGATCTGCACTGTATAGTATTGAAGTATCTATATGCAGCTCAGTATTATCTTTTTATGCGAAACGATTCCTACGTTAATTTGAATCTAATATCATATTATATATTAATTTATAGCGTTTTTACACTATTTTAGAAGATTATATTTATATAATGGCAATATGATCTGTCTAAATGTACTTATATACAAATCGAATCGATTAATTATACTATTAATAAACATACTAGCTTGTACAACATATACTTCAATATCATCGGCCATAAAAAGTTGTAACACAAATTACATAATTTTAACTGTGAATCCATTGAATTAAAATATTTAATTGATGTTAAATTTGACTTTTAGTTAAATCAGAAGCCAAGTACAAAGAAATATAATAAGAAATAATAAATATTATAGAAATAATAATCGGATGAAAAAATTTGAAAATGTTGTCGACTCATTAAATTCAAAAAATAATTATTAACTCAGGTGGTCAAAAATATGCCTGAGGAAATCAAGAGTAGAGTTTGAAATTAATTAAGATTTTTTTAAATTAATTTGTTAAGATAAAATTACTAAATACATAAATTACGATAACACCAATAATATCGTCGTTGTAAATTCAACAAGTTGACAATTTAACTATACATGCTGAAAAATAAGATTACATCTTTTCAAATTTTGATTATATATATAAATACATTTTTAAGGAAATACAAATTTTATTTTAGGTGCAGAGATGAGAAAATCAAATGCGGTAAAATGATGGTTATGTCAGAAGTGGAGTGAACGACTTATTGGCAAACGTATTTATATATTGTGTATATACAATATAAAGATGTTCAATTGTATATTGAATACCTGAAAAGGTAAGTTAAGAAAATAAAAATTTAAACTTTTAACTATAAAAATAAAGTACAAAGTTACCAAAAATACCTGAGGGCAACAATAAAATTGAATTATGCAATCCATTAATTCATTAAACACTGTTCGGTAGTATGATACGATTCCGGGAGTTGAATTATGAAAAAAGGTACATGAAATTCCTTATTTTTGAGTTTATTTGGCGTTATAATATATTATATTAAACCATAAAGAGCATTTAGGATTTGAATAGTATATTTGTATATAATGGACAATTTCAATGTTAATATTTACATAGTCAAACGGCTGTTATCTAATTTTAACTAGGTCATGAAAATAATGTATAATTATATAAATATAACAGTATTTGAGGCTTACAAATAAATAATTTAAATTATAATTAATATGTGTGCATTTATGAGATCATTTTAAATGTTTGCTCCGAAACTGTAATTTATAACTGTTGATATCTGCCATCATATTTAAAAATGGTTAAAATATAAAAATAATAATAATAATAATTTTTACATTTCACCATTTGTTGCAATTGAAGTTTATCATTGTTATGGTGAAATAATTCATAAGTGTATGTTGAATATATATGATTTTATAACGATTGTAATTACACATATATTTTACATATAAATAAAAATCGCAGCTTAATTGCATATTGTTACGTTTATTAAAATACGTGGTTCAACATTAAACGTAAAAAATGAATCTCATAATACAAATATTTTTATTAGCTAAATTTTATATTATCTCAATTTACGTTTATATACTTTTAGAATCCTAAATATGTACCCTATATAGTGTATGGACTATGTACTAAGCATGGCCATTATTGTAGTATTTCTGATATTTCAACTATGCGCGTCTCCTATATGATATTGGATTTGATTTTTTTTTTTTTTTTTAGAAAACTTTTAGAAAATTACAGTTTTTCTACTTGAGTATAGGTTCGAGAAGTATCATCTATTGTTAGTGTTATGGGAAAATATCAAAATACTAGTGGAACAGTTTATAGTTAGCTAAAAAGTGTTTTATAAACAGTTTATAATTGAATCAAAATTATTTTATTTTTTTATTTGTATACATATTATTTTTTTTTTTAATACGAATTCGTGTAAAATGGCAGTGTTTCAAAATATCGTATTATACTTTCGAATAACATATAACATATATTATGCGTGGTAGCATGTCAATTCATCGCTCGTCAATTTATCGTGGTAAATTTATCATTCGGTCAATTTATCGCGGCGTCAATTCATTGTGCGTTAATCCACCACACATATATATATATTTAAATCAACTACGGCATATCGAAATAAAATAGAATGACTGACGAATATTTAGAAGAAATAGTACGCAATTTCCAATTGCAACTATAATATTTTACATTTATATATTTTTATTATTAATTATTTTAACTTTTAATACCTACTAAGAATGACCAACTGTTATTTTTAAAAAAGACAACATTTTTAACTATAGCTACATCAAAAATTCATTTGTAGACAGTCCTAAATATGTGTTAAAATTGGAAGGAAAATGTTGGATTTACATATATATATATATATATATATATGTGCGGTGGATTAACGCACGATGAATTGACGTCGCGATAAGTTGACCGAACGATAAATTTACCACGATAAATAGACGCGCGATGAATTGACGTATATCCATATCCATTATGCGCGTAATCTCTAGCCTTTGAATATATTCCAACTCCAGCGACATAAATTAATTTGAGGTATACTTCATTTTTATTTCTTAAATAATTTTTATGACTATTCAATCAGTAGAATATAAAACTGCCGTAGATTTTAATTTATTTATTTTATTAAATTTTAAGGAAATTTCGTATTTTGATTTGTTTATTTTAAAATAGATAAACATTTAGTTTGAAATACTTGAACTAAACGTCAGTTGCGTTCTCAACATTTTATTTTCAGATAGGGATAGCATTTTTTTTTTTTTTTTCTATCTATACCTACCTATATTATATAAAATATATGACATATTCAATATGGCATAAAAATAAAAAATAAAAGCTATAAGAAAAATTAAAATAGCGATCGTTAAATGTTAATTCACAATTTTCGGGATTCAATATTTAAATTTCAATCGTAAATAATAAATGAGATAACTATAATTTTTATTCATGGATTAATATTGCACATATTTTAAAGAACCATAATTGACATTATAATGAAATCAGTAATTATAAATCATAAATTATATAATAAATATACATTGTTTTCACCTGGCATGTTCTTCCCAAACACCATCCAGTTAATTAATTAATTATAATTACAATTCAAATGCTAATATTACGATAATAATATGTCATCGAAAACTGTTAAAACGTCACCATAGTTTTTTGGCCGGTGATTATTGACAACTGTACGCGCGATATTTGTAAATAATCTGCACGTAATTCGATTTTTAATTGGTTTTTCATGCAAATAAATAGCTTCGTAGACTTGAACTTGTTTCGAACACAATTCGTTCAATGCTCTATTTGCGGTCGTTAAAGCGATCCCGGCCCATTGGTTCTTTTCAAATTTATTATCGGCTTTAAGTACAATACGGTCTATTTTTGACCCTAAAACGGCCCATTCACAATAAATCCTTTTTACCCGGTTTACAAATCGTTCTAAATTTAGCACACGCAAAGTATTAAAACATTATGCGTTTGTGATAGCCATGTATATCAGTATTTTAGATGTAGGTGTACAATGCAGGATTAATCCGCTTCGTCGTATTCGTACTGCTGTGCGTAATGTATAATGTAATATTTCACTGCGCTTTGTAATAAATACACCACGTGTTGATGAGCGAGTTTGAATGACTGTTAAAATAATTAATAATATGACTACATTATCTATAATTACGACTACACCAGAAAGGTATTTCAATGGGTTTTCGAATAGAATTTGAATCACTTCAACCAAAAACGCAGCGGAGTGTTAGTAAATTCGGAATTCGAATTTTTTAAATCGATATAAAGAGAACATCTGAGATTCTTATTCACGGTAAATACTAATAGTCAATACTGAGTATCGGGGATAGAGTGTGTAATAATTATTCTTAATTATTCTAATGTACAATTTTAGGGTGTTTCGATAACAATACCTTTGCTATAGTACACACACTGATATGTACTATGTGTGTAATAATATATATTATATCAAAATCCTCATTGTGTGACCGCAATATACAATAGTTTTTTATTGTAATCAGCTGGATTCTTTCAGGGGGTTGGGGAAACTGAAACATTTGTCTGCAAAAAAATAATGGAACATTTCCTGAAAATATTTGAGGTTTTGCAAATAAAATATCGTTCACTGTTATTCAGACGTAACGTAACAGAATAGCAAACGTGATACATGCAATGGTCGATTCACTGAACGCATATAATGTAAATGTTCTTCAAATGTTTTTATTTCGATTATTCGTTGGTCTTCCAGGTTTGCGTCGGAGAAATGGCACTATACAATACGTAGTATGTGTCATACAGGGCAGGTCTGTAGCCAGATCAATTCTTCAGGAGGGATAATCGAGTTGTAGAGGGGGCAACAGAAAAAAAAACCAATATTATATCTAATTTTATTTAATTTTTATAGATTAATTACAATGTATTGAATTAACGACCACTACCATAACCAACTCACATTTTAATTATCACTTATTGATATACCCTTTTTCTCAATATATTAATAAATTCGGAAATTGCAGTCTTCCGATAAAAATAAAAGGGAAGGAGGGAACGATTGGGCCTATGGGTAACAATGCCTCTTTCTCCTTCTGTGGTAACAGTACTGGTACGGGCGAATTCTCAAGAGTGAGAGTAAGATAGGGTGATGCCAAACTCGTTTAAAACGTTAATGAATACTGTATTTTTGTATTAAATGGTCCATACAGACTGCCGAAGTACCGTTGACCGACACAATTGAATTTCTTTGGTTCTGTTCTTATGCTACGGGTCAAAATATTGGCCGTGTTTGATTGTGTGTGATTATTGCGTACAACGCAGTTTTGCGATACAAAATAAATAAATATACTTTCTCTATCTCTCTCTCTCTCTCTCTCTCTCTCTCTCGCTATATTACATACACACACGAAATGCTTGAATTTCGAAAAATTGGTAACAAAGATGGGCGAGAAAGAGTGAGATAGATAAAGCGTTGAATACAAGTGAGCGAGATATAATGAGATATAGTTAACCTGGGTGGTGCGTACATAAGCGCGTGAAAAAGTTTTCTTTTCCGTCAAGATCGAATACGAGTATATATATATTATGAGGGTACGTCGCGTATCCGGGGCACTTGACAATAGCCAATCACGGGTGCTTGGTCGCGCCTTGGAAGCGTTCGTCCCGGCTTGGCCTCTGCGTTATATTGCATCTTAAAGTTGTCTGAACACTCGTGTTTCTTCTAAATGGCTTTGTAATTTAATACCGGATGCCCGCGCGCAGACACTTCACGGTGGCGGTAGTGGCACGGCTTTATTGCCTTTGGGTATTTCTTTTCTATCACTACGCCACTACTGCCAACGGTTAAGTTAGGACGCGTCACCCATCTCGAAGGACGACGGAGGGAGAACTTGATAAATAAACAAATTAATGAAAAAAAAAAATAATAATAATAATAATATTAATAAAACGTATTTGAGGAGAAAGAAATCGAAAATCGCCTCAGAAAAAAACACCCTCATCCGTGTATATGTGACCGCTCATATGTACTCGCTGTCAGCCTTTATACCTACAACATAATGTGTATCGCATGCGGTAGTGTTAAAGATCTACAGTTTTATAGTATTTAAACATTATAATACACAAAACGACTCATGAAATACTTCCCAAATTAATAATGATAATCTTTCGTCTGTTTTTTTTTTTTTTTTGTTTTTTTTTTTAACTCGTACAAAGTCTCTAAAAAGTCCAATAAAGTCTATTTTAAATCATCAGTTCTAATTTTTCAATAAATATATCAATTCGTTTTTTTTTTTTTGAGTTAGTTTTTTCCCCCGAAAACAGCATAATTTATTATAATATTGTATTTAATTTGTTATATCATATGATTAAAGTCATTGCCTGGAGTATTTATATAAAACTTATGCTTAATAAACATTTTTTTCTGTAAATTTTAAAAAAATACATAGCACCAATGAATTCTGAAAATTAATTAATGTCCAAATATTTATAAAAAATAGCCTTATAAGATTTCTATCTTCAAACTTTACTTAAACTAAATGTTAAGAATTAGTTTTTACTACAATAGTTAAAATTATTTTATAAAATAAAAAATATTGTTTTCAGCTATAAGTAATAAAAAAAAAAAAAAAAAATTAAAAAATTGGATTCTCTTTACCAACACATTATACTCGTATATCACAATTAGTGAATTTTCGGTGAATTATAAGTACAAAATTGGTGATTTATCCTGAAATGATAAAGATTACACAGAAAAAACTCTTGTCATTATTTTATTATTTATATAAAAAAAATGGATATCTATCAAGATCAAATAATTTTAAAGACTGATAAATGAATCTATTATTATTTAGTACTTTTTTAAACTAAAGTGAAAAATAGTACTACACGATTATCATAGAGGCCTGATTCCCAATTTATACACGTGGCTCATACTTTATTTCTTTATTTTTCATCCAATGAAAAGTGTAATATATAATCTACCAATAAATGTTTATTTTATATTTACATTAATATATGAAGAGCATTAAGGATGTTTAAATCAATAATATAAATATTTGATATCGGGATAATTTTGCGTAAAAACTTGACAATTCGATAGAAAATAAAAACTATACGAAGTACAAGAGATTAAAATAATTTATTTTTTTATTTATTAACTATAATTGAATATCATGTAATAATATAAAAGAAAATTTGTTTTTATTCTATCAAGTTATTAGATTTTTCATATGATCAGAAATAATGAGATTTTACTTCAATAATATCCATTTGCTTGCATGAACGTTTTAAATACGACCCTTGTGATTCACGGATATCCGACAAGTTCTCAACTATTACATTCCGACGCAATATTCGAGATCGCAATAATACTATTTTTGTTGTTGTTTCCTTCGTAGACACCAAGTACTATGGCATTTTGCGCAAATATTCAGTTGCTCATTTGAATTTATTACAATACTCAATGATACCGTTTTTTTATCGAATATTTCAAATCAATATGTCATCAGATGAAAATCTGATATTGTAAGTTATAAACCATAACAACTACTATTTGTTAGTGATAAATTGAAATTATTTGTTATTTCTTCGGAATACTGATTGGAATTCCAATAATTTTTATTGCGCAGACTTTATATTTCAAATTTGACAAAAATAATAAAATTCGCTTTAAGTGGGTGTACGACTGTCAATGAGCCATACTATTTGACATTAATTTATATGCTGTTACCGTATATTAAAATGTACACGTATTTCGTATGAAAAGAAAAAAATTGAAGTACACATAAATGGATATTTCGACCATTACGCGTCACATATCACGAGAGAGAATTGTAAAGTTCATAATTCATGTTGTATTTTATGACGAATAATGAAACTTTTAGTTCGAAATAACTGGAAGAACCTGAAAGATTAATGATAACTCACCAGTGTGGCAGCCTAATATAAGATGCGTTTGTAAATAAATATGAAATGTTCAGTTCGTCAACGAAACCGGACTTAAAATTGAAAAATGGCCAAAGTGCGCAGCAGATGCACCCCTCACAACTGAACACGTGGCCTAAACCTTTTCGTGGTTAGGTGTTCTTTACGGCAGACTCTTACTTACGTTGTTATAAATGATATTAATAGTATGTTTAAAGTAAAAAGAAAAAAAAAAAAATGAAAACGATTTTAAATCACCAAAAATATATATTCTTAAAGGACTATAAAACTAAAAAAACCTATATTTTTTTATTTTGTTAATGTAAAGGGCTTTGAAAAAAAAAATTTTGGTGGTCTTACAATTGTTGTCGGACAATTGGTTCCGTGTTTAAATATAAGTCGCGTCTTACGCGTGACGTCATAAATTCACACCGTACGACGGGCCGTATCTAATATACACGCACGGAATTTATTTCACGTGATTAAAATAATCATAGAAAAAAATTGATTAAAGGTACAAGTTATAAAGTATATTTATAAAATGATTATACACTTCTTTAGATGGTCATATTATTTTTATTGTATTGAAATTTGTTTCAGGGTAGTTCATAAGAAAGACAAAAAAATAAAATTTACATAAGTATATTATAATCCATTATTTAATGTATTAACGAATGTGTTATTGTAATTAATAATATAAGAACTAAAATAAATGTGTAAAAAAACCTCAACATAAAATATATTACTCAAACAAAAATACATAATATATATATATATACAATACGTAAACATGATTATTAAAAAAAAAAACAAATCCCTATTTGTATTATGACGATATTTCAGCCTTAAGATTGAATGCTTTATTGTAAAATTTTTGTTTTGTTTTTATAGCAAACGAAAGATTTCCTATTTTTATTTTTTAAGCAAACGTGCAGGAAGCCAAATTATATTACGCTGCAAATTCAATATCGTTGATGTAAGGTAACTTCGATAAGCCACTGAACATAGAAATGAATTGGTAACGAAAAAACATAAATATCTCCTTTGGAATTTCGATCCAAAAACATTAACTTAATAATACTAACAGATTTATTTTTCCGCATAAACTTAACCCATTCACGCAGTAGCATAGTAACCTTTAACGTTTATTATTCGTGCCAACTGTGAGAAATAAATGTTTGAATAAAAGTATCTATTCGTATTAACATTAGAAGAAAAAAATGTTATAGCATTTTATAGCCAATGCGTCATATTGTGAAAAGATATTAATGTATAAACAATTTTTTTTCTTTTTTATTATTTCATAACTTATTTTCTATAATGACCCATGTTTTCTCGACAAAATCAATTAAAACGGAACTAGCAAAATGCGAATAAAGGTTTTTGTTTTATACTCTGTCGGCTCATAATTGTATTAATTTTTCTCATCCATAATATAAATTAACCTGTTTAACGAAGTGAACAATACCTTATCATTGTTACGATCAAATGATGTTGGTGACCCTTTCCGTGAGTATCACGTGGGGTTTAAAGTGAAGGCCTGGGGAAGTCGGAATGAGGTCCGGTAGAAATTAGTCGGGTTAGTCCCATCGCCGCTGGGAGTCAGTTAACGAGCGTCCCGCGATTAGAATTTTAACGTTTTAATCCACGTGACTGGTGTGTAAATGATCATTTCGACGGTGAACTTGGAAGTCGATGTTTGTAGTAAGAACTCGAAACGATTTATTCTAACGCTATAACGACATTTTAAACGACCCGTGGTAAGCTAAAGGGCTGCAAATAATTATTTTATTTCCCCGGAAAATGACCCTGATTTTTTACAGTACAAAATTAATGTATTCAGCTGCAGCTGAGCGATCATCTGTGCTCTCGGGAAACGTTACTCTCGACAGAACTTTATGAGCTATTTATATTTGCATGTTTTCAAAAACATGTCTTTGGTAGAAAGTCCATTTGAGAAAATAATATTAGAATTGACGATTAAGTTGATTGACAATATAATCGTAAAAAGACACAAAATATTTTATTATTTAAACTCATAGGGGCACTGATATTAAATGAATTTCAAATTAAATTTATGGGGATAAAAAAAAAAAAAGCGAAATTTTCCCAACTTCGATAATGTTCTAGATGTTTTAATAATCATATGACAATAACTTAGTAATTATATGTACAATAAAATTATAATATATTACTTAAAAATAACGAGACAAAATATTGTTCTTGCGCCATATAAGACCATAAAATTAAAATAGCAGCTTCAACTATTGGATATTTTATAGAAATCGATGTGAATTATTTGTAGCATTTTTCGTACCAACGCATTGTATTATTTATTGTTAAGTACAGATTTTCTAAACTATAATCACCATTATGCCCTTATTTTATAGTTTTACAGACTTTAATTTATTTTGTTGGTTTTACAAAAGTTTTTAGATGATTGATTTCAAGAAAACATAAATGTGTGGGGGTTTTCCATTAATTGTTGCACAGAAAGATAGATGGAAGATAGTGGTCATAGTATTTTTTTTCTCGTCAGTTACCTGTACAGAAAGAGAAACCATCGAGTTTGAACCAATATACTTTATCCGGCTATTCTGTCTCTGCCGAAGTAATTTATTTGATAACGTGAAATTTAAAATAATTCAAATAACTTCAAGAGCTATTCGTTTATTAGTCATTTAAAACTAATCCATAAAATTAGAAAATAATTAAATAAATAACAAATTACAATTTTTAGCGAATAAAAAATCTTTAAAAAAGTAGATATTTCTGTATAATAACCGTACAGCATTATTTATATTTAAGAAATTGATTTTGAGGTATATTTGATTGTATTATGGTTTGTAAATAAAATTAAGGATGTACGTGATTTAAAATAAATAGCAATTATGTTTTCGATTATTTTTGAGAATTTCAAAAGTCCTAAAATTTAAGATATCTGTAGATAATCTGCAAATAATAATCAAATAAAGTACTCACGTATTATTGTTCATATAATTTACCACATCATTTTATTTCATTAAATATTTGTATCGTTTGATAAAAAGAATTTTAAAATGTATTACTTTATTTTAATTGATTTTATTTATTACAAATAAGTATTAAATACTGCGCAATTTTTTCAAGGTTTAAATTAAATCATGATTTAATTCTTATTTTGATCCACTGGCCACTTTACGTAATGTTTATCATACAAAATATAATATATTTTTTTTTAATTAAAAGAAGAATATATTCACTGTGTGCAATTTGCACAATAAACTAATGTGGTAAATATTACAGATAAATAACAAGAAAATGACTGAGAATGATGACAATCGTGTGATGTAACTCACAAATAGTAACTTATTGTATAATATATATATATATATATATATATTACATTTATAGATTACATTTTATAGATTATCTCAAAAAAATACGATAAAGAATATTGAGTAATAGTTTATATAATATTTTTGTTTTACAAATATATTTGTTTATTATTTTATTTTTAATTATTTGTGTGTATAAAATGACATGGCACCATGTTCAAAAACTTAAAAATTCGGGTGTGATTGTAGTTTATTGAGAAACGTTTCGAAATGCTCTTTTGATAATTGGTTAGTTTTTTCTACTTATACGTCTAATATTATTATATTCTTTTGTTATATACTCGTAAAGGATGTGAAGCGTTTTGAAAACTTGAAACCTTTAAGGGAACAAATTTAAAAGGTTAGGATAGCATCACTCAAAATCTGTATTTCGTATGCTATCTTTGGACTTAGAAGAGATTTGTATATAAGAATTGTAGTTTAAATAGAAGGATTTTTTTTTAATGTGAGACGTATTAGATGTAAACTACTGTTAAGTACTTTGTTTTTGTTTTAAGATGTTAGGTGGCCTAAATTTTGTCAAATATTATTACTAAATATGTGAACTTAGAAAATATTAGGGTGGGGAAAACTTGAAAATATAGTTTGGGTATGTTTTTTTTTTGTAATATGAATGGCATATCTATATCTTTGTCAGCATTTATTTTTATGCATTAGTTCGACAATAATTATTTAATTTTATAAGAATGATGTTAAAGAGCATTAATAAATTTGACTATCATAATTTGATATTTATATCGTTGTATCAAATGAATAGTGATTTTTATGGGAATATCTGAAATTGTGAATTTCTGCTGTTATAAAAAAAAAAAAGAAAAATGGAAAGAGTATTATTATTACGAATTTGGAGTGACTGATTTTCAAAGAAGGATCGTATTATTAATTAATATAGAATAAGAATATATATTTTTTTTATATAATGTAAAAATAAATGTATTGTTTAAGTTAATGGTATTCGGAAAGTTTCTATATTCATGTAAGTGTTTAAATGGGATAAAGAGTCCCAAAAATATTTCTACTCACCAGTGACTATTTTATTATAAACATATATTACAATATGGTGTTACATTAAGTAAAACAATGAAAACTGTTGACTGAATAACCTAGAATAATATTATATTTTCATTTTAAATGCAAGAATTTATGAACTATTTTGCACTTGAAACATTTTGGTAATGTTGTTTGAGACAACACGGAAAAAATATACACGTTTCTGCACGTGTATCTACACGTACGTACTGAACCTCTTGACAATAATCCCAAAACCTAAGTCATTAATAATGTTTAGTCTATGAATTATTTAATTTACACTATACATAAAAAAAAAAAATATATCCTGTAGGATTCATTTAGAACGTTGACAGATTTCCATATTAAAAACGCTATTATTTAGATTATCAAACTGAATTAATGCAATGAAAACATTCGAGTCTTACATTCACAATATAGCGCGGCGTGGAATTTTTCTTTTTTCACATGACAACAACAAATTATATTAAACGTACATGTTAAACGTCAATTTATATTTTTCTCGTTTACGATCTATCGTAGCGAACCGCACGCAATCGTTGCACGGCGTGCAAGAGCATCACTGCAGACACAACGAACAGCCGAACAACGATAACTAACCCGTTCGACTGTTTTATCGAAACATGCTTACTCAGGGTAACCTCATGTCCGTGTACCATAATGATAACACGTGGTCGCGAGTGTGATGCGTACTCCCTGGACTGTCGGCCTTTTTCCGGTCGAAATATACTGTCCCAATTATTCGCGTGCCTCTGATATTTCAACACCGCCTCTTTAGCAGCAGCAGCAGCCACTCGTCCAAACGTGGGTTTTTAATAACGACGATGATAATAAATTGCGTTCCCCGCGGTAGACATCGTCCGGGATGTATTGTCCCATGCGGGGAAAATAAAAATAAATAAGAGTAATGAAAAGGGGTGCCGAAAGGAGAAAGGTCGACGATTTCGGGGCGTGTTCGGGGAAATATTCGTGAATTTGTGAACACATTGTTCTTTTTTTTTCGTGACGCCGAAAGAATTCGAACCGGGGAGACGATGCGTTGCGCGCGATGCAATGATTTATGATGACGAACCCGTGCACATACCAACGTGCGTAATGGTAATAATATTAAAATATTATATTATATTACGGTCACGTCGCAGCACCAGACCGTATTGTTTAGCCTAGAACGCCCGGTCCCCGATCGGTGGCAGATATTGTACATAGTTTTCGAACAACAATATTTTTGAATACACTCGCACGATTATACTTATATAACCATAATTGGATTTCAAATATAGTTTCAGTTAATTTTTTCAGTTTTTAGAAATCTTTTAAAATAGTTTTTAGGCTGTCCCGTACATTTTCATAAAATTGAGGTGTCTAGTTGTTACACCCACGTCTTCATTCGTCCAAAAAGATTGCTCAACGAGTACTTTGGTGTTTCTAATGACGTACGACTAATGCTGGCAACATAAAAACCGCGTGTGCAAAGTGTTCATTGTACATAGGCCCTGGGCCTTATACTGTATTATAGGCGACAATAGGCTGAATGCTCAAATGTGTTTAATGATAAAAGGTCTTAAGATTTTGATTTGCATAAAAGCTTTGAGTAGTTTAGTTACGGCACTGCTAATGGCCCATGGTATTTAAATGGAATTATAACGATATTAAATTTTTTTCGCAAATATTGTTACTAATATCTCTATTTTAATTATATTCTTTATAATAAAAAGTAATCACAATGCACATGGAATTATTATTTATACAAACGTACGAAAAATAAACATAAATCATTCCAATTTATTCGCAATGTAGGGTTATCATTAAAAAAAATTAATATTTTGATTATTAAAATGTATAATATACGTATTCGCATGATTAGTTTATAATTCAAAAATGCCCAACCATGTATGAAGCGATTTTAATGGGGTTGACAATTCTAGAATTTTTTTTCTTATTGAAATTATTGCGAGGAAAAAGCGTTGACGACACAAACCACAGGCTGTACGTCATATAACTATAGTGATCTCGAATATACACTACACCCACACACACACATATATATATATATACATATACTTAAACACGTAAATTATATTTCATATTGCGTTTACTCTAGGATACTCGAATTACTACCACACAGCAATGTGCACCGTCATAGATTCAATTTAAAATTTCCACACGATGTCATAATGATATTATCGTTGCGGCAGTAACGCCGAGGCGTGTGATGAGTAGTGTTGTATTTGAAAGTGTGTTTTTTTTAAATATAGTTTTAATTGTATTCACCGTCTCGTAATTTCCCGGTATTCGTAAGAGTACGTGCTCGTACCAAACACACACACACCACACACATACACACACACACACACACACACGCGCGCACGCACGCATACACATACACTCACATATCGTCAGCTTAGCTCTGAACACTTATTAGGTATTTGTCGAGCCAGGTATTCATTATTTGTTGTCAATTACACTAGCCGAGTATTGTGTAAAAATAACCAATAGTTTATCTGGGTATCACGTGAAACGTTTTTTGGTACATGAAACACGTGCATCCAAAAATATTAAGTACTACGAGTATATGTAAGTCGTATGTACTATGTATACAAACGAATGTTTCGACTTCTTAAAAACAGGCATGGGTGTTTTTATTAACTTAGCACAAAAAGAGTTGCAAAGTATTGCAATCCGCTTAGTCCAACGTGTTCTTTTTTTCAATCAAGTCTCTGAAAAATGTAGAGAAAAAAAAATAGTTTCAGTTAAAATATTTTCACTATTAGGTAAACTTTCTCACGACATAATATTCTATAACTTGAAAACCTAGTTTGTTTTTATAACATAATTTTTGTTTTTTTAAAAAAAAAAACGTTTTTTAGCTTATTTCATTGTAATCGAGTCCAATTTTTAATGATAAATTATTTGGTAATAAATTAAAATTTATTCTCTTATGTAATTTTTGGTATAAAAAAAAGTTATAACACTATGGACATATGTATATAACTATCGTGTTTGCACTGCAAAAATTTACTAAAACAAAGACAGTTTTAAATTAAATAATATATTTATTATATATTCAAGATATGAACATTATTTGTACTCGTATTCACAAAATACATATTCATCCAAAAATTTTTTTTTTACAAAAAGAAACTCACAAGTATGAAGTATCAATAATATATGTATTGATGTTTTGTATATTGTTAAAATATATAAGCAAATTACATATTAAATGTCTGATCGATAATCAAATTTAATACAATTCTTCATGAATAAACTAAAATAGGCACATGGTTATGATATAAGATTAATAATCTGTACTTCGTCGGATATTTTTAAAAATAAAAAAATTAGTATTAAAGTTCCAAACATATATATTACAAAAAATAACATTTTAACTTTATGTTCTATAAATATCTCTCAAATCATCGAAGTTACGATATAGCATCGTTGTTTTGTGATCACAGGTTGTACGTGAACGTGGCATGTGAGTGACGGATCTGTAATTAATATTGAAGAAGAGCGAGTACCTATACCGTTTAAAAAAGTTAAAACCACACAAAAGATTAAATATTAATAATAATAATAATAATGGTATTCAGATTTTAAAATTACATCGTAATTTAATATTATAATATAGGTAATTATAAATGTATTTAACCCGACCCTTCGTTATAGCAAAAGTTTGTTTTTGACAAGAAAGCAATTTAATTCTAACCCATAAATAATTTAACAAAGGGGTGTCTACACGATAATCGTAAATGCTCATTTTTCAACTGTAACGATTATTAAAAAATAATAATCATAATTAATATAATAATTATTATATTCCATGATGCCCAGTTACATAGAAATATATATATTGGTTAAAAATCTTATTCCTTGATGTTAGACTGTAATATTTTCTTATAAATAATTCTTATATACAACATAATATTAGTTATAGCTTACTAAACATTTTAATTTTTTTTGTTATCTATAAAAAATTAGCTTATTCTTAACTAAAACTATGTATTCTAATCCAAAATATTAAACAGAAAATTTATCAAAATGAGCAATATACTGTATTGTTGTACAAGACTAATTCATTTAATCATTTTTTCTAATTTAAAAAAAAAATTATAATTAAATTAAATTATATCCATATGGGATTTAAAACCATATACTGTATATTTCGTAGTACGATTTGATCTTATCCTATAATTTCATACAAATCTAAACAATTACATTAATATATAACATGTTCGTTTGTTTTTGAAATGTCTTAATTCACAAATTTCATATTTTTATTTTTTTTTTTAACAGGTTAACAGTTTCAATCTAGTCAATCGATACCTTATGTAAATTGTATTATTAAATTAATATTCTAACGGATTAGTAAACATTTCAATCGATTTATACATAATTATTGATGATATATTATTAACATGTGTATCACGTCCATTGGCTGTTAAACGATTAAATTTTGTTTTATTAAAATACATTAAGTCGTAGTATTTCATGTATCTCTAAATGACAATTTAACAAAGAGTCAAAATAAATATATATGGTAGGTGAGAAATACATTTTTTTCCTCGATATTACAACGAAATTGACAAACCGATGAATTTCAAAAGTAAACAACTTAATAAAAACCCACGTAGATTACATACCCTCGGTTTTATTTTATACGTTAAAAGTAAACCAGACTATTGAGAGAGTTCCCCAAGTGTATTCAAAACCCAATTTCATAGAAACACGTCGAATATTTTATACACGCACACACATTTATATATATATATATATATATAAATATATACGTCTAAAGAGGTTTTTTCACGGGGTTCAAAATAAGACGGAAGGATTTACAGGGAATACTCGCATTCTTAACCAGCCCTTCGCTGGGAGTCTTCCAAATTGGGATTTTTATTTTGCTTGCATTTTTTGTTAAGCCAAACTATCTTAGACCTCCTTATTTCATCCCCACTATAAAAAAACTACATCGGTCAAAAATACGTGAAAGATGAAAGTACATATATATATGTATTTTTTTATTTTTTTATAAAGTCTAATATATTCTGTTTCGGAATCGAGTAAAATAATGAACCACCGTCAATATTTATTTTCGTTTCTTAAAATGATTTACGTGGGTTAGTGTTATGGTTCAATAATTATTGAAAATACCTCTCAACAGAGTTTCAGTCATTGGTTATTTTGGTTTAAATATGTTTTATTATTATTTCTAACC
Source organism: Sipha maydis (assembly GCA_034509805.1). Lineage (NCBI taxonomy): Eukaryota > Metazoa > Arthropoda > Insecta > Hemiptera > Aphididae > Sipha > Sipha maydis. The sequence continues at coordinate 321,709 of JASXSY010001103.1, forward strand.
GGAAAGTTTGAAATATGTACACATTTATAATGTGTAATGAGAACAAAGAAACTGATATTAGAGGCAATAAAACAATAGGAAGGAAAGTGTTGCATTTACACCACTTCTAAAATAACGCGCAGTTATGATTTTCAAACAAAACCAAGTACCACCTATAATTTAATTTTAATTTAATACATTCCGTGTGATATTTTGTCACTTGACACCTCGTACGTAGGACGGTTTTCGAACCGTATGTTTACTGTTAAAATTACGTACTTACACGAATATTAGTATCGATGTAGATGTTATTGTTTTGTGAATATAATGGAACGATAATGTACACCAGAAGCGAGCAACTGTTATCCTCGCAATACACCTCACAGCCATGTTATCGTATATCGAGTTTAGTCAACAGGGAACTTTCTATACACATGTCTACTCGTATCGATGTTTTACGAATAAAATATTACCGAATAATCGAATATAATATTAGTATAAGATGTAACATGAACACCTTTGAGTGTCTTCAAAACGTTTTAATCTATGCCATTAGTAGATATATATTTATATAACGTGGCGCAGTGCCGTTGTTGTTATTGAAACAGATAAACAGCGTTCGTCAGACGGAGATGGTCAAAATTAAATATCGTCCACGCTATTAGGACACATTATCATTACCAGGATATAATAATATGACAATTGTAATCGTTGCAACATGTCGCGGTAGTGTTGCCAATACGAACACGAGCGTTTTTATGAAATGCACGTAGGATTAAATTATGTGTTTCGGAGCGTTTCAGACAAAATAGTTGTTAGGCTTAACGGCAATTATAGTAATTGTCACAATTGTCACTTGCATATGTTATTTTCGTACACGATACGTGTATGTTAATATTTGAGTGTGTATGTGTACGTATATGTATGTATGTGTGTGTTCGTGTGTGTATTTAAATTTTAATGTATATTTTTTTAATATCACATAACAACATTTGGCGACAGATACAACAGCAACAGAAAATAATGACTGCGTTTTTAGAGGCCGCCTGGAAATTTTTGACGGCATTTAAGCAATATATTTATGCTGCAACTGCGCAAGCCATTCACATTTTGAATACACTTTTCAACTAAGTGTAAAACAAACAGTTCACTGATCAACAATTATAATGGCGAAAATCAATTTACATCAACTTCTCTTCACTTTTCAGGTAAAATAATGTATCTGTTATCACATCAGACGTTTGGAGAAACGTGGCTTCCATCGGAATTACTAACGCTTTCGTGTGATTCTTATTTTTTATCGTTTAATCAGCGCTATATTTGAAATAGTAATATATTAAAATCTTTCATCGAATATTATTAATCACACCGAAATTTTAGGTTGATTACGTTTATGATATAACGTTTAGTAGGTATCAATATAAGATATAATTGGTCGTTCATTTTCAAACCGTATAAAGTTATATGTTCATTTGATTAAATTCAATTACTCACAGTGTTTTAATTATTATTTTTAAAATATATAAATAAATAATTTATATTTATGAATAGATCAATAAATGCGTAGCCTGGAGTACTGTTATACGTATAATATACGACGGATTTCGTATTAATAATTTATTATCAGAAATATATTAAGTCAACGAGATCCGACATATATAGTCTTACCAATTATACATTCATCGATTTTATTGGCTTTGTACATATCTGAGATGAATTTCCAATTGGAAACCGGTAGTAAATTACACATAGGTACAATAATACTCCAGGGTACGCATTAATTAATTTATACATTCATTAACAAGTATTAGATTTTTAATGCATTTTCTTTTATTTTATTATTATATAATCTATTTTCTTTTAAATGTTCACAATTTTATATTATTAATTTATAATTTATAGACATTGTTTTATGGCATATATCTATTATAGCCTTTATTTTCATGGTCACTAATGACATTCTTGTTGATTTTATGAAATTTGGTCAAAAGGAATTTATTATCTTTTGTTAAAAATTTCAATTCCAAAATATTTAAATCTTCTGTTATTATCCAAGATAATATATTTATATAAAGTTCATATATGAAACCGGTGAATTACCTGAATATTACGTAAAGAGCCTAATTAAACTCATCCCAAAGAAAACTGCAGCAAAGAAATGTGAAGAATATCGTACCATTAGTTTACTATCCCATGCCTCTAAAATACTAACAAAGATTATATTCAAACGTATTGAAGGTAAAATAGAGCAATCACTAACAGAAGACCAATTCGGATTTAGAAGAAATATGGGATCGAGGGAAGCAATATTGGCGTTAAGTATAATCATCCAAAAAATGATTAGGAAAGATAAACAAATATTTATAGCTTTTGCGGATATCGAAAAAGCATTTGATAACGTAAACTGGAAGGTCATGTTTAAAATGATGAAAAGATTAGGAATAAAATACGCAGATAGGAAACTTCTTTATAACCTATACAAAGATGAATTCGCAGTTATAAGGATCCAAGATGAGGAAGAAGAAGTAAAAATTAACAGAGGAGTTAGACAGGGTTGCACATTATCCCCAACTATATTCAATGCATATATTTAAGAAGCAATATATATGATAAAGGAAAATGTCAATTTAGGGATAAAGATTAATGGACAAAAAATAAGTATGCTACGTTTTGCTGATGACACAGCTTTAATTGCTGAAAGCAAGGAAGATCTGGCTCAACTAATTAAAGCGATGGATATAATATTCGAAAAAGAGTTGGAAATAAGAAATGTGAAAAAAACAAAAGTATTGGTATGTGAAAAGAAAAATAATACAAGAATACAGATAAAAATACGAAACCAAACAATGGAACAAGTAGATGAATTTACATACCTGGGAAGCGCAATCAGTAAGAATGGAAGAAACAGAAGTAAAATTATAAAACGAATCTGTCAAGCAAAAATAGCCTTTAAAAAAAAGAAAACTATGTTCACATCAAGAAGTATTAGTCTAAATATAAGAAAAAAACCTATTTAAGACGTACGTATGGAGCATTGTTCTGTACGAGTGTGAAACCTGGACAATAACAATGAAAGAAAATTGAAGACTTGAGGCGTTTGAAATGTGGTGCTATAGAAGGATGCTAAGGATAAGCTGGATAGACAGAGTGACCAATATAGAAGTATTGGAAAGAATATCAGATGGAAAGTTAATATGGAATAACATAATCAGAAGACGGAACGAATGGATAGGCCATATCATGAGACACGAAAGGCTGTTGAAACAGATAATAGAAGGAACAGTAGAAGGAAAGAACCGCAAGGGAAGACCAAGATTTGAATTCATTCAACAGATAATAAAGGACCAAGGATGTGACTCATATGTGGAAATGAAAAGGGAGGTGGATAAGAGAAAATACTGGAAGATGGCTGCAAACCAATCTACGGATTGAATCCATAGAGAGAAAAAGAGACCTATACAAGAACCATACACAAGAAATCACAAATTATAAAAACTCGACATCCAACCACATCTAATAAAAGGCGACTTAAGTGGCTTGTAGTAGGGCAGCAGCTATTACAATGTTGGGTGTAGGTTTATCATTTACACATCAGACAGCAGCCAACAGATACGGGAAACTGTACGAATGATGGCTGCACTGCGATACGGAAGGCAACGGGAAACCACCGTATTAATATTCCAAGTAACAGCCATGTCTTCTTTTCAAGAATACAAGGGAAGAGATGGCTGCAAACCAATCCACGGATTGAAACCATAGAGAGAGAGAGATTATCCAAGAAAAATATTCATTACTAGTTCTGATGAAAACTTATTTATTATTCAAAGATATAACTGTTTTGACGGGAGTTTATCGACGAACCTAATATAGTATAGTAATATAGTATATATTATATACTGTATGTGTAATATAAACATTATTGTATGGTCGTAATCCAAATACCTCTTATAAACCTAGGCTGCAAATGATACGTCCTTCTAAAAATCCTGGGCCGAAATTTGTACTTTATTTTTGCTTTATTTAGGGATCAGGCAACGATCCACTGACAACGTTGTAACCAAGGACCCAAAATATGCTCTTATATTGTACTATGTGATAAATCAACTATTTTTTTTTACGTGTATTGATGACGGAAAGAGAGCAGAATGTTTGACGGCACACAGTATTATTACTCATTTTTTATAAACGATTTGGAGAATTTTATTTTTCATGTACGAGTATACTGTTGGTCAAGTTCTTCCATAAACAGATTATGTTTTCAGTGCTTTGTTCTCATTCACACCTGCTTATGTGCGTTGCATGGGTGCCGTTGCACGTATCGTTTTGTGTACACGATCTATTATAATGAAGCTGAGAAACTTTCCGTAATATCATGAAATCGACTTAATATGCATCGGTGGTCGCTTATAATGGCAATGTGAATCTTATGCGCGCATTACCTTCGATCTACAATACGCTTGAAATATTCCGTCAGTCACTTTGCGATTCAGCCGTTTGATAAGTATATAACGTAAGATATAAAACGGCTAAGAAAAGAAATTGTGGATTTCTTCCATGGTTCTTGATGGAGAGTACGTAGCAAACCGTGGTGAGGAATAAAATAAATGTTTTCAGTGGCACACGACAGAAAAGCGAAAAATTAACATAATTGTTTTAAATTTTTTCTCGGCAGTGAGCACACTCATTTCCTGTTTTATTTTTGTTTTATAAAAATAAAATGGCTCGTGCGTGATGTCTTGGGTCAATAACATCGTCGAAAATAATCGGGGAAAAAAATAATCCTAAGACCACTACGCATCGTTGAACAAACATGATGTTAATACAATGTTAAACAAGTCCAACGTTTTGAAAAAGTAAAAAGTGTACCAAAGTTATACCGAGAAAATACGTCATATCTCTCGTTATTTTCAATATCCTTGATAAACAATGGTGCCGTAGCATAAGCAAACAGTTATCAACTCAACAAAATATTAAGCTTATAATGTCATACGGAATACTGTGATTTATTTTAAAAATATGTAAACACTTTCTATTAATTTTATTCTCGTATTAATTTAAACGAACACTATAATATTTATTTTTGTAACAGTTTGTACCTGCGACGTATGTCAAAAAATATTCAAACATTTTTTTTATCTAATTTCAGTGCATGAAATTAATTTAGCTTTAGTGTAAACTATTATTATCTATAATGTATGGATTCAGATTTTCGATCGAGATAATAATGGTCACTACAAAGTCGCAATACATTACTACACTATATTTTGTTTTTTTCTATGAACTATAGTGCTTGAACAAATTACAAAACAAAAGGTTTTGAATCACTTGTTAAAAAATTATCCGACGTACAAGATGCGTTAGTCGTTTGATAATAGATAGAAACCACGTACCGCCATACATTTATATACATATGAAGAGAGGATAGTGCAAAACTGATTTCAGATTCATATCATGACCAACATGTCAGACATTGTGCAGCATTTTCATTCCACACATTTTTTATCCATGTATTATATTTTCGATTACTGGCAATTGGAAAATTAAATTTTGAAAAATGAATTATTATAATCGGTATTCTTAACGCAAGGGGACCATTTCTTTCGATGGGTTCAGAATAACGAACATACATTTTATATTCCATACGGTTTTAAATCAATTTATTTGTTTTACATAATATGATGTAACGCAGTGTTTTATCAGTGGCAAAAAATGGGAAAGAATGATTTATACACTCTGTTAAGAAGAGGTATTTGCAATAGGATTTATATTTCCTTAGGTAATATAAAAGTATACTTTCTCAATTTAAAGAATATAATTATTTAAGATACAAATTGCAAAAACAGTGTAGAAGTTCTTTCCTTTTTATTATCACGTTATAAAGCAGTGTTATATTATGATTATACAATATAATATACTATTAATTCAATAATAATTTAAAATATTAATCTTTGATTAGCTCTTTATACAAAATAAATAAATAAATAATGTAACGCTAATATATATAATAAATAAATAATACTGAAATATTTGTTTGTTGTTTTATATATATATATTAATACAATTTAATACATTTTCATTATAATCAAGTATATATAGTTATAATGTACATTTATTCAATATATTTGTAAATAATTTTGTAATGTAAGAAATATATGTACGTACAACATACATAACAAACCATCGTATGACGACTTAATATATACCTAGTTTTATTTGAAATTGATAGTAACTATTTTTTAAATTGTTTATTAGCTATGATCGAGGTTATGGATACCTATTGTATTATATTATTACTTTTATTAGAATTGTTATTAATAATTTAATTTCTCATAAGTAAGATTCTAATTAATAAAGGGATTGAAAAAGACTATGGGAAAAATACCTTTAAGCTTAATGACAATATTATTGTGGAACGGCTACGTGGAGAAAAATAGAAACAGAAATCTGATGAAAGGAAAATGCAGAAGACAGAGACAGATGAGATTTTTATATTTAGTGATATTAAAGGCAAAAACCAAAGAAAAAAAAAAGCTTATTTATATTAAAAAGCTATTGAAATCTGATTTAAAATTATAATTCATGTGTCTCGTCATGGTCGACCAAAATAATGTATAGGTACTAATTAGTAAAAATATACATTTGGTGTACACATAAATCCCCAAACAGTAACCATATTCCATAAAATATCGATACGTATTGCTTTATTTTAGTATAAAAGAAATAAAATATTGATGTTCGCTGTTCATGTATAATGATTTAAAATAATAAAACAATCATAAAATATTTATCTACTAATACACTTATATGTTATAAACTGTAATTATATAATTAAATAGAAAAGGATTACTTTTATTTATAACATATGATAAGATTTGTTTAGAGTTTTTTTTTATAAATTATGTTTTTTTAATTTTATTTATTTTAATGTTTCAGTTGGCTTTCATTGCAGTCAGCTTTCTTGCAGTAGATGTCAACGGATTTGGTGCTTTAGAATGGGGTAAAAGTCTAACGAAATCAGCAGCTCGAAGTCTAGTCAAGTATTTATAATTTAATACAAAATATTATAAAATGTAATTATGTGCATTTACAATTTTTTATTAACTATGGGTTTTAAGTGGCTTAAATTAATAAAATGTATATATATAAAAAAAAATTGTTTAACGCTTTTAGAAAACTCATGAATATAAGTATAATATATTAATTATTTTTCTCATATTAATCATAAGAAAAACAACGCTATCGTTTTTCAATATTTCTAAAAATATTTAAAATTTTCTATTTTTAAATGATAAAGTATTATTTAATATTTATGGATATTTTTAATATAAAATTTTTAATATTAAATGCATGACTACAAAGTACTGTGTGTTTAATATTTTTAAAAAAATCTAAACAAAACGTATTCAATACAATGTAACGTTCATGATAAAACAGATAAATTAAAAACCATAAATTGTCTTATACTTAATCCAATGAAAATAAAAGAGCACACATTTAGTACTTATATAAAATGCATAGTTGCGTTTAAAATATCGCAAGCTTGTACTTCCGCACTGTTTAGTCCAAATTTAAATTTCTCGCGTCTTGTCGACACACTCAACGATGCATGTGTTGATAAGACGCGCACTGTTAATGTTACTTGCACACGGACGTTGGGTTCCTTTTTTTATTTTGGAGATTATCGTGCTCCCGTTTTTATTTTTGGTTGTTACCGTCATGTTTTTTGTTTTTTTTTCTCCGTTTCTTATCCTATACCAAGACCTAACTTTTGACCCCCCAAAGTACCAAATAGATTCACTTTCCTTTCAGAAAAGTTGCTACATAAGGCAATCGAAGCATTTTTACTGCCCCAAAACGTGTCGACAGACACAAAAAAAAAAAAAAAAAAAAAAAAAAACATACATCATTGTAAAATCAATACATTCTTCACTCCGTTCAGAATCTAAAAAATATCTGTCAGATATAATAAAGATAAAACCGTAGATTATGATACGATGCGATATTAATATGAATACTTTCAATACCCTCATAATATAATATTAAAACAATATGTATTCTATACTTTTAATATACTTTCAATACACTCATAATATAATATGCATTCTATACTTTTAATGTTTTAAATTTTTAATATGCTTCGATATCGATATCGGTATTTTTCCGATATCGGGGGAAAAAATACGATATCGATATTGAAAATTATATCGTTGGCCAACACTAGTTATAAGTATATATCGTTATAAGTTTTATATACAGTAAAACTTCCATGTAACGGTAATCGATGGGATCAAAAGGAATAACCACTATTTAGAGATAGCCATCCTATAAAAGTGACCGTTAATAGAATAGAAATACATTCAGATGACTACTAAAGAGTATATAGAGTGCATAAAAAAAAACTAAATACACAATCATATGTACTGTATGGTGTTTATGACATATGCAACACTGAAGATTTATTTACTTATATGTATGTGCATAATGTAAGCTACATTAACCACTCATTCATAATATTATGCATGATTCATGCTTTTTACTTGCTTCTCAATGTACATGAAGACGTTTTATGTCTTCATTTATATAACAACGGAGTTTTTTAAAATTGCCAACTACCAAATTTTTTTCAAACTCAACAATTAAGTTAACGCATAACATAACAGTCTTTCTTAATAAAATGATTTTTTTTTTACTTTTATATGCCATTCGTCCACTGTTTCTGAATCAACAGATTAACATTCATCACAAACAACTTAAATATAAGTATTTTAGCGTGTGTTAAATTAATCACACCATTTGACGATTTAAAATTTAAAATTTTAATTGTTTTACTAGCTCTACGGCTTTGAGTATAAGTCCATCGATTGAAATATTTTTCAGCACGTGCAGCACAAAATCATTTATACACAACATTATTGATATTAATTGATTTGGTTTTACGACGTTTTGTAGTTTTTATTACAACTTTAACGTTACATTTTTATAGTTTTAAAAACCGTACCTCAATTTTTTATTAAATCGGTGGCTGGAGTTCTGCTCATTTCAATTTTATCTGTATACATCACGCGCACTCACATGTTCTTCTTCATAATATTCTAACAGCTTGATTTATCCGCTACAGTTAGGTATTTTCATTCGGACGCCATCATAACCACTCACTTCAAAACATTTTCATTTGACACAACAACTAATGAAAAATAATAAATTACACAGGCCTGGTGTGTTCATAGCATTATTGTAAAATTTCAATAAAATAACTAACATATATACTGTCACAAATAATTTGAGTGAACCACTCATTTAACATTTCTTATATGTTCATACTTCCTATTACGTATTTTATCTTATATTTTAACCATTATTTAGAGTGCTCCCTACATATGTGTATCAATGTTCTTTTATCCATAACACTTGACGGGTCAAAAACAAATTATCGTTGCATAAAAGTGGTCGTTAGCGGAAGTCTTACTGCATTTGTGTGTGTGTGTTATAACAGAGATTAAAACGATTTTTACGATCACAAATCATTTGCGAAATTGTAATTTATGATAAATTTACATTAATTATCTAAGTAATGCATTCTCATACCCATGAGTGGTTGTCAACATAGTAAAAAAAAGAAAACTGAGCCAACTGGATAAAATATTATTCCATTTTCGTTAATCGAGTTCATCCATTTATACGAAAATATTATGCATGATAAAATAATAAAAATTAAAAATTCTTAAATGGCTAATCCACGCAAATAATAACCATTACGATCCTCGTAAATAGTATATAAGTAAATAAACAAATAGCACGTTTATTTATTTCTATACATGGACCATTCGTTCGTTCGTTCGTATAATATTATACATAACAAAGCAGGTAATATTTGAATGTATACACGAGCGAACCAACATATACGGTTAAATGATGCTGCTCATAGAGCTGTAAAACCTATTAATAACGGTTACGTTGGGTTAGGAATCCGTTCAGAAAGGCCACTGGAAAGAGGTATGACATACGTTCACGGGGTTAGACACTAAGCGGCCGCGCGCGCTATTTTTTTTTTTCTTTTGTTTTTGTTTATGAAACCGTGAACAAAAATCGACTCCCCAAATATCTCAATCGCCGTCTGACCGTAGGGTGCCATCGATGATGGCGGATGGTACGCAGTTCGTGACGCACAAAGTCGCCGGAACCGTCAGCAACGCGGTGAGCCCGGTGAAGCCGCTGAAAACGGCCGTGGACGCGACCGGCCGAATGATGTCTAATGTGCTGGGATCGACCAGTCGGCTGCTCGGCAAGAACTCGCAACCGGCGCACGAGGTGATGTTCCTGTACGCCCGGCAGCTCACGAACCTGGGCACGTCACGTCGGTACCAGAACGCCTTGAAGGAGGTCATCGGGCTGGCGCTGTACAACGTGGTGTTGCACGGCGACGAGATGGAGGGCGAATGGCACACCGACGTGGACGCCGCGAAGATGCCCGTGCTGGGACGCGTGGTCAGCGATCTTCGGAGGGCTGGGGCCAAACAGCAGGACATCGACAATATCGTTTGGCTGCTGAGCCGCAACGGCAAGGCCGACTTACCCGAGGAGATTGAAAAACAGGTCTCGATATATAAACACATATATTTGCGTTTATGCGTGCGTACGCTGCGTCGTTTAACGGTATAATCTTTTGGTAAAATGTCACCCAAACGTATTATTAATTTCCTTATTTATGTAACGAAAAAAAAAAATTATATCCAGAAAGAATCATACCCTAATAACGTTATTTCAAAAGATCAAAATAACCCTAACAGTATTTCCTCTAATTTGTTAACTAGATTTCTATGCGAGACAATGCAGTACACGTCAAAGTTGTGTGGCATTACTATGACTGTATAACGTTGTGAAACTCTTTATTTTAAATCTACACAGGATGACGATATTTAGTTAAGAATGAACGGAAAATTTAATGAAAAACGATACTAACACAATCACAGTGTACTGAATCTTATTATTATTATTATTTTTATTTTTTTTTTGCTGTGCTTCTATTTCCAAAAACAAACGTAGTTACGCGTTAGAAACAAGTTTTACCGGTTGTATATCTGAGACATTAACAAAAATTCAGGAGGGCTAAATGAATGTAATTTATTGCAAAAACGTAAAAATCATATAAAAATATATTAAATACTTCTATAAAATATTTAACATGTCGGGGGTAAATCGTTTCTTCAATTGCCTATACGCGTCAAAGTTTGCGAACGGATTACGTTAGTGACTAAAGCCATAACATACTTGTTGCCTTTGACTACACATCCAAATTTATAATATATATCCAATCGTTTTTGACCATGAAGTTGTTTCTCAACAATACTACCGTAAATGTCTATAAACATTATATCGTGATGGAATGTAATTCGTTTTGGAACCAATAAACTCCGAAACCTAATTCAGATGAGACATTTATTGTTATTTCAGACGTCATTTATGGCGACAACAAATAGGTACATTTTATTTTACAACTCATTATTTATATATAATATATTGTATTATTGATTGACTGTATCGTACACAATCATGCTAAAGCAAATCATGAATGATATTTTATTTAATCCAAAATCGGAGAATGAAATGGCCATAATCAAAATATCACAATATTATGCCGTTACTTTAATCTCTTGATCATTTCTTGCATTGTAAAGTTCTGGTTATCAAAAACATTTTTGCTTCAGATTAATATACGATATTTATTGCTTAAACTCGAATGCATACTATTATAATAAAATAATCAATCAAAGAATAAAATAAAAATTTAATCATTTAATACAAATTAATTAGTAACTGTATGTTTCATCATCATCATAACTGGCGTTTATAACTCTATTAGAGTTTTAGCCGCCAACAGTAACTGTATTTAACGAAAATAAACAATATTTAACAAAACTCTTAATTTGGTTCATATTTTTATACGTAGATAAGTATAATTAATAAATGAATCATAATTGGACGGAGTACTTATGTATAAACTTGAAATATTTTAATAATTTTATTTCACATGCATGCGTATATATAAGTATATATGGCTTAGAGAAAAAAAATAAGAATAATAAAGATAATAACAAAGAACGTTGACAAATTATACTTTGAAGGACGGAATCGTTTTAACTATAAATGTAAATGAGGTAGAAAATAAAATATTTCAACGTAGTTTATCATAACGGTATTTTTTTTTTTTTTTTATAAGAAGTTATCATTATTTCATTTTTTCGTCTAAAATTTATTATATTGTAACAGAAACGGAAAATGATACCCGATAAAAATACTGTATATAAATAGTTGATAAATCATCCATTTGGGATTTTTTTTCTTCTTAACGCTGGAGGACTATTGCTTCGTAACACCCTTTGTATTCTTTATTGTTTTTAATGTGCTTAAAATTATGAACAAATCCTAACGCAACTATGTAAATAATCGTATTTTGAACATAGTTGCCAATACAATAAAACATTCGGTATACATGCATAATATGTAGTATCCCAGCCAATATAATAAACACGAACCATATTATAATGCATTTCCATTACGGCATATTTAGTCCGTAATAAACATAAACAAGTATTATAATGTTATTGACGCTGTTCAAAGCAAAATGGAACGATGTTTATGTTGCGTTTCTTTCGGATCACTCGTGAGTGATTCATTAAATTTAATTTAATTTTCACACGTTGCAGGGTATAACAAAATAAATTTCAGTCACTGGGTATACACGCATTTTCTTTGATATACCACCATAACGTGATATACTCGTACGTTTGGTGTAACGCACGTTTATTATTTATCAAAGACATTTGACATTTAGTCTTCAAATTTATTCAAATGTTTAAATACTTTTTTTATAATTTTTTTGTTTTGTTTTTTATAAAATAAGCATGACAGTTAATTCAGTTAGTTTATAAATATTAAGTAATGTAGAAGTAAATTAAAGACTTCAAAGCGATAACTTAAAAAACAAAATCATTATTGTAATTATATAGTACCTGTCTATAATAAATACTCTATACTATATCTTCTTCTTCTTCATGTAAATACCATTTTTACATATAAGTAACATGTACGTATCATCAAAAAAAAAAAAATAAAACTTGAACTTACTGTAACAAAAATATCTAACTGACCAATTTGTTGGAAGATGGTTGAAGAACGAAAAAATGTATAATTATTATACTCATTAAAAAGTCGTTTTATAAAATAATTGTCCCGTAATTTTTCATCTGAATTTCTGTCCCTATGTTAAATTAGCTACGTGGGATTTAAAATGATTTAAATTTTCTGACCTTTTACACATTAAACCTTTTACACGGATACTTTTAAACAATGGTCCAATCGGTAAAATGTCTAAACCATTTCGTAGAAAAAAAACATTTGATCGTAAATATAAAATAATTCTTTCGTTTTTGTGATTATAATAGTATATTATATTAATTGTATTATGGATTCGAGAGGGAATACATCACTGGAATTTATTTGCAATAATATGACGTACAAAATTATATTTCAATTAGTCAACTTTATTTGACAGATAAAATGACAAAAAAGACATGTAGTTTTAATAAAAAAAAATCGGTTTATAATTTAAACGCCAGTATTTAAAAATAAGAATAACGGTATATTATGTATTTTATTGTGGCCCCTCATGGTCCCTCATTAATAACGACGTACTGAAATGCCCTAATTACTTCATAAATACTGATGTAAGGTTGTTTCCGAAGTAACGTAGTATATCATTATAATAGTAGTCTGTCATTAATCATTTCTCGCCCCGTACACAATTTGGTTTTCGAATCTTTGTCTAAAACGTACATTACATAGATTCGTATACGAACAGAGCGAATAATAATAGTAATAATAATAATAATAATAATAATAATAACATGTGGCTCAATGCATCAACGCAGCAATAATCTTGAGCAGATACGATTTAATTCAACCTCAGTGAAATTATTACACCAACAGTGTCTAATAAGATACATTAAGGTACCCATATAATATAGTTTGTTAATAAAACGCACGCGAATAGCATCGTAAGATACTTAAATTGAGGTCCTCAAACCCCTGGCGCAATTACGGTGTAACTAATATGCACACCTAGCTGACTTATGATCATCTTAACGACCTATCCATTTGAATAATTCAAAGCAATAATTGTTGTTAAAAAAATAAAAAAAAAAAAAGGAAAATTAACAGATATAGGCTCAACGATAATCGACTCCAAGACTTATTATCTACATATAGTATTATTACTTGATTTCTTTCTTACTTCTGTACAGGCTTTTACGGGCCATTTAGGACCATTCCTACTTTATGATTATTATTAAATATAAAAAAAAGCAAGAGAGTGAATAATGAAAATGATATGATCATTTTTTTTTCATTTACAACGAAATATATCATTAATGTGATATGAAATCATGTTTTTTTTTTCTGTTATAATAATATTCATATTAATATTAATATTACATTAATTTCAGATTTTAGGAGTAATGAAAGATACCAACGGTCAATTCAGAACTAAAGGAATTATAGAAGAACTACGATGGATTTCAGAACATCCACACGGTTTTTATAAGTTGGATGAAAATGAAAGCAATGACTATAAGTTAAATACAGACAGTCTGTTCACTAGTTGCACAGTTATATATCCGCCAAAATTCGAAACAATGAAAAAAAGCGACTCTGAAGTTTCTAATTAATTGCTTATGGCTGAAAAATATTTATTAAGTATAAATTATACTTAATTTAATAAATTATTCATTTATTAAATAAATATGAATTTTTGTATTGAGTTTTATTACATATTCCTAGTAAACAATGTCTGTTGAAAAACAGTAAAAAAATAAATATATTATTGAGTAAAAATTATTTTTTTTTCATATATACATATTAAATATAATAATATTATTATATATTATATATATACTATTAATAATAGTAATACCATATATAATAAATATTTCTTATAATGAGCTATATTTCCAATTTAGTTAATTACATAGCATTTATTCAATCATTATAGTTTCAAATAATTCTTGTGAATCTAAAACATTATTTAGTTAAAATTTATTTTAAATGTAAACTACCCTAAAATATTAAGGAAAATATTGCTAATGATATATTTTTTATAAATAGAAAAAAAAATCAAACCAAATTGATTTATGTCAATTAAAATAAATTTATTTTGATCAGGAAAACATCAGCTTAGAATTATAGTACTAATAATATTTTAATGATTATCCATGTTTATGCAAATTAAAAAATCGTGAAAAATAGTTTTTACATTTTATGAAATAACTATTTTAGAATACTAAAAAACACATTACTACATTTTTTAATGCACATTGCTGTACTATATAAGTTTCCACTTAGAATATAAAATATAAAAAAAAAAATTATTCATTCCAGGGTAATTTAGGTCGAAATAAATAATGGTTGAATCGTTATGGCTACATACTGTTTAAATGAATTGTCTAAAAAAAACCCTGATCAGATTGTGGATTACGGTCTTAAATGTAAAATCCTTTAGCTATTGTATTTGGATTCTAAAACTTAACTAAAAGTATGTATATTATAAAATTAATTGCATGCCTGCTTCGAATGTTTGTGCAAATAACATTAAGTATTATTTTATTTAATAATGATATTGATATTATAGACGACTGTTATAGTGAATAATAGTTATATTTTTAATAGCTGTTATTGCAATATTGACTGTAAAATGTATACAACTCATTTAAAATAATTACACAAAATAATTTTTTGTTGATTTTGAAATGTTTTGACTGAAGAAGTTAAACAATTTAATGAACTGACGAACTCATGACTGACGTTAATGATACCATTACTAGTAGTTTTATCTAAAATTACTCAAATGTAATATTAAACTTAAAAATAATTAATCTATAAAATATGATATACATTACATTTCTATACAGTTCTTAAATTCCAATCATATTTTTTTTTGTATTGTGTTCGTTAATAATTTTAATTTTTAATAAAAAACAAGAACAAAATAGATATTTTCAGTAAAATCACGTGTTACTTAGTTATACCTTATATATATATATATATATATATATATATATATATATATATATATATGTTACGGTCAAAGTAGAAAGTCGGGCATTGTGCACAATGACCGGGCACTGTGCACAATGCCCTATTTTCAAGGGCAAAGTTGGAATAAGTTAACGTTGCCCGGGCATTGTATACAGTGCCCAATTAGATTTGGGCACAGTAGATTAAATATTGAATATTATATAAAAAAACTAAAAATAAAGATATTAAAAATATTATTAAAAATAAATAAAGTTGCTTTAATATTTTATTTATTTATTATTAAATTACAATTATTATTTATTTGCTTTATTTATTACCACATACACCACTATTATGACATTTGGAGTTGCAAAGACGACCAGATCTTTTGCATTTACACCGATTGGTCTTACATTGTGTATTGCAAGTACACCTATCGTACCCTTGGCCACCCAAACAAGAAGATTTTCTTGCCACTTCTCTTAATGAAATTTGTACTGGTGGTACATCATCAGCCTGGATAAACACCTCTTTGCATATTGTGAATTGGTTCCGACTGTAGAGTTGATGTAGTCTACCCTCGTTTGTTCCAATTTCATATAAATTATCTTTTACTATTTGATATAATTTGATACAATTTGATATAAAAGTGTGCAGCGCACTGTATAATTCACTTTGCCCACTTGAATCTGGGCAGGGTACACTTTGCCCGGGCAATCTAGTACAATGCCCGGTCAGTGTATGACAAATTTGAGTATTAAAATGATCATTCTTACATTGGCCAAAATGTTCGGACATTGTGCACAGTGCCCGGGCATTGTTATACAATGCCCGGATTTCCTACTTTGCCCGTAACATATATATATATATATATATATTTAGTCTAATCGCATCACTGAAAACGAGAAGTAAATGTGGAGATCAAAATAATATTTTAATTAAGTATGTGTGCGTAGTATTATAATCGTTATTTTTCCAAAGCTAATAGATTTAGCCTGTACTGAGGTGTACCAATGTGTGTAAAATAGACACGTGTGTGCTAGGGTTTTGTCATAAATCCAATTTCATTCTACCCTTCCCGTCCGAAACGTGTACATTATAACCAAACCGTGCGTGAGTGTGTCTAAAACGCTTGCCACCGGGTGCCCGATGCCTTTATCCGTTATCTAACCACCATGGTTGTCCATACAGTATACATTATATTATTATAATATATTGAAACGACAACGATAAAGTGCATCATGCCATCATGTAGCCTACGTTTATGCATCCCAGCACTGCCACACCACGGTTATAACAATAATATGTAAATTACGATGGCCTACAATGACCACGTTGCTGATACTGGTGCTAGAGTCACCCCATTTCGTAGCAACCCTAGACGAATTATTATAATTGGGATATTAAGATTAATTAATGTATATAAAATAAGTAAACAGCCAAACCAGTAACTACGTACCTATAAATGTTATGTATTTTAAAATGTATAAATATTTAGTAAATACATATAAATAAATACGAATATGTATATCCGAGTATACACGTATATGTATGTATGTATGCATGCAAATGCATATGCATTATATATAAACAATCTGAATTCATAAACGAAATGTATACATATATATATATATAGATTCGCTGTGCCGATCATTTTTTACCAAAACGAAGTGGTGGACTGTGTCAGAAGCTGCAAGGCAAAATCTGCGCACGTCGCAAAACTATGAAGAAAAATGATTCTCTGACTACCCGAAACACTGCTATTGAAATACTCATTACACAATATTTATGAAAATTGTATGCATATTATATATACATACGTCTTACGCAGTGGCGTGGCGAACTCAAAAATGTTCAGAAGTAAGTATATTAGTAAATTCAGTTAGTGGCAACTGGATACTGACATTCATATACATCAATATTAAAATATCTTTTTGTGTGTTATTTACCTAAATTCTTAATTATGAATGTAAATAATTACTCACACACCCAGTAGCACCCCCCCCCAAAAAAAAACTGATAGGCGGCCGCCTCTTGATTACCATCTTCGTCGCACCACTGGTTTTACGTATCATGCATAAATATTTTTTAAAAAATCTAATGATAAGAGATTTCGATAGATTTAATAGCACTTTATGCGATTATTGTGCAGATTTATACCAATAAATATAAAAGCTATTTTAATTTTTTAACGGGAATGTATAATGTTTCAAATATACTCGTATTATTTTTTTAATAATAAATATCATGATCTTTCACCATAAATGAAATCTTACAATGGTAGTTGGTAGTCAACTTGTTTTTTTTCCCGTTATTCAAATTTAGAATACTAATAATTCAAAAATAAAAGTCATTTTCTATTTGATTTTTAAATCATCAACAATATACAATGTTGAAGCTTATAATAATGTGTGAAAAAACCTATAGAAAATGATATAATATAATCAAAAACTTTAAAAATATTTTCATAAAATCCCAAATTAATGGATTTTGTTAGTAAATTAGGGGCTGTGAAAATATGCTTTAGAGAAAATCTTTTAAAAAATTAAAAATATTATGGTTGATAGAGAAATCTTTTTCGATTTTTTTTTTTTTTTTAATATCAATAGTATTATTATTACATAAGTGCCAACAATACTATAATCAAATCGAACCTTTCATGTCATCGAACGTCAGTTGTCACTTTATTTTCACAGTTCGTCGACTTATCACCGCCTTACCGTATTTTGTAAACCTTGATAATAGTTAGACAACCGTTATCGAATTAATGAATAAAATTGAATTGGTTTTTCATTAAATCAAAGTTCTTTTCAGAAAACCGTTCAGTCGTGGGGAAAAAAATAGTAGATTAATTAACGGTATTTCGCATTAATAACTGAGCACTGTAGACGCAAACAGTGTTACAAAACAGCCGTCAGTTCCCCTCGCACACCACCTTCACTATTCGCTCCCTTCGTGCAACACATTGGCTTCCCACTTTTGACAGTGGCAGTAATTAATATTCGTAAAACCATTCCCAGTTTTGGACGATAATTAAACAAATTTCGTTCGGGTGTGAACACCACCACCGTTAATGCCGTCATAGCGCCGCTTCGGAGTACAACGCAAATACTATGTAAAAAATAAAAATAAAACACAAAATCGAACAGTCCATAGGACTATTTTATGGACAGAGCGATGTGACAAAAAAAAAAAAAAAAACCAATTAGTACGATCACCATGTTTAGTTAGCTCAGAGCAGAAGTTACACATTCGTTGGTAACTGTTTTGAAGAATAATAAATTCTCAAAAATAAAGATATCTTAAAAAACAAAGAAATTTAATGGTGTACCAGAAAGCTACCTCATAATAATAATTATCTTTCCATGTTCTTAGTAGAAAATGAATATAATGAAAAATCAAATTACCAAAAAATATAATCCTAATTGTATAATCTGTGACTGGTGAGACTATTATATTATAGTTGATAACTGTGAGAATTCGGTAATTTTTTAATTTAATATACACATTTTTTCGAAGTCCTTTACGAACAATTGTATAGAGTTGTACACCAAATATCGTTAATAAATTTTGTCATGGAGCAGTACAACATACCGTACATAAAGATGCCTTTTTTCAAGGCCACCAATTACCTGGAAATATGTCAGTGAAAACGTACAGATACGGGCAGAATACACGAGCCAAATGAAGACGAAATGGACAATATCGGAATTTAAACTGGTAGAATAGGTAGAAACTGGTAGAAACGGTCACCAAGACAATCGATGGACAGTAAAAGGATGTCAACGGATAGAGGACGTCGTCCCCAATACGTAGATGACTGATGGATCCCGATATCAATACCGGCGCCAAAGTGACAAGAGAAACCGAATCGCTAGTAAACACATCACGGTCGGGCTCAAGCCCAGACTAAGAGGGAGAAAGGGGGCCATATCCCTGGGGCCCACGTGTTTAAAGGGCCCATAGTCTTCTCGGCATAAATTACATTGAGTAATAATTTGTACTTTTTATCATGTTTTTTTTATAGTATACTGTATTTTATATATTATATTTTTATAGTACATGAATATTTTTATTTTTTCTTGTTTGAACTAACGGGCGATGGGGTTATCACCAATAGCATGGTAAATGGGAGCACATAACATCATAGTCAGGTTTGTGTGTATCGGGAATAAGCATATATTTTGCTATCACAGTATTTAAAAATAGAAATGGAGAAATTTGTTTATGTGACCGTCACGGTCGTAGATACTCAGAATTCAGATACCTACCGATTACTGTCTACTGTGTTCTATTTTCATAGTTCATTGTATTAGATTATTTTTTTCGTATGTCATGTTATTTTTGATGTAGTCATAAAAATAAACAGTGAATGTTTAATGTTTCATAGTTCGTTATGAATTTTTTTTACTAATTGTCGTTTTACATTTATTGTTTTTATATTATGTAAGCTATAAATGCAAAATATTTAAGTGGTAGCCAAAAAATAAAATTGAAAAAAGAAAATCAAAACAAGATACAAAAGTTACCAAAAATCGATACATTTTTTTGTGTTAATTATTTTGCTGGTTCTAAAAAAGGTTAGTACTTCGTATCGTAGATAATATATATAAAAATATATTTACTTAACCATTGTTAAATATTATACTATTATTAAATAAATACCTCGATAAATACGCTTATGTATTTTTTAGATGTATCTCAATATTTTTATATACATAATAATGAACAGTATATTCATAACTCTTATACAGGTAATAAAAGATGTCATAACATATTTAAATTTTTTAGTATTATTATTTTACAAAATTGTTAGTGATTAATAATATATAAGATTCATGTAGGTAATTGTTCAGTTAAATAAAAAATTAAATAAAAGGGAACTTTAAATTTCGTTATTGATATAAGTTTATAGTTCTATGATAAAAGTAGAAAGTTTTTAAATTAAATTACAGATTCAAAATTAACATGCCTATGTAATTTATAGATTCATCTCAAAATTCTGAAATAAATATGCACTGCAAGAATTCTTTTTACTGGCCAAGTATAATTGATGACAACTTTATATCATATTGTATGGAAAAGGGACCAGCATTTTTTCAAAATGATAATTGTTCATTTGAAAATTATGTTAGAAAGAAAGACGAGAGTAGAAAAGTTTAATAAATATTATATTAGTTTAAAATGTAAATTATTATATTTATTATGATAATTATTTCTTTATATTAACATTAGTTAATATATTACTATTGTAGTATGGGGGCACACAAATTAATAAATGTGGTTAATATATAATTAATGATATGTATATTAGGCACAAATAAAATAATACCACATAAAAAAAAATGAATACAACGCCTCCTCACCAGTATCCTGCCTTTATTAGGACCACCTGATGGAAGGATATAAGTATTTATTATAAAAAAAAAAAAAAAAAATAAAAAAAATAAGTTTTAATTTAGGATAAGTAATAGACAGTAGAATTAAGTAAGTTAAGTAGACCATGATCAAGCGTGTTATGCGATAAGAGAATTCCAATGAGGCTGAAAAGTAAATTTTATAAAAATGTAGTGATACCAACTATGCTGTATGGTTCAGAGTATTGGGCGGTTAACAGGAGAATAGAACAAAGTATGAGTGTCGCGGAAATGAGAATGCTTAGATGGTTGAGTGGAGAGACAAGAGAAGATAAAATAAGGAACGAATATGTGAGAGGTAGTGTTGGTGTAGCGCCAATTGTGGACAAGATGAGAGAAAATAGGCTGAGATGGTTTGGGCATGTGATGAGGCGAGAGGAAACGAATGCAGTAAGAGTGGTTATGAAGATGGACGTTGAAGGGAAAAGAGGAAAAGGAAGACCAAAAAAGAGATGGTTGGAGACTTTGGAGAATGACATGAGGGCTGTCGGTGTGTGCAGAGGAGATGTGATTGACCGAGTAAAGTGGAGGTGTAGAACCAGGGTGGCCGACCCCAAATAGTTGGGAGGAAGGCGAGGCAAAAGAAGAAGAAGAAGTAGAACATGATCGAGGACGATCATACTTTGTACTTTGTCAGGAAGGCTGAGATGTAGCGGGATGTCCCGAACGGACATTACTATTGTTATTATTATCAGTATAACTATTATTATTATTATTATTATTTTTTTTTTTTTTTGTACTAGCTTACGCTGTAGTAGTAGTGTGTGTTCCGTCGTCGTACGCCACGTTGCTCGTCAGTATTTTAGTTTTTTTTTTATATTTTATTATTATTATATTATCCTTCCATCAGGTGGGCCTGATAGTAGCAGGGTACTGGTGAGGAGGCGTTGTATTTATCTTTTTTTGTATTTTTTTTATGTGGTATTATTTTATTTGTGCCTAATATACATATAATTAATTATATATTAACCGCATTTATTAATTTGTGTTCCCTCATACTACACTATTATTATTTATATTTATACATTAGAAAAATATCACACAAGGCACCTATCACTAACTTCTTTTCAATGAAAGTTACCAAATGGCGAGAAATATAAATGGCAAAAGGTTAATGTATTCTCCTAATCAAGGTGTTGTATATTATTTTATGTACAAGCTTTTTGGAAGTGACCAACAAAAGAATCAAAGTCCCTATGTAGTTACTGGATTTTTAAATTGGAAAAAGTAAAATAAAATTTTACTTCATGAAAATAGCCTTGAAAATCAACGTGCTACAACAAAATTGTAAGTACGATCAAATACAAAAACATCTATTAACAAAGAATAACAAATTTCAGTAGAGAGGAACTATTGGATTCAAATATTTAAACGCATAATAACTGTTGTTAAGTTTCTGGTTATAAGAGGATTACTTTTAACAGGAGATCATGACATTTTTGGAGTCAACGACAATGGAAATTATTTAGGGTAATTAGAGCTTATTGCTAATTTTAATTCATTTTTAAAAACACATATTGAGTTATATGGTAATAAGGATAAAGGTAATCCATATTACATACTACAACATTGTAATAAAATATCTAATGACTTACAAAGCAAAAGAAATTATATTTTAAAAGCTGTAAATATGTTGAAAAGTTTAAAAAATGTTGTTTCGAGTTTAAGAGATTCAAACATGATCTATGAAGATTTTTTCACCCAAATAAGTATTGTATACAAAGATGAAAATAAAATAAAAATTATAAAAAAATTTCCTGATGGTAACAATAAAACTTCAACTATACGTCTTAGTGATAATGATAAATTTGGGTGGAAATACATTATGTAACAGTTGATAAATTTTGCTCAGAACTGAAAAAAAAAGCAAAAGCATATAGTGTAGTGGTTGAAGATTTTTTATTCTTAACTTGACTACATGTTGAGTCTACTAATGATGTTAAGGAAAGTGTTAACAGATTCATTAGTGTATATAAAGAGGATGTTGATGATACAATAAAGTATGAAATAGTACATTTTAAGCAGTTTTTGGATCAGTTAAAACCAACATTTGATAGAAGTGATGTACTCAAGATATTTGAATGGATGACCGAATGTAATATTAATAATATTTTCCCTAACATTCATATTGCTCTAAGAATATATATTACCATTTCTGTTGCTAATTGTACTGCAGAGAGAGCATTTTCGAAGTTGGCCAGAATTAAAAATAAAAATGAATCTTCATAAACACAAGATAATTTGTCATCTTTAATGATTTTATCAACAGAAAACGATGTTCTTCAAAATTTAAGCTTCAATAAAACATTAAAAACATTTGCTGCACAAAAAGCTAGAAAATAAACTTTACATTAAAAATACTTCATTAATTTTTTAAATATTAATTTAAATAAAAAATAATGTTTTTATTCTCATTAATTGTTATTATACTTAAATAAAAATGTTTTAACTTATTTTATTATGTTATACTTTTATAATTTTAAAGAATTGTTTTCATTGATAGGGCCCACAATTATGTGTTGGCCCCTGGGCCCCTGAAAGTTTTAATTCGGGCTTGGTCGGGATTCCAACGACAAGTTTGGTAATCGGTACAGTAAAGGATATATAGACCGAGCGCAGCTGTCGAAAGAGATAACAAACTACATCCATCTTCAACTCATTTCTCTATTTAAATCATTCCAAACACAAGATTGGAATATTAAAATATTAGAAGGACAGCGTAATACCAGCGAACGACATTCAGCATTTGATGACGGCAGTACACTGTCTTCGAAACGATATCCGGAGCAGTAGATATGTAAGTCACAGCGATGACGAAAACCGGCAATTTGACGAAGACGAAGACGACCTGTTTCGGCAACAGCGGACAAAAACGGTGACCGGTGATTATTCGACAGCAATCGGCGACGAACACCCACCTGTTTTCCGAGCTCTGCTATCTATCAGCTCCGACCAAATCAATTCTTTAGTTCACATTACAGACAACGTGACCACCGATGGTACAATAAACAATTGTCAGCGGTTTTACACGCGGTTTTTGGTGTTGTAACCCCATTGATATATCCGGCGACCGATCTGCCATCGGGGTTCAACTATGAAACGGCACTTTTTAGAACCATCAATTTGTGACCCTTCACCTCCAAATATTTGATTGTTGATAACCCGAGTCAGCCCATGAGTAATTGGTACTTATTCATATACCTCCACCACTAATCACGATTCCATGAACATAAATATATGTTTTTAATAATGTTCTACACCACCTATTGTAAGTAGATAGTTCGGTATCCCATCCGCCTCATCGGCTAATTTGAACACCGCTGAAGCGGAACAGCATCTCATACCTATTTATATTAAGGCTTTATTATGAACAATGAATGAAAGATAATAATTATTAAAAAAGAGTTATACTGAATGACCCAAAATTTCCAAAAGTTTCCATTTTTTTATAACACTGGTTTATGATGATTTTGTATAAATCGCCTGCAAAAAATCAATCTGTAGTCATATATACTTTAGCGATTATTATGATGCTGTACATTAAAATAAAGAGGGGAACATGACGAATCTTTTACACACTATAAAAGGTAAATTAAATGCCTCACAATCAGTTAGTAACACAGTATAACGTTGTGCGATGACATGCTAGCAACACATATTTACTTCCACCCCTCCTACAAAACAGGATAGTAAACATAGCAACATCTGAATAACTAAGAATTGTTTGGTATCACCACTAGAATATTTATTACATCTATAAATAATTAAATAATTTATATTAAATATGAATGGTATAAATAAACGTTCACCTTACTTTTTCGACAGTACTGTAACTGGTGATGCATACTATGACATGCTAAACGATTATTTATTTTCTGGATTACGTGATTGTTTAGATAATTTCAACGAAATGTACTACTTAAAGGGGCACCTGCCTATTCTATAAATAAAATTCGTAATTTTAGTAATAAAGTTATAAAACAGTGATCATTCATATCAATTCTTTTGTCAATAAATCAATAATGTGGGAACTGACTTTTGGGCTACCCTTTATATTTCCCCAGATAGCATGGTCCATTCAAGCTACATCTTATCAATTTTTCCTTATGAATATAATAACCTGTAATCCCATTAAGAAGATATTAAAAACGACGAGAAAGTTTAGGCGTAATGCCGTACAAAATCTTATATTTTTTTCGGGAATAAAATTATTACACCTTGATTTTTGATTAACAACAAATGAATATTATGCTACGCCACAGAACCATACCATTCTTCGTATATAGGGTAACTTGTATGAGGTTTAAAATAATCACAATAATAATACAAGTATTTTTTCACTAGGTTTAGGTGTAAACTTTACTAACTGATGATGAATTAAACAAAACTAAAAAATAACTAACTTAACAGACAATTGATAAATAATTATCTACTTTCCTCATTATTATTATAATTATTATTATTATTGTTGTTAGTATTATTATTATTTTTAATTCCATTAACTGCAAGTAAAATATGGCGTAAATACATTCTATTGCTATTTTCGTAAAGCATCGAATAAATTATATCTTCCGATATATCAAAGTACTTTTTCTATAAGAAAAAAAAAATAATAATAATTATAAAGAAAAAATCTCGTAATGGTTACGTATTACTTATTAGGGACTTTCTAAACATAGATAGAAGCTGTTTTCCGATTTGAAAGGTATAAGTAGTGACATAGAAAAATTGAATATCGAAGTAAAATATAATTCACATTTTATTGAAATCATTGAAGTCATGAGAAATGCATCGAAAAGTCTTCGGGGTGCAAAAAAAAAAAATCTTTTCTTGGCGTTATTACTTTTTGCATCGAACTCATCCATTTGTAGACAACTCGGATCCTACCATATATCGATAGAATATATCATTTGCATTTACATCATATTAAATTCAGAACTGCAAAGTTAGTGATACATTAGTAGTACTCGATGTAATATACTAACAATATTATATAACAAATAATTTCGCACCTTAAACAGTTAAATGTTATATTCCTTACCTAGTCATTCTGGCGTGCAAAGATCTATTGTGTAATCTAATGATATATACGAGTTTTAAAATTCCCTGCATATTTACCATAAGACCCTGAGAAAAAATGTAATTTGATCAACGTATATAAAATAATGATACGTACAAAATTGGTAGTGAATAATTTTACTATTATTCACAGTAAATTTTAACATACATCCAGTATGCAAGTTGATATTTCATTTACCATCAAATTTAAGTTTCATGATTTTACATTGTAACTGTGCATACAATGAAATATTTTGATTAAAAAATACACAACAAATTATAAGTACATTATAATCAAAAATATTGATTTGATAGTTATTCCACTAGCTTACATTTATAACTTAAGTATACAACAAATTGTTTTCCTGATTTTTTTAAGATTGAAGTAGTTAAGCATCTCTTAAAGGGTAGGGATTGTAAAAATATAAACAACTATAGGCCAATATCCTTACTGACAAGTTATTCCAAAATTGTAGAGAAATTAATGAAAGCTAGGCTAATTACTTTTTTGGAGGAAAATCAACTGTTATCTAACAACCAATTTGGCTTTAGACCTGGCCTAGGAATTGATGACGCTCTTTATAGTACGACACAGCTTATATATAATGAACTAGATAATAGAAGCAAAGTAATAGCTATTTTTTTGGATCTAGCTAAAGCCTTTGATACAGTAAATAACAAAATTCTTCAACAAATATTATTTAGTTTTGGAATAATATTAATTATAATATAAATTCAAAAATTCTTTAGGTTATTATTCAAATAAATTATACAATAAAATGAAACTAAATCAAAATTGTTTACGATGTTTTATTATTAAAGAGGAGATCTACTTTTTAAATCTTAACATAGCTTAAGTTTCCTATTTCAAACAATATTACGATAAAATGTGTTTCATGTTTTAATTTAAGGTGAAAAGCAAAAATTCACTTACCTTATGTAGTTTTTTATCATTGACTGAGTGATCTGAAATACGAACAATTTTAAATTAGTATCAAAGTATGCAAAATTGAAATAATATTATATGTACATTTTTTAATAACTTGTAACATATAGATCATATTAATATATGTTAACCAAAGTATGAACAGAAAAAATTTTATGAATTTTTATCTACAAAATAACTAGCAAATTATCGTGATTTTTAAACATTTTATACAAATTTGAGCTTTAAGGGCTTATAAAATAATTTGAGTAAACCGATCACCGATATTTTTTAGTAACGATAATTTATTATGAACCTTGTATTAAATTTTCAAGAGTTTTCGGTCAATCAATTAAACTTTATAGATGTTTAAAAAAAAAATTTTACAAAAATCGAAAATTTAAATTGTCTATAAATAAGTCAAAATATATCAAATACTTTGAAAACTTAATCATGTATAGAAAACGTCAATATAAAGATTTGGTGAAAATTTCAAGTTGTTGCGATTTTTGGTTTTTGAGTTAGAGCATTTTAAAAAAATTTAATTTGTAAAAACGTGATTTTGCGTAAAATTTTCCGGTTTTTCGTAATTTTTTTATCGTTTTTTTCGATTTTTTTAAAAAGTATTGAAAAGTTGGATTTTTGACTAAAGTACCATCTACATTCACTTTCCTTTCAGAAAAGTTGCTGCTTAAGCAAATCAAAGCATTTTTACTGCCAAAAAAAGTAACGTCAGACACAAAAAAAATTAAATAAAAAAATTAAAAAATTAAAAAAAAAAACACACATCATTGTAAAACCAATAGATTCCATCACTCCGTTCAGAATCTAAAATGTTTCATATTTTTAAAATAAAAATATTTTTTCGTGTGTAAGCCGACTTTTATTAATGAATTGTATATGAATGGTTAAGAATATTTAAAAAATGTATAAGACAAATTCACCATATATACCATTTTCAGGACTTATGGTAGATGTATGTAAAATATTTTTATATAAATAATGTGTATTCACAAGTCAATAGTATAATAGTGTGTATTATAATGTGAAATACAAGCTTATGTTATAAGAAAATAAAACCCATTCACTGAAATACTTTAATCGAATTTAAGACTCACGAAAATAAAATAATTTTAGTGTACTTAGATAAGTTGTTTAACCTCGTACTTGGTTAAGGGAATAGTTTTCAACGACATTATTTCCTCCATATACAGAGGACTTTCTTTTCGATAGAAATGGAGACTATTAAATCGTTATCCTACTGCTTTTAATATAAAATTATTAAAATATTTAATTTTAGCCATAGCCTTCCTAGTTCCTTAAACGGGTTATTTATAATATAAATACCAAAATTAAAAAAATGAATCACCTATAACTATTATAACCATCGCTATTCCTACTATTACATATACTAATATTAATAATATCAACACAGATTCCTAATGTCCTTTTACATTAATCACATGTGCATATGCATATGCATATGTCTACACGCGTACGTATGCAGGACCCACGAGCAAACGTTAACGTAACTTTTAACTGTCCGGTGACCTATTCCCTAATTTCAAAATATTTTAACAGAAATGAGTGTGTATGAGAGAACAAAAATCTTCAAAGGCTAAATGATGAAGACATATAAGGATAGAATGGAATCAAGTACAGGGATTTTTCCGGAAGAGCAGTAAATTGTAAACCGTGAAAGTTAGTCATTTAACCGTGTTTTATTTGTGATTTTAAACTGAATACTAATTTAAATACTAGTTTCTTGCTATGTATTTTGTCGACTTCCTTTAGATATTTATCCAATTTCTACAATTAACAGGATCGGAAGTACAGAAACCACTACTGTTAATATTATATTCATGTGTAATTGCAAAATATATGTACCAAAAGGGCAGTAGTTTGAAAAATGAAAAAAATTACTAGACGAATGTGTATGATAAATATAACCAATGAGTTACGTTTTGTTTTTACATACGGTCATAATATATATGAATTGTTAGTAAATAGAAAATAAAAGAACAATACAGCTATAGAATATTCTAATTGACGCAAAAAATTAATGGAAAATCAAAATTTTAAAAACTTGTCAAACAAGTAATTTTATAAAAAAATGATTAAACACGGTACAATTATTGTAAAATTCTTATTTTTCCTAAATATTATACTTATTATTGAATGTGTATGTTAAAAAAAAAAAAATGAACCGGATGGGCCTCGCTCTGCTGTACAGTTTCGTGGTGGAGTGCACCTCGCTTATAGGATAGGTCATTATTATAATGGATTTGTTAAATTTGAATGCAATGATAGATATCATTGTATACGAATAACGATTCTGAACGGAGTTCATATGTTTGTCTAGGATATAATACATTGTTATTTATAAACATTGTAAAAAGTATATTTTATTTTGAAACGATAAATATTTTTTTCAATTAGGATGGGTTGGCAGTTGCGTACAGCGATATAGTTTGTCAGTCTAGAACATTCTACATTTTATTATATTTTACATGTAATTTTATGTCAATATTCGATGTTCAAACGCTTATAAAAAAAAAATTGTGCCTTTGGATTTTAATAATTTTTGAATGACGTTAAGAACTACTTCTGTGGAACCTTCGATTAAATTTTCAAGTATTTTGTAGTAGCCAAATTTTTTTTATCTCCGATTATAAAAATAAAATGTAAAAAAATCGAATATTTTAAATGCCTATAAGTGGCTTAAAAATCAATATAATATTTTGAAAAAAATATTGCATAAAAGAAAAACCAATCTTAACAGCTGGTAGAAATTTCAAAAATCTGCGACTTATACTATTTGAATTATAACAAATATTTAAAATCGTCTGAGAATAAATCGCTATTTTATGCAATTTCGTAAATATTTAAATTTCAAACAGTCATACAATTTTTTCCTCTTAGTCCGGTAGAAATTTTTTTAAAGATTTTTTTAGAGTAGCTCATAGATAACCTAGTGTTAAAATTTTGAACCTTAAGTATGAGCAAAAAAAATTTTATGAATTTTTATCTACAAAATAACTAGCAAATTATCGTGATTTTTACACATTTTATACAAATTTGAGCATTAAGGGCTTATAAAAAAAAATTGAGTTAACCGATCACCGATATTTTTTAGTTACGATAAGTTTAACTTATTGTAAACCTGGTATAAAATTTTCAAGAGTTTTCGCTCAACCAATTAAATTTTATAGATGTTTAAAAACAAAAATTTAACAAAAATCAAAAATTTAAATTGTCTATAAAAAAGTCAAAATATGTCAAAATACTTTGAAATCTTAACCATGTATAGAAAACGTCAATATAAAGATTTGGTGAAAATTTCAAGTTGTTGCGGTTTTTCATTTTTGAGTTAGAGCATTTAAAAAAAAAAAACCGATATCTTTGTCAGTCTAGAATATTATACATTATATTATATTTTACATGTAATTTTTTGTCAATATTCGCTGTTCAAACGCTTATAAAAAAAAATTGTGCCTATGGATTTTAATAATTTTTGAATGACTTTAAGAACTACTTCTGTGGAATCTTTTATTAAATTTTCAAGTATTTTGTACGAGCCAAATTTTTTTTATCACCGATTATAAAAAAAAAATGTAAAAAAATCGAATATTTTAAATGCCTATAAGTAACTTAAAAATCAATATAATATTTTGAAAAAAATATGACATAAAGGAAATACCAATCTTAACAGCTGGTAGAAATTTCAAAAATCTGCGACTTATACTTTTTGAATTATAAAAAATATTTAAAATCGTTTGAGAATAAATCGCTATTTTATGCAATTTCGTAAATATTTAAATTTCAAACAGTCATAAAATTTTTTCCTCAAATTCCGGTAGAAATTTTTTTAAAGATTTTTGAAGAGTAGCTTATAGATAACCTAGTGTTAAAATTTTGAACCTTAGTATGAACAGAAAAAATTTTATGAATTTTTATCTACAAAATAACTTGCAAATTATCGTGATTTTTACATATTTCGTATAAATTGGAACTTTGAGCACTTATAAAAAAAAATTGTGACTTACGATTTTAGATTTTTTTTTATCAGTTAAGGAACAACTTATAAGAAACCTTTTATTAAATTTTCAAGATTTTCTGGGCAGCCAAAAAAATTTTATCGTTATTTAAAAAAAAAATACTTAAAAAAATTGAAAATTTCAATTATCTATAAATAGCTCAATAAAATTCAAAATACTTTGAAAATTTAATGGTGTATTGAAAACGCTAATCTTAACATTTGGTGAAAATTTCAAGTATTTACATTGATTAGTTTTTGAGTTATAGCAAAATAAAAAATTTGATTATGTCGAAAACTGGTTTTGCGTAAAAACTCCCGTTTTTCCCAAATTTTTTTATGGGTTTTCCCGTCGCATTTAAAAAATATTGGAAATTTTTTACTTTTGACCCCTCAAAGTACCAAATAGATTCACTTTCCTTTCAGAAAAGTTGCTATATAAGGCAATCGAAGCATTTTTACTGCCCCAAAACGTGTCGACAGACACAAAAAAAAAAAAAAAAAAAAACACATCATTGTAAAATCAATACATTCACTCCGTTCAGAATCTAAAATTGTTTAAACTCGCAGCCATTATTTTTACATTCATTCTTTGACATTTACAATTGTTTATTTTATCTGTTTATGGCCTTATGAAATAGCTTATTAAATGTACATCATGAAATTTCAAACTTACCATAAATTAAGAAAAAAAAGGTCACGTCGTAAAAACGTAATTAGTTTGAATTTTATGGGATCGTTACGTTCTAAATGAAAAACGTAAACGAGACAACTTTACGATGGAAAGATAGATTAACATTGTAAATTTACTAAACACCCCTTGTTTGTACATTTATCTTATATATAATTACCAGTGTTTGTTAATATGAATCAATATTTTAGAAGTATTTTTCTACCAACTGATTATATGAATAATAACTAACAGTCGAATACAATTTCTTCGTAGTCAAAATATACTTAGGTACTAATTTAATTTTTGATCAAAATAAAAATAACACAAATGTATAAACCTATCAAAATTAAAAAATGATAAAATAGAGATGTAAAAGATACAATTAATATCATATTTTTTTAATATTTTAATTGTGTAAGTGTGGGCACACACAGAACAACAAGTAATTGTATCGTGGTAAAATGAAAACTTAACTACTACTATTATAACATTAAAATACATTTCGCTGATATTTTCATAATTTCAAGATTTTTTAAATTAATTTCCATTTTAAATATATAAATACGTTTTTTATAAAAAAAAAAAAAAATTTGAATAATGAAGCTTAAGCAGACAAATGAATTAGGTATTTAATATAGGTAAATGAATAACACAACTTTAAGTTAATATAAATACTATAATATGAATATAACATACAACTGGACTTAAATCACTGACTGTACTCACGGTATGACTATTTGAGAGCAAGTTGTTTTTTGATAGGTCCTAAATATAAGTATTATCGAGGTCACTCTATATCCGTTTAACAAATGAGAGTGATGGCATAATCAGTAATGTTATAACTAGGACCCGGATTTATATGCAATAAAAATCTATAAATTATGTAGATTCATATCATAAATATACAAAAAAATATGCAAAATGATTTTTTTGTTTTAAATAAATGGTGCAAGTTAGATTTTTCAAACAAAATACATCGTAAATATACACTACACACAAAAAAGACCAAACTAAAACTAAATTCTGTGTTCCAATACGTACTACACAGTATATTAAACTGTTATCTAATGTGAACGTGTTTGGGTAAAAATGAATTTACTATTAGAAAATCCAGTATTACAATAATCGACTGCTAATATTAATTGTATATTTCAACAAAAACATACAGAATTTTAATTATGATTATAATGAATGTTATTAAAATGGCTATTATAGTTTTAAAATTGTAAAAATTAACATTTTATTATAAATTGTATTTTTTACTTTTTGTTTAATATATTTATTTCAGAGCCATAATTTTACTTACAAATTGGTACCTATTAAACTAATTCTAAAATAATAACACTCATCAACAATTCGGTGTTCGTCAATTGCGCCGGTATCAAAAAGGTATACATCAATAGAGCCGGAGCATTTGACAATGACACAAACTGACTTAGTTATTTTTATAATTTTATCTTCAAATAATAAAATAATCTAATGGTTTTCAAATGTACCTATGATATAGATATAAGATATACATAAAATATAGATTACAACACGTAAAAACCATAGTTGCAAAATTTATTTGTAAGTTCCTTATTTACCAAATATACAATAATGCTAATCTGTAAGTTTTGAAATCAGTAGACATAGTATTATACACGTTTATATAATAATATATTCAAAAATCGATCGGCGCAATTGATGTATACCTTTTTCCTATCCCATAATTTTTCTTTTTTTACCTGTGATTTTCGGCGCAATTGATATATGCTCCAACACTTTTATTATTAAAACTACGACTTATTCTAGTTATTATTTTTTTTTTCGATCAAATACATTTTTTAACATTATTGTATTTATAAAAATAAAATGTAAAAAAAATCGAATATTTCAAATGCCTATAAGTGGCTTAAAAATCAATATAATATTTTGAAAAAAATATTACATAAAAGAAATACCAATCTTAACAGCTGGTAGAAATTTCAAAAATCTGCGACTTATAATTTTTAAATTATAACAAATATTAAAAATCGTTCGAGAATAAATCGTTATTTTATGCAATTTCGTAAATATTTAAATTTCAAACAGTCATAACATTTTTTCCTCTAAGTCCGGAAGAAATTTCTTTAAAGATTTTTGTAGAGTAACTTATAGATAACCTAGTGTTAAAATTTTGAACCTTAAGTATGAACAGAAAAAATTTTATGAATTTTTATCTACAAAATAACTTGCAAATTATCGTGATTTTTACACATTTTATACAAATTTGAGCTTTAAGGGTATATAAAAAAAATTTGAGTAAACCGATCACCGATATTTTTTAGTTACGATAAGTATAACTTATTATAAACCTTGTATTAAATTTTCAAGAGTTTTCGGTCTGCCAATTAAATTTTATAGATGTTTAAAAACGAAAAATTTAGAAAAATCGAAAATTTAAATTGTCTATAAATAAGTCAAAATATTTCAAAATACTTTGAAAACTTAACCATGTATAGAAAACGTCAATATAAAGATTTGGTGAAAATTTCAAGTTGTTGTGGTTTTTTGTTTTTGAGTTAGAGCATTTTAAAAAAAAACCGATATCTTTGTCAGTCTAGAATATTATACATTATATTTTACATGTAATTTTTTGTTAATATTCGCTGTTCAAACGCTTATAAAAAAAAATTGTGCCTATGGATTTTAATAATTTTTGAATGACATTAAGAACTACTTCTGTGGAATCTTCTATTAAATTTTCAAGTATTTTGTACGAGCCAAATTTTTTTTATCACCGATTATAAAAAAAAAATGTAAAAAAATCGAATATTTTAAATGCCTATAAGTGGCTTAAAAATCAATATAATATTTTGAAAAAAATATGACATAAAGGAAATACCAATCTTAACAACTGGTAGAAATTTCAAAAATCTGCGACTTATACTTTTTGAATTATAAAAAATATTTAAAATCGTTTGAGAATAAATCGCTATTTTATGCAATTTCGTAAATATTTAAATTTCAAACAGTCATAAAATTTTTTCCTCTAATTCCGGTAGAAATTTTTTTAAAGATTTTTGAAGAGTAGCTTATAGATAACCTCGTGTTAAAATTTTGAACCTTAAGTATGAACAGAAAAAATTTTATGAATTTTTATCTACAAAATAACTTGCAAATTATCGTGATTTTTACATATTTCGTATAAATTGGAACTTTGAGCACTTATAAAAAAAAATTGTGACTTACGATTTTAGATTTTTTTTTATCAGTTAAGGAACAACTTATAAGAAACCTTGTATTAAATTTTCAAGATTTTCTAGGCAGCCAAAAAAATTTTATCGTTATTTAAAAAAAAAATACTTATAAAAATTTAAAATTTCAATTGTCTATAAATAGCCTAATAAAAGTCAAAATACTTTGAAAATTTAATGGTGTATAGAGAACGCTAATCTTAACATTTGGAGAAAATTTCAAGTATTTACATTGATTAGTTTTTGAGTTATAGCAAAATAAAAAATTTGATTATGTCGAAAACTGGTTTTGCGTAAAAACTCCCGTTTTTCCCAAATTTTTTTATGGTTTTTCCCGTCGCATTTAAAAAATATTGGAAATTTTTAACTTTTGACCCCCCAAAGTACCAAATAGATTCACTTTCCTTTCAGAAAAGTTGCTACATAAGGCAATCGAAGCATTTTTACTGCCCCAAAACGTATCGAGAGACACAAAAAAAAAAAAAAAAAACACACATCATTGTAAAATCAATACATTCTTCACTCCGTTCAGAATCTAAAAAAATCACTGCTAGATTTAATAAGAGAATAAATGATGTATTTAATTTTGACTTATTCTTAAATTTTAGAGATAATAGAGGCATGTTGTCTAAATCAGCGGTTCCCAAACTTTTACGACCACGGAACCCTTAGGAAATAGTTTGTGTTTCATGGAACCCCAATGTTCAATTAACCTGGATTTTTCAATTATTTACTATAAAATTAATAAGTACTCCAAGTAATGTTTTAAAGATAGTTAGTGATATTTTTTTATTACAATAACTACACTCAATATTCACCTTGCGGAACCCTTGAGATTGTCCCATCGAACCCTTAGGTTCCGCGGAACACACTTTGGGAAACACTGGTCTAAATGATGAATTTAACTATACATATTAAAATAATATTTTAAAACTTCAAAACCGAGTCTATTTTAATTGTTTGATTGCAGTATTCTACATAATTCCCATTTTATACTGGTTTATTGTTTATAAACAACAATTAAATATCTACTATTCTAATAATGTACACTATCAGTTATCGCTATATATATTAATTAATAATTAATAAAATTTACTTTATAAGTTATAGATAATCGATAATTTAATGTTATTAAGTAAATATTTAATTTGTAGATTAATTATTTATAGTTTTAATTATGACATATTTACTAAATGATAATTTTTATTAGTGCTCTTGATTTGATGTGGGTAATACCCGGGTACCCGTTTATTCGGGTAATACCCGATTCTGTGGGTAGTCAATGTTTTCGGGTAGATGGTACCCATTACCCAAAATTTCCGGGTACCCGATGGTTTTTGATATACGTGAACGGTTTAACAAAGTCTTAATTCCTTAGAGGTAATCAGTATTTAATTATAAATTACACAATTATTCGAATAAAAAATATCTAAGAAAATATAAAAATTATCTATAAAAATATAATCTAAGATATACATACCTTAACATACCTAAGATCATTAAGCTATGGTTATCGAACAGAACCAGATAAGATAAACTAAAGTCTAGTTATTAATACTTTCATATTCTTGTATACACTTTTACTATTATCGAATTATAAATACATATTGGAATTGTTGTCAAAATTTACGGAATATGTAAAAATATGTAAAATTAAATATTTCTTAATTTATTGTAAATTATGTGAAACGAATTTATCATTTACAATAGTAAATTAATTTATCATGTTTTAAAAAAAATATGTATTTACATACAAATCCCAGCTCTAGTATTGAGTATACAAATCATAACGGGTACTTGATCCATAACGGGTACCCGAAATTTTGTAAATCAGGTAATATCCGTAAAACCCGGGTATCAAGAACACTAATTGTTATTATTCTTACCCTACAAATATAAATATTTGATTTCAAAAAAATCTTATTTATTTTACCAGTTCGTTATTCATTGCTTCTTTAATATATAATTATTTAGATATATTTAAACAAATATTTGACATATGTGTATAATATAAGTTTAAGCTATTTAAAGAGTAAATAAAATAAATATAAAAAACTATAATATTAGGTTTGCACTCACATACGAATTGTATCTATTTATCTAGAAAAATAATGTTTATCCTTATCCAGATAAAAAAACTACTTATCTAATCTAAATATTGATTATTGTAATGATAAATATAATATTTAAAAAATATAAATAAATTAGATTTACTAATGTTTTGGTTATGTCATTATTTTACGGTAGTTTTTATCATAGAGTCTAGATATTTTAGTATATATTATTGACATAAGTATGAAAAAAAATGTAAATTATGTTCAATAAACAACTGTAAATAGATCTCGTGAAATTAAAAGTAGTTTATAGCATTTAATTCTAATCTTAAATTCTTAAACAATATTGATCAAGATATTATAATTCATTATTATAGAATACAAATCTGTTTTTATTATTTCACTTACAAATCAATTGAAAACTGCAAGCTATTCAAATTAAAATACTTTCATCGCATTGTTGTTAAAATATTGAAAAATAACGCTTTTTTGTGGCGTATTTGTACTCAAAAATGATAATATGTAGTTATATAAGTATTTTATTCATGTATTCTCCGAAAACAAAATTAAATTTATGGTTTAGCAAAAACCATTCAGAATTTATGCAAATATTTCATATAAAATATCGTTGAAACTCTTTTTTTTTTTTAGATAAATTAATTTGTTTCGTAACAATATTATATTTTATATCATTATACAATTTGAATTGCACATAAAACTCATTTCACCATGATATAATTAATTTTAATTGATTTTATTTTTACTATTATATCAATTATTACAATATTATTATTATTATTATCATTAAAATATTACAAAATTACAATATCATTCAAATATTTTTATTAAAACTATATTTTAATATTCAAATCACTGCTATAAAAACTCTGATATCGATAATTAATATTGCATAATTACCATTACTTATGAACGATTTGGAAATCTAACTTTCTTGAAGTGTTAAAAATATTGTATATTTTACCTTCGATGATATAATAATACATATTTGCTTCATAAACTTTTCTGTAATGTTTTCTCTTTGATCGAGTGTATAACTCGCTTTAATTATTAACACCACTAAAGTGCATTATTTTTTACCATCAAAATCTTTAAAATAATAGGGAAATTGTCTTTCTAATTAATGCTTCTTAATCATTTCTAAATAAAATAAATAAATAAATAAATAAAAATATTTTTCTTAAATATATAATTTCCTTCCTCCCGTAATAAACATACAGACCTAAATTTAAGAAGCACTGATTTACTTTACAAATACATGTATAATAATATATGGTGTTCGAGTGTGTATTTGGAAATGTTATAATACTGTTAAATGTATAACTGCGATCTTACCACTGCATGGTTCAATGCCATTGACTTGGTATACATATATTATGTGGTATATACAGATTACGATATTCAGAAGAGTTTGGACAAATGCAACGCTTGTAGGGAACGAAGCGCAAAAACAGGAAGATGACGGTGACGTCGACGAAAATAGTTGTATAGCACAACTGTAAAATGATACCATGCTCAAAAAAAGAAAAAACATTTTTTACATTTAAATATAACGATAAAAACATGCTCCAGTAAAAATCACCGTCCTGTTTAGTCAGGATTGGTGAAATAAATAAAGTCAAATAAATATCAAGAAAAAGAAACAAACACGTAGCTTTTACGGCTCTCCCCACTATACTCACGCACACACATACACACACAAATAAACAAGTTTATTTTTGCTAAGTTTACCGAAACGAAATTATTTTCCTGTAACTAAAATGTAATACCTATAAACGTATTTGCATTGGTTTAACGATTATTTACAAAAAAATTACAAAATTAAACATAGTATGTTGTTTTACGTAACACAGCAAATGAAAATAACAGACATTTTAAATAATAATACAAATAATAATTAATGATATAATAAGAAATTAATGATGTTTATTAAATTAATTATTTTTTCTTGTGGAATACAAAAATAAGGGTTAACTGAATAATTATTGAACTATTTAATAATTTTATTTTATAGAGAAGGTATAAAAATAAAAACGGAAGCAGATTTTTTTTAAATCTTTTTAATATAAGTAGTAATGGAATAATTAAAGTTTTAAAACTCTCAAGAAATTTAAAAGTTGAGTTTTCAGGCGTAACTAAAGGTGTTGTATTGGCAGAAAAGTTAGCACTGATATTGGCATATGATTGTTGTTGTTTCTCGTTTTAGGTGAGAGTGACATAACATGTGAATTGGTGAAATTGGGAACTGAACCTTTTGCAGTATTGTTAATGTACAATTCTCGTTACAATATGTCCGGTGCAGAACTATGAACGTACTACCTCACGTTCCATTTAGCACCGAATTTTATATAAATACCCCATATTCATAATACTAATTTTCTATACCTATACAAGTTTATCACGATACAATGTTTTTTTTAACCATTGAAAATTAACGTCCAAACCCATATCAGTGTTATGCATCATACGTGAATTTGTAACTGCGTCGTCGTGAAAAGTATGATTTTCGATATAAATATACTAGGTATATGTATATTTTATTGTTAAGTTTTACGGGATGATTTGAATATTTTAGCCATCCACATAAATATGTGACACCTAACTTTAAGATAAAATATTTTGACTTTTGTGCCGGTTATAGTCTGACAAATTTTAAATACCTAGTCTTTTATAAAGTTGATCTTAAATTGATTTTCTAGTAGGTAGTTAAAACATATACAAGTGAATGAACTAAAACATAATAAAACCACAAATTTTAAATTGTATAGCTATAAATTTAAAATGCCTTAAAAACAATTCCTCTTTTTGTCTAGTATTTAAAACGAATTAATATTAAAGAAATGTACAAGAACTTTAAAAATAAACAAATTTCACGATATTTATGGTAATAATAATAAATAATACGACTATTATGGTTAGAAATACACTATATATATTATATATTACACATATATACAACTGTTTTCATGATTCATCTTTCTGAATCCAACTGTTATGAAAAATATTTCACAGTCAAAAATGTTTAATCGATGTCTCCAAACAATATATAAATTGTTGAACCATTGACTCGAGTAGAATCACTCGTTTCCATTTACAGTCTATTGTACGCACGTTGCGATCTATTACAACATTTATTTTCAGTCAAATGTATGCACTTATTCCAATGACAAATTTCAGTCTAGTGGCTTTTATAAGTTATTATTACTGATAAATTTGAGTTATTTAATGCTGAGTAATTTGTAAATTTATTATAGTCATACTTTTCTTTGTGTAGCGTTTTGACATTGAATTGTTCGGTCTAGGAAATTTTTACGTGTTAATGTCTCAGCATAAGCTATTTTATTGTAGAGATGTTGCGATAATTAACTTATATAGATTTTGAAAATAAATAGTTATATAATACGTATACATTTTTACTAGAAATGAATGCAATTCATATTTATGTTATAAAATCAAATCAAGTAAGTTTATGTCTAATATTGATCCATGTAATATTTATAATAAACTATAATTTTGAGTAATTGTTTTAGTCATTTATACACAATCAATAAGCTATACCAACACATTAAATATATTGTCTGTTAAAGAATAATGAATATTGGTAAAAAACCATAATTTATTAAAAAAATAAAAAATAAAAATAATACAACTATAATATTACAAGTACGAACGGAAACTAATACCTAGTCTAAAACCTATTAATTTAATAAAATTGATACTATATTTCATAAACATGAAAACTATAGCTTGAAAATAACAAAACATAAATCATTATATATATATATATATATATATATATATATATATATATATATATATATATATATATATATATATATATATTCTTGTTATTCGAGTAGAATAACTCGACGCTTAAAAATATATAAGTGTTTAATTCCTTCTCATAATTTTTGCTTCGTAACTCTAATGTAATTTTCAAAATAACTGTACCGTTTAAAAGATTCATATCATATAATAAATTATTTCATTCTGCTAGTTTTAGTATAACCAAATGAATACGTTTTATTTATTGCATCTAGAGCAACAAATTGTATTAAGTCAATCTCTTTTGCACTACGCACATACATATAAATACTCAACATAATTTCACTGAAAATAAATCACGTTGCTATGTGGTATTTTAGAAATATTAGATATTAGTCTGAATCTCTCTCGTGAAACACATAATGTCCAGCATACTTTTTAACCGTCCAGCAAAGTTTTGAAAGATTTTTCCTTTGATATGAAACTCAGTCGATGACGTAACGATGTTTGAACACTTTATAAACACGTCTTTGATTACAACATTTTGAATTTGGTTGATTAAAATCACTAGGTAAATTTAATATTTACAGACATTATAGTTCATACACAATTATTTGGACATCGAGTTATTAAATAATAATGTAAAATATTAAGTACGTACCTACGAACCAAATATCAGTTACAATTTAAAGGATACTTTATAAAATGTTTATTAATCTATCCACAGCTATAGTCATATTAGCAGAAAAATGATCAAATACATCAATCAATAATAAAAAAAAAAAAAAACATTATGAAAAAGAGAAAAATCTCTTCTCATCTGTTGATATACTCATAAATTGTAAATTTTACCTAAAATAATCGGGGCATATCTGTAACAAAACACAAAAACAATTCAATTACGCCCAAGCAATTTCAATATACAATTATTTTTAAAAATATCACTCATCACTCATCTTATTTAAATAAAATAAATTTTTTATATATCAAAGTTTATTATAAAAATAACATTCTTTTTAAATAAAATTATTTATTACGAATCAGTAAAACACTTAGTAAAATGCTTTGATAGTTGTATACGATTTTTTTTTTATTTACAGTGCTTCAAATTAAACACTTATTTAATTTAACACTTTAAATAATTATGTATCATTATTTTCAATAAGACTAAATCATAGCTAATCAAATAATCAACAATTTTAAAGTGAGTCTTCCTTGTATGAATTTATGTATTTACATCATCACGATTCTTGAGAATTTTTATCCGAATAGATATTGTTTTGTTATCGTTAATATATAAATCGTATGTTCATTTTTAATATTATTTAATAATAGTTATAAATATAAATCATATTTTTCTTATAAAAGTTAATCCTCATAGGCAAAATATATTCATAATATCGATCTGTACCAAATATAATTTGTTCACCCTAGTTCTAAAGAATATGTTAATGAGTATAGTCTATTTTTGACTCTACACACATTTAATGCTGTACGTTTGATCTATTGCAGCAGTACCAAGCTAGTGATGCGTATTTCGGACGAGATTACAATTCGCGCTCCCGTATGAATTATCTGATGTGTAGGATAGATACGCATTACGCATTATTTAGACAAATCTTCAAAACACATTGATGATATTCATACTACGGTTTTTACCATCGTATAATACGCTTGCTAATGAATTCATGTGACCATGCGAGGATCAAAAAGCAAATAACTATAATACATAAAGCAATGCATTAGGCGCTTCTCTTTTCTACCACATATAATTCAGTTAATTATTAGTTCAATTTTCGGCAGATGAAAAAAAGATTAGGCTTTCCCATATTTAATAATATGTTTTCATTTTAAAATTACATACTATACAAACTCAAATATTCGAATTTTTATTTATATATATATTATAGCTACTAACCAAACAATTGATTCAACATTTTATTATAAAAAAAATTAAAAAAAATAAAAAAAGAACAGTGTATTAATGAATGTATATAATATGATATAAATACACTAAAGTGAAACGTTTAATATTGAATATGTTATTGTTGTTTTCCCTTTAAAACAGTGTTTCCCAACCGGTGGTCCGTGGGCCAGTCATAGGTGGTCCGCGGTATCTTTCTTAGTTTTCTATTAAAAATTATTTTTTTTTTTTTGAACAGCGAAAAATATTTTATTTTACCGTAATATACGGTTATCTTATCGTTGTTTCTGCCGACGACCTATAAGTATTTTCCACTTTTATAAGTGTGTAGGTATCAGAGTAATAAATA
Organism: Sipha maydis; assembly: GCA_034509805.1. Classification (NCBI taxonomy): domain Eukaryota; kingdom Metazoa; phylum Arthropoda; class Insecta; order Hemiptera; family Aphididae; genus Sipha; species Sipha maydis. The sequence continues at coordinate 365,193 of JASXSY010001103.1, forward strand.
ATACTATTATCGCGAACGATAATGATCATGTCAATTGCAAACATCGTTGCTTATATATTTATACTTTATGAGTACCGACAATTATTTAGTAGTATTTTCAACTACGTATTTGTGTGAACAAGGATTTTCCAGTCTACTTGTGATCAAAAATAAACAGAGAAATCGCTTGGACGTAAGTGACGACATGCGTTTAGCCATTAGCAACATTCATCCGAGAATTGAAAAACTGGTCAAAGAAATGCAGCCACAAAAATCACACTAAGTAAATTATTAGTAAAGTTTAATAATTAAATAATTATATATAATAGTACAGTAAAATAATAAAAATTTTTCAATAAATTTTGTGTATTCTTGTTAATGAGCAGAAAAAAAAAAAAAGGTCTTCCTAGTTTGTGTAAAATTGAGGTGGTCCGCGACCTATATAATATTGTGGAAGTGGTCCGTGGTGGTAAAAAGGTTGGGAAACACTGCTTTAAAAACAATAATTATCAAAAATTGTTTATACGATGAATTTCTTTGTATTTTTATGTGATATAATACATCAACGACAAATGTTAATATAATACGGTTGATCGCTATTTGTTTCATACATACCTCAACACGAACTAATAAATTATATGTAATTTAGATGTGTATAGATAAAGATAACTGTCTTAATCATTTTTTTTTTTTCAAATCAACACTGCAAATCTTAAAAGTAGAAGAGTTAAATTTACGACAAGTATGCGTGCTAGAAGTGACTATATCACGAGAATTACAGACCAGCTAATTTTGAAGACTCTCGTGATCATTTTTTTTATGTTCAGCTGATTTTCTTTCTTTTTTTTTCAAGATATTTAATTTTTTTGTTCAGTAAAAAACAATTTATAAATCATTTTCAGATGTTAGAAAACAGCACACTTTAAGTGGTGGTGAAGAATCTAACTTTATAATCCTCCGAGTTTAACATCATTGCACATACAGTTTTTATGCCTACGTAAAAAGAGCATTTTTTTTTTAAGTTTAGATAAACTAAACTACATTTATACATAGGATGATTTATTAATTATGATATTTTTAATCCTTAAATTATGTATTATTTGAAATTATATTTTTTGAAAATTTATAATGCATAATTTAAGCATGACAAATGGATGAGTATACTTATAAAATCACTCAGTATACTATGTTGATAATTTAAAATTATAATATTTTTGAAATAGTTTTAATTCCAACGTGGATGAATTCTTATGAATAGTATTCTTATATTTATTCAGCAGATAGTAGAAGCATATTTTAAAACTGAATAATTTTATACGGTACCCAGCAGGGTTTCATAAAAAACATCAGCATAGGTATATTTAGGAATTTTAATATACCTATAATATATGTTTTAAAAATATACACAGCCGATATAAGTATGCTTATATAAATTCAGAGGATTTACCTCTTAAAGTACAACTGATAGCTATATAAATAAAAATAAAAACTTTTGAAGTTCTAAAGTAATGATAAACTTTTTATTGTGTAACCTTATTTTTAACCATCGATGACTTTTTAAAAATAATTTTAAAAAGAAACAAATTTCAAAGTAGTTATTACATTCTAAATCGTATACCAATATTGTTTTACTGTAAAATTTGACTTATTTAAAATGGATCTACCTATGAACATGACCATTTTAATTAAATATTTTACATGACGTGTTTAAGAAACCAATTGTATTTTATCTTGGGTCATAAAAATAGTATTTTATCAAAACTTTATTTATCAACGAATAAATCATTAGAATTCAATCGTAATCTTATTATTATAACAGATTGAAATTGAAATTCTTGAATTTTCAAACAAATTAAAAAAAAAAAATCATGTTAAATTAATATAAGATTTATGCATCCACAAATCATCTTGTGTTTGAAAACACCAAAGTTTTAGATAAAACATGGTGTATAACGTTTAAAGTGTAATACTTTGTACTTATTTTTGCTTTAATTTATTCCATATTTTTTATACGTGATCTTTGTCACAGACCAAGAGCTCTTGTATACTATGTAACATACCATTCTCAGAAACCGTGAATATTATTAATACATTATCAGTACTGTACAATTTCATTCCGCATCTATTTAATAACTGATAGGGCATATTAAACCTTGCACAGTTGAGCATAATAATTTAGTGATTGTATTTCATTTGAATTGACTATTGAATGAGTTAAAACAAAAATGTATGTACTTGTATTGTATTTTTTCAATAAAGGAAATTATGATACAAAATGAAAACCTTAAAATATATTGTATAAAGTCTGTCCCTCGAGAGTTTAACAACTGTAATCACTTATATGTTAATAAATATTTAAAAAAAAATTTATGTTTCACGCGCATACAATATTTTTTATTTTTTTAGACGTATATTTCAGCGAAAAAGTGAAAAAGTATAATAAACAACAATAATCATTAACTATTTTATGAACATGATAATTTTTTTCGTTTTATAAATTTAAATATTTTATTATTTATTTAAAAGTTCTATCAATATCATAATATACTTTAAATATTATATTTAATACTCATGATTTGATCTATCCGTAATCGATGTATCGTTATTTTTGTGGTAACCAGCGCTATGATGATAACAGTAAATTTTCTTTGGTAAATACTAAATCGTACTTGTATAAATATAACATTATCTAATTTTTTGTAAATTATGATAATATTATTCATTAATTATTTTTATTTATGACTTATAAAATGCATTATACTATATTAACATATATTTTAAATGTTAAGTAAGTAAAATCGGAAAAAATCAACCCTTTAAATTAACCGTTTTGAAAAATATTAGAATAAATTGTCAATAAAAGAATAAAAATATTTCGAAAGAACTAATATTATATCTATAATTAATATTTTAATCACCGTAGTGATCAAAATGATTTTTTGATTCTCGTGGTTTATACATGTATACATATTATGTAAATATAAACATCATGCATGAGTGGCGAGTAAGTACATTCAGTGTAAAAATAAATATAGTAAATTATTAATACTAGTTTTCTTGTGCCCTTTACTATAGAGAATAATTTCATTTTTCTTTCCACCGTTGTAGTAACTATTAATGTAGCACTTCTTAAAAACCTTGAGACACTTCCTAAAATATTTTACATGAACACACCACACTATTGAAACGATAATCGACGGATATCAAACGCACAACGCCCACGCACATATATTATTGGTATGGATAATACGTGTACACGACGACCAAGTTTGCACAATAAATACCATATTATTTGCATTATCATAGACGCGTACGCATTAATTACATCGCCGAATGAATATCATTTTTAACGTAAAGTACAGCCGAGGAGCGACTGCGTGCATAATGAATACATATGCATACAACGATATTACAAATTATACACCTACACGACACTTCTTTACGTTTTTGGACGCCACGCGAATTCTGTACGTATTGTTTTTATTTTTATTAATTGTTCATATCTGTTCCGTTTTGACGCTCTCCGTGACGTGAATCAGGGACAAAACCATTGTTCTCATGCCCCGGACCACGGTGAATTAACTCAACTCAACTGGCGTTCGGACGAAAGAGGGTGCGAGAAAAAATGTCTTCGTACACGGTCCGTTAATTACTCGCGTGCATCAAATAACACGATCTGCAGGCCGGTGGGGATTGATATCGTAATCTTTGCGATGAGAACCCGATGAGGCGTACAACAGAGTCACGCGCGTCGTTAAAAATCGATTATAACACGTTTAATTGTGTCCGATTTGGCTGCAGCAGTCGGCAAAGGTATGCAGTTTCACGTGAATTACACATAATGATAGAAAGAAAAAAGAAAAGCACCAATAGTGAATCGTATAGTTATAATTATTAATATTAAAGCCGGAAAGAGAGCCCCGAAGAGTTTTTGTCGGCTACAAATGAATGTGATGTATTGAGACGAAATGACTTTACGGGTATATACTTTTACAGGATCTCATTAAATTATTGATCAATACATAATGGTATATAAGGAACGAGCAGCATTATACGAAAATCTGTGCAGTTTTACATTTCGGCATTTATTTTTCTATATCCATATACATATATATGTACAGTACATATATATGTATAAGTAGAGTACAAAAAATGCATTTCGAAAAGGATTTCTTGCGATTTATCCTCGCTTTATTTTCCAGGCGCAAGGAAATTGTATAAACAATACACTAAACTCTGCTTTTGGGATGTTGTTTTTTTCGATACGTGTGTACGTAAAAACAAAAATGACAATTGCAATAATAACATTGATCTGGTCTAAACTGAAGACCGAATTGAGTATACTCAATAACACTAGAGTTTTGCTTATTGTTTCGTTTTATTCTACTATTAACGATATGAACTCGAGCGGTAAATCGACCACATTGGAATCGTGTAAGCACGGAGTCGAACGAAAAACGACAACAACAACGTGCAGTATTAAGTTACATACTAAAACGGATTTAAATATTATATGTGTACATATATACTCTGAATACTAATAGTATTACGCGCTTGCGCGCACAAATAAATGTACCCGATAACCGAACGCCCACCGCTGCGCTCTAAGAATCGTTTATACTTACAATGAAACCTTTTTAGTCAATCAGATATATAATACCACGCGATTATAGTTCATTATTTTACATCTTACCCAAAGCATTTACAATTGAAAGTACATGTTACGTAGGTATTATGTTTGTAATTCAAATGAACATATATAAATCTTGTGATCAATATTTCTATGTGTGTATGTATATATATCATTTTACAGTGCTTTATAAATGTAAAACAAAACCGTCAATCAAAAGTATTATACATTGTGCTGATTGTAAATACGCATGCGCACACATTAAACATTGTTGTTCGATATCGGTAATGCTTCAATAGGCCATTGCACATAATTAAACTTTTTGTCGTTTTAGCTAATCCTCAGTACCAACACGATGTTACTTCTCCATATTTTTGGATATAGGTTTCGTTAATAACTATTATTTGATATTATAGAGAGTGCAAATCGTCACGTTTCGCAAAAAAATACTTCGACGTGTTCGAACAACCGTGGTTGTGCATCAATAACTATGCGTTCTATTATTTTTGGACAGTAATTTTTGAATGGCGAAAAGGTTTAAGATATTGTTCTAGCTGTCAATTAACATATTTAAAATCGTTGATCAAAAGTTTATTTAATCAAAGATAGTTTGCATCGGGGATTATGTTCATTATTATCGCTTCCAAACGAACGGTCAAACGGCGTATCTATGAACGATAAATAAAATTGACGGTTTCGTCAATCGGTATTATTTCGTCCGTACCATCTTCCCGATTCAAGGTTAAAAACTGTATTGAAATTCGCTCCGAGTACGTGGTATTCGCACACGCGTTCACATAAACGTCACGAGGAGACGTTTTGACAAATCATACGAACAGAAACGGAACAACAGCGTCGGAAGAAATTCCCGACTCTGCTTTCGTATTCTACGTACACGTCTTGTTCTGCGGTTCAATCAGGTCCGTGAAAAAATGCGAAAACTTCGCGGGACGTTGGTTTTGTCACGGTTTCTAAGACGTTCGCATAATGTATGGTCGCCGTCACATAATAATAATATTGTCTCCGAACTCACGTTTTGTACATTTTGAAATTAATGGTTTCATGCGCGCGACACGCGCAGTTGTTACGGTTATCTGAATGAATTACGCGATTTCGTTTTAATAAAATAAAAAGCGATAGGTGTTCTACACGGGACGGTCTGGCAACGCGAATCCACTAAAATACTACTAATAGTAATAACAATGTCCTATTCTTACAGTCACGGTTTCACGCGCGCGCGGAATTCCTGTTTTTAACCCGTCAAAATAATCATCACACCGTTATTATATACCGTCAGCATTCACAACGTAACACTAACCGAACTTCGTAACGCTGCGTGGACGGCTAAAAGCGTTAACCACGACATTTCCTATACTTATACGCCGCATGTAGGCGCGCGTGCTCCAAAATGATTGCCCAAGTTTCGTACTGTACCCGGGAGGCCAATTCAAGCGACGCCATTAAATCTCGAGACTTTCAATTAATCCGCGTGCACACGTGTGGGTGTGTGTACGTGTACGCATGGCGTTAATAATAGAACAAGACGAACGGGGAGTAACACGGCAACGCGTTGCGGATGAGTCCGGATAATAATTGTCGAGTAATTATTTTCTCCGATCATCCCAAGACACACACGATTTGGATAGCGGTTTTAAAAGGTTTCTACTCGTCAAGCTTTCGTTTACCGATGGCCAGGGGCAAGGTATTCAGTTTTCGAATTTGATCGGTGTGCGAGCGATTTTCGTACAACACACACCTATGACGGATTCGTGCACTGCGAATGATACAGGATCAGAACACGTTATCATCGTCATTCAATTAGCAAGTCTCATGTTCACATCACAGTTGTTGTGGATCGTTTTGATCTCATGATACCGTTGTTTTTGTTCGTTACATTTTTAATCGACGTTTGTTACACCCGTTAATGTAATATATTTAGTGTACGAAAACATGATTTATTTTGATCGTTCCATCTTACATACCAGATAAGAAATGAAGATGCGAATAATTATAAACCAGATTAAATTATAATTGTCTAGTATATATTATGAAAAGGGAAACAATTTTACACGATCAAGTGTACAACTATTGGGTGGATAAAATAAATTAAGCGCGAAAAAAAAACTGCAAAATCCCTGAAACCCGATTGATATGTTATAAATTGTATTCCTTGGCAAAATATTTAAATATTTTATGAAATTTTAACTTAATTCCTTCTAATAATATCCTTGCATAGAGAATTCAAATTTTATAGAAATGTTTAAAGAAATTCTGATAGTCTTGATACAACACTATACCTAAGTGAGAAAAAAAAATATTTATTTTATATTAAAAAAACCTTTAACTTTATTGTTCATATTCTATAGATAAAAACCAAAAACAAAAAATACAATTTTTTCAATGGTATTTATAACAACATTTTCTATTTACATCCCAGTATAACGCCACATGCATAATATTATTGAAAAATAAGATTATTTTCTTGCATTAATGCATTGACTTTTAATTGTATCATCTATGATGTAATATTAACTAGCATTTCTGATATTTGTTCAGTTCTATATTTTTTGTATTACATATTAGCAGTAACTGATGCCACTACTTCGACAGTAATGTGATTTTTCATATTAAAACAAAAAAAAGTTAAATATGTAATTTTTCGTCAAAAACAAGATTAGATTGATTAGTGCTTTAAAAATATTTTAAGAAAAAAAAACCCCTCATTTTAATCCTTAAAGATTATTAAAATGTTAGCTTACGCAAAAATAACCCACAAGTACTTCTGACAAATCGTGTTGTTTACTACACAGTAAAATAAATATTAATATCGTAATCATTTTTTTTTCTTTTACTCGAAATTTAAATTATTACTATTAATTTAATAAAGTGATTTTCTATCTAAATTTTATCGTAAATTCAAATTTAAAAATCAACTTTCGAAATGTAAAAGCAATACAGAGATAAGGAATTACTTTATTACAAAAATAACATTATGCATTTATTCGTTTCTCATCTTGTATGTAAAAGTATGATTAGTAATTGATCGACATTATAAAAATTAGTTGATATTTACAGAACCCTTAGTGTTGTATAGTGTTCGTTACGCAACCGGAGCGTGGGTGTGTCTGTGTGCATTTGAACAAGTTACTGTTAGAGTTAAAATTCACTATTAACATTTAAACGTGTTCCGCTGGAGAACACATTAATTCGTAGATGGTAAATGAACGACACAGTGTAACGAGTACAATAATTAAACGAAACGTTGAGACTATATTATTTACATACTGACGACACGATGTCAAAAACTTAACGCTGAATTACACTTGCGCCGCCGTGCGGAATCGCGAAATATATATTATTATAAATAATGTACATTATACACATAAACGCATTAATATGATATAATGTTCACAAAGTTTTTGAGGTTATTGATAGTAATGTACAAATAAACATACACGTAAAATGAACTCAACGACGACATACGTATTTCTGTATGTATTAAATTCTCCGGAACCATGTCAAAACTTTCCTCGGTGAAGATAACATTTTCAAGTCTCTACTCGATGTATAATAATAATATATATATATTTCGTTTTGGTTGTTTTTCCTTTGTCAAAATGTTAAGTCAATATCAAAACACACACACACGCACATATACACAGACTGTTAATGCACTACGTAGACGTATATTATATGACAAATTCGATAATATTTTTCTTTTGTTCCGTGTCGAATAAAATTTTAGATTTTCGGCGAACAGTAAGGAACGTGTTGGTTTTATAATGAATGTTTATTTTTTATTTTTTTTTCCGCGGTCAAACTTTCGGGTAGTAAATCTGTGCAGAATGTTTAACGCAGCAACTTTTCAGATTAGAAAACTGGACGCAGATGGTACTTTGACAAGTCGTTTTTCGGTCTTCTCAGTAGTTTTGCCGTATGTACAAGGAAAAACTGATAAAAAAAAAGAAAAAAAAGAAGTAATATTAAATTTTCCTCCGCAACATTCGTTTGTATTTTTTTTTAAATGATTCATTCCACGTTTGATGGCTTGAAATATTTACAAATTTGTATTTAAAAATACACTAAGCTAATTTTCACCAAGTATTCGTTTAATGTTCAAGCTCGAGCATTTTGTATGTATTTTTTCTTATTCTTTTTGTTACTTACGTTCAAGAATTAGACACCTTGCTAACCCTCATTATCCTTATTATTAATAATGGCTTTTATTATTTTACTTTTTATATATATATTTCCTTATCATATTACTTAATTAAAAAAAATATTTCGCACATAATATATAACACTGACTTGCACTAAAATTCATTTTTCAGATACGATTGGCGTTAAATTCTAACACTGAATACATTTCTGTCATTACACAAAAACAGGTATCCGGATTTTTATACACTTGGTTAATTTTTATACTTTTAGGACGGAAGAAACATTTAATTAATGTGAACACTCAAGATACCACTAAATGTCAGCGGCTAAATGTATCGTCGTTTCATATTTCGTTGGTAGTGTTGCACTACTCGGATGGATTACGCAACACATCAATAATAATTTGTTATTCGTTAGGTACAAGAACTAATACTAGTCATAAATTACATTATAATCCTGTTAAACGTGTACAGTGTACACAATATGAGAATCCATTACAATGTTATAGAATCGTATTTAAGCGCTTCAGAATCAATCGATGTACCTGTTTCTCGTACGTTGGTTTTCAATAACTCAAAATAATAGAACATGTCTGTTCATCGTGGGTACTGGTAAAACACAAATACCGTTGACGACGCCATCAGCACTTCTAGAAACTTCCCATCGTGCGTGACGTAAAAACGATTAAACGTTAATCCCTTGTAGACATTTTTTATCATCGAATTGTAAATTATTTTTATTTTTTTTTATATTTATTTATATTTTTTTATCTAGAATCATTGTTCGACGAAAATTCGGGGTATTGTTCGCTGAAAAATGTGTAGTGCAACGGCGCATGTTCATCGCAGATCCTCTACTTTACGGCACAAATAAATCACGTGACATTGTTTCAAGTGATTCGCTTGAGCACAGTACAAACACTTTCTATGTTTACGGTGCATAGCGCTGATTTAATGTGCCGGCGTCGTTGGATATATTTTGACGGAGTGCCGTCCGGTGCATCGGATCTCGGTGCGTGGATACCGTTACGACTTCACGCATCCGACACGACCGTGCACCGTTCCCGTTTCGTTCGATGCGATCAATCTTGGGTCTTTTGTTTGGCAGCCCTTTCAGATGTGTATCGATTCAAGGCTACGATGGTCACAGTGACATTGGCCTATTGCACCCACGTCCAATGTCCGTCCGACGAAATCCAATGTGCAGATAAGACAAATGTGTACGCGCAGGCCGCGCGGACGACGATATCCGTTCGCGAGTGCACGCCTGCGTTACGGATCCGTTCGACTTCTATCCGAAGCACATACGTTGAAGCCCGCCGGTCTAAAAGTGCATTACAACTCGATCAAATCACAAAGGCACAAAGACTTTCCGGGCGCATTGCAGTTGTACAGATGATTTCACGAGCACCGAAACGATTGTTGACGACAAATGTTTATTAATGGAATTAACAATAACGCTACGTTTGGTATTAAAATTATTTCAAAACTAAAACATTTAAAAATGTATCTTTTGTAAATTCAATAAAACATTACAACCTTTCACAAGCAATACTTATCAGAGTGGTTTAATTAGTATAATGAATAAGTTATCGATTTTATTGAGAAAAATTACTCTGGAAATATTTAATAAAAGTTCTCTCGAAAGGATTAATAAAAAATCATTGACTCATCATATCATTATAGTTCATTGGAAGACTTAAATTCAAATGGTATAGAAATAATAATTATGCTATAGGAATAATTCTGCAATAAAATACATTATAATAACGATAACAAATAAAATGATTTATTCTGAAAAGTTGTTGAAAAGTTGAAAAGTGGTTCTAAAATTACAATAAGTTTAATATTATAGGTCAAAGAAACCTTGAGTATTGTAATGAGTTTAAAGCAAAATTACAAACCGGAACTAAATCTGGAATTCAGTCAAAACACACATGATATCAGAGATACAAATATAACATCACGTTAACAGTGATTGCATATATATATATATATATATATATATATATATTCAAAATAAATATCAAATACATTACATAATATACTCAATACATTTTTTTATTTTTGTTGTTGTAATTTTCTTGTAGCTACCCAAATAATATCAAATAACATGATAGAATCATGAAAACGATTTTGTCTCTTGTAGATCCATTTCAGTGATCCATGAATTAATTAAATTTAAGCACTCACGGATTTGCCTTCAACGGGTTTAACTCGGTTAATGCTGTTGAAGTACCCCTTATAATAATGGTATAAATTATAACATGTCGAGTAGAGAAATCTGCCTGCGTATAACGAACTTAATATATCGGCACAACAGCAGACAATACCAAATAATATTTACTTAGAAACATCAAATACTCTTCATAACGGTATAGTAAACTTAATTATTAATATAGTGTTTGAATTTTATAAATAAATGTGTGTGTATATATAAGTGGGTGTATATGTTCATTTTTTTATTTTTTATTTTTATAAACTATTCCATATGTACAACTCAACAGTCATTTAGTTGAAAACTAATAATATTAATATGCACTGTACCTACTGTTAAAAATAGATGAAAATGATTTCATGGAAAAACAATATAATATAATAAAAATTTTAGATAATATACCACTGATAATTATAAGCATATTGTTATAATAAATATAAATATATTAAAATAATGTAAGAAATATTAATAATACAAAATATTAATGAACTTATAGCAATACTGGTAATGCGTCTATTCGTCGGAATATGTATTGTTTTAGAAAATGAAATCAACTGACAGCAGAACGACCATACTTGTTATGTATATGTCTGAAATAGAGGTGTGACTGAAACGATTTTATTGAGCTTTGAGTGTCATGCACGACATGTTTATGGTATTTTTCTAAAACTGTTTTCTAAAATGTCTGGAGGTACAAATATTTATAGACCATTACTTGAGTGAGATAAGTACTTAGGATACATTATGAAAACGGTATGAAGTTACACTTTATCGATAGCTGATATTAACAGCAAGGAAAAATAATTTAAATAAAATATACCAGTGATCACAATTTAAAAAAAAAAAAAGAAATTAAAAAAAATGGTTCGTAGCTGAACATGTGCAATGAAAAACGTGTGAACACAATATCTCGCGTTTAAAAAAAGTTAGAAAACAACTGTCGTATATGATTTCATACAATGAATATACAAAAAATCAAATCTAAAAATCATTTGAATAACATGGTATATTACTTCAGATGTAATTTAATACAAATTATTACTTTTATATTTCCAAATACCTGAGATATTCTTATTATGTTGTATTTATTATTTATAATTATATTACTTATCGATTTATGTCCTCGCTTTATTCATAAAAATATAAAGTTTTAAAAATATTACAATTCAAAATATGTTACGGTCTTTGTAAGTTTTTATATGACCATGAAAGAATCCCATTGATAAAAATCTTATAAGTTATTTTTTCCCCCCATTTTATTTATTTTGTATACTCCTCCCAGTGTTGGGAATAGATAACTAATAATTTATCTAGATAAAGATAAAGATGACTATACTAATTCTTATCTAGATACAGATAAAGATAGTTATTCTTAATTTCATCTAGATAAAGATAAAAATAAGTACATTTTTATCTAGATAAATATGAGATAATTTCATGTTTGATTTTGAAAATATTCAGGATACTACAGCCTACAGGTATTAGGTAAAAAATTCATAATTAAAAAAATTTTGAAATAAATATCATTTTTTAAACACATTTCAAACATTAATAAACATAAAATATAAAATTATTTTTTTTTTAAATAAACTTCTTAAGAAGATGACAAATCATTCTCTAACTTAATAATAAAAAAATCTTAGTTTTGAAAAATAAAATAACAATAAATTTCTGTCTTTTTTTTTAACAAATTTCAAACATTTTGAAAATAAACATATAATATTAAGAGTTTTTTTTTTTTTTAAATAAACTTCATAAGAAGATTGTCATCTTGTCAGTTATTATCTGTGTAATGGGTATATGATGTACAGAAAAATTTAAAAATGAAAATATAAAAACATTTAAACATTTTAAATTTTCAAATTTTATTTTTATTCCATTTAAATATATTTTCTAGATTGGTAATCATAGATAACAAGATTTTTATCTAGATAAAGATAAAGATAACTGAGTATCAATTTATCTAGATAAGATAAAATATAAATAATTTTTATCTAGATAACTTATCTAGATACATTTATCTAGATATTTCCCAACACTGACTCCTCCATATGCAGCACATTTATAGAACAAAAAATATTGTAGTTAATATTTTTTGTAGTATATTTTGTATGAACTTTAAACCGTTAAATTTTGCTATACGTTTGCGTATTACCTACTCTAATATTATTAGTATCCAGTTATAGAATTAGAAACCACATGTACTGTCTAATGCCTAAACACTTGAAAATAGGTCACACCTATACATTCTCATAGGGCATGAGCAATGTTTTTTTTCTCTTCAAAATATACTACCTAGTTTTGAAACACTTAAGTGTGTGTGTGTGTGTATGGTTTAGAAATAAAAAAAATCGACCGTGCATTAAAGTATTAAACAGCAAATGTGTAATGCGATGATATTATTATGAGAAGATCGCAGAGTTGTCATCACGCGACAACCGAAAACCGTACTGTAGTAAAAAATATATTTTGAACGAGAAATATTATTAGAAGTTAGAAGATTCGATAGTACTGATAGATTGGAAACAATAGTTTAGTTATTACAAAACGGTTATTTTTCTTATGTGCAATACTATGAGTACATCCGTAAATGGTACTTGAATACAATTATATACGAGTCGATTTATATTTTGGAAGTTTTCGCTTAACCATATGCCGAGTGTAAATTACAGTAGAAACCGTTTATAATGACACCGGTTGTAGTGACATATTGGGTGCAATGACCTTATATTAAAGGTCCCGGCAAAACTCCTATATTGTATGTACTAATGTGTATCGCTTATTATAACATCTATATAATGACTATACGGATGTTGTGACGGTTACTTTTGGTTATATTGGAAAATTTTTTTATCCATAATGAATTTTTAAAAAAAAAAATTTACTCTTATTTGATAACTATCCAGCACATTGCACTGTAGCATTACGCAATATTAAACTTGTATTTTTACTCAGTAATTGTACGTCTGTTCTTCAACCAATGGATCAAGGCATAATAAAATGTATGACAACTTATTTTCAAAAAAGTTTAGTACTACATATGATCAATAATATTGAAAACAAAATTGAAGCGAATATCAACGTATTAGATGGTATATTAATGATTTTTAAAGCTTGGGAAAAAGTATCAGATAATTGTTTTCATCACGCTGGTTTCAATAATTGTATGTTACAGAAAGTAATTTACTACAATTGCACATGGGTTTTCTAACAAAGCCATAATTAAATTACGTAAGATGTTATTCCGAATTCCTAGAGATAATATATTTAGAATCAACTGACCGGAAGTTCATAAAAACCCATGTCTACGTGAAAAATAGTGTATTCAATAAAATAAAGGGACAATAATTGTCCAATTATTGAAATTTGAATAAAAATACGTGAAAAAATGTCGATTAATATCGAATTGATATATCTGCAGTAGAGAATCGTGATAGAAAAAAAATATCTTAACATACGTATTTTTAACGATGTACTAAAAATATTAAACAAAGATGTAATAGGATTTGAAAATTCCCGGAAAACTTTCATAGAAAATATGGAAGGAAAAATTAGTAATGTGTGTAGACCAATTAACTAGCTAGCGATTATTGTCCGGTACAAACAAAAAAAAAACAAAAAAATCCTTGAAGAAAAAGTAACGATTTGCAGATAAAAAACTGCAACAAAAAGAACGAGCGCTATAAATGTAGAAAAGAAAATCAAAATGCATGAAATATAAAAACAATCAATAAAGGTGTTTCCGGGAACTATGGCGTCATCCATGTGATAAGTAACCATCAAACGCATGCAGCAACCAGAGGAAAAAAAAAATTGTGAGGCCAATACAAGTGATAAATACAGAAAAATAACGAGCTGAACAATCGGTATGTCCGGAACTCAACGACACCGTTAACACATTGAACACGAACCGTATAAATGTGCAACGGGTCCGAAATGATGCTGCACTATACTGAATACACGGATGAATATGAATAATATAAAATAATGACATTTTGGTCTACTGAACAAACGCAATAGCCTGTTAAAATGCTTATCGCGACGGTAGAGTACCAGAAACAAAAAAAAGTAGAGTTAGTGAAAAATAAGTTTATTATTACTACGTAAGTTATGATTGTACTTCATCGATGATAAATTACGAAACCGGAATAGTTAAAACAGTTAAATGGATCTGTCAAATGGTTTGGCATGATAATTTAGTGAATCGCGTTCACCCTGATCTACGGTCAACGACAAAAACTGTGTTATCTGTTTCAATACTACTCGGCGAATATTTGGAACGCGATTATCATTACTATGTAGACTTATACTTGACGGGGAAGCAAAAGGCCGTGGTTATTAATTTTTTCTAATCATTCCCTGTGAGCTCTGACGTCGATTTATCCACCGGGTGACGTAGCACGCGATTTTCTGACATACCGAATTATATACTTAAGTTCGAATTCCTCCTCCCACCGTGCATAGCGCACGCTAGCACGCAAACTATCCGACGCCCATACGGAAACTTTAGCCGACCCAACGTCGTGTAATCAATTTCGACCCGCAAGTTCCGGTCATTAGCGCAGAAACCCCGAGAACTCTGGCGTCCGAACCCGCTACGCAGGGCACGAGCTGACAAATTCGAATACGACCGCTGGCTATTGCAGTTTTTCTGGAACTTGTGATGGCATGGCATATCAGACATAATGCGTGGTGCATAAGATCCGGTCGAACCGCTAATCCTTCACGAGGGTAGATTCGTCGTGTTTTATCGTCTCCATTAAGACTATTTACGTGAGCAACAAAACGTACCCAGTCGGTTTCATTAGATCTTTGGTATGAGACGGAATAAAAAACGCATACAAATCCCGTGCCAATACTACTGTATGCACGTATAATGCATGTCATACACTATTATTGTCATAAACCGTTTTAAATATACAGTAAATTAACACCAATGAAAACAAATGTACCTATCTTCATTAGACCATTTTTATTTTCATTTTTTTTTTTTTTTTTTTTTTTTTTAATTTACTTTTGTTCTCCGGCAACCATCATTAAAATATTTTTGAATAGTATTTGAGTTGGGGTGAATAATCAAAAATGTATACTTCGTAATAATATTCAATATCAAAATTTAAATTTCCATCAAAAAAAAAATCAATAAATGATAAAATAATAAATATTTATAATATTAATATTTACTAAGTATCTCCTAATGGCTATTTAATAATATTAACAATAATTGCCGTACTGGCGGCATAATGTATAGGCAATATAGTTACAGATATGTCATACGAAAACATTTTAAAGATCATCAAACGTAAACTGTTAATATTATGATCTTGACACTCAGAGAATGTATGAACATTTTTAGAAAGATTTAAATTAAATTAAACTGTTTGTGTCGAGGGATCGTAATGAATTATTTTATTGTAAAGACAACCATACAACAGTTGGAATACGTTGGATTAAAATAAAAACGACTACCGTTATATTAATTAATCAGTACGATTTAATAGTGAAAGGTAATAGTGAACATTAATAACCTTCTATTATTATTATTATTATTTATTATTAACATTCTAATATCATTCGGAGAGTTAGTTCGGAGGATGACTACAAAATCCCTTCTAGTTTTCTATTATATTCGTATTGTATTTTTTTCTGTCCATCCGTAATGACATTCCTCGGCGTAGATACTAATACACTATACTACTGGTTTTACACGAATACCATTTTACAACAAATATATTTCACACTATACTACTGGTTTTACACGAATACCATTTTACAACAAATATATTTCGCTTTCGTTTCTATGAATCGGTTTTTTTTTTTAGTGTTTTCCACGACAGTTTCATACAAGCATTGTATTTAGTACAATATTTTAGACACCCATGTGCGCGGTACTTGTTATTTAATTCTTTAAATTCAAAAATGTTTTGACGAAATTACGTTTGACTTATATTAAAGCCTCTCGTGGCTGTTGAAATCAGTAACAGTTCACGTACAATTTTTTTTCATTCATTTCAAAGTATAAATTTATATTAAACCAAATAAAACGTAACATTGTACAAATTGCATGTCAAAAATTGTAGGAAATTTTATTTCTGTATACAATAAAACACTGTCAATGTAAACTTGAAGAGATATGAGAAAAGCTGTATAAATTATGTTACAAGTTCATCAACGACAAGAAATATTATACACGGACACAGGTTCTGTTACAGGTGTTATAAGTAGACCTCATAACATGTTGGAGTAATTTTTAGAAAAGGTTATAGTTTTGAGTATAAAAGTACTCTCGATTTTTTTTTTTTTTACAACAAATGCTTTCACGAGTTTTCATATTAATTTTAATTTTAAGTTCACACTAATATAAAGTGTGTTCTTACCACGAAACTTAACTAGTAATTCCCATATCTTATTATAATAAATTGTAAGTATTTTGGTTATTTTTTCGTGTAACTTATAATTTTTATATTATTTAGGACACCCTCGCTTAACATTAAAGGGCGTGCTCTTATTCATAAAATAAAACTTCTAGTCATAAAGGCGTATACAAAGCAGCTACAACGTATATTAAAAATATGGTATAACTTTGGGAAAATAAAAATAAAACACTATTTGTAATTCATAAAAATCTCAACTATTTAAAAATAAAAACTACACCGTTTTTATTGTATTTTTAAAAGTTGATTGTAATATGTTAATTAAAAACTAGTTTATTAAAGTAGTTTGTTGTTCAAAATGTTGGGTTACAAAGTGTTAATAATTTTTACAAAAGTTAATTATTCACATCAGACTGCTAATGATGGGTAATGAACTTCATAATATATTTCAACCTATGGTTATAATTTCTAATTAATATTCAAAATTGTATAATAAATTGGTTGAGCAGACAACAATGTACAAAGTGTACGTGCGAGTGGCAGAAAAAAAATAATACGGATCCCTACAGGACGTCCAATGAACATTTCCCGACGCTAAATGTTATCACGAAAAAACGTATATTTTGTCATCGTAAAAACACCGTGCGCGATGTTATAAATCATAGCCGGTGTGTGCCCTGAAAGTACGGTTGCTCAAATAATGTCACTACGTTCGATTTATCGGTTGCTCGTGGGGCGTACTGTGGCGACAGAGGCGCGAAACAACTGGACGGTAACAGACACGGTTTCGCTTAATTTACCACTATGAGTTTCCCACCAGTCGCTTACTAATTCACCAGTCGCGTTGTCGGTGCTCTTTAATAACCACGCGGTTCCTCGGGAACGTATACAGGTAGTGTACACTCGGATTTTAATTGGACCTACAATAACTACATTCGTGTTAACACGCACGCCGAACGAGCGGGCGCAACCAACGAGCGATGTATAATCCGTTTTTCGTCAAATCGAGATAAATGCGTTTTTACAATAATAATATATATTCACGTACAATTTCACACGCGAAAGGGTTTCCAAAATATATATATATATATTTATTTATGCATATCATTCACTCCGGTCGCGGAACGTTCACACAAAGTTAATAATAAAACGCCACGCGTGATAATATTATTATGTTGTAATACGCTCGCCTGCAGCATGATAATAATACGAGTACATACTGTGTATAAATTCGTGTACGCAACAATACATATGGAACTCGATAAATTATTTCCTGTGATCGGATAGATTATTTTATTTGTCTTCCCCCTTCCCCTCCCCATCCAACCATCCATCTGTACTCGTTGCGTATTATATTAAAACGTTGTACTGCAGCTCGCGGTTTTTATTGGGTTTTAACCGAAACAAAAATTGTATTATCATTGAACTAATGTAAATTACATTATATTATATATATATTTTTTTTTTTTATGTACTTTGTCTTCCTTCGATTGAGTTTCCAGCGCGAAATCCACGCGGAAATTCTCGTATATTTCGATAGAAATATTGGACGTGAAGCGTACCGCGTTCTGAGCTTCTAAGAATTTTTAATCGTATGTAATGTTTTTATCATGCCATTCTGATGTATTTTTATCGTTTCATTCAAATAACTCAAAACCAAAATCTTTGCTCAACCGTTTTTTTTCTCCGGCCGTAAATTAAATTTTTCTACCAGCAACATCGAGAAAACCACTACAACGAATGACCGTCGTCGATTGTAGCTCTAAAGAACTGTGGACAAATACGCGAACGATTGCCGTCTTACCCGGAGTTGATGTATTAATAAACAAACGAGGCGCAGGTGGACGCAAGCAAATTGAATTAGTTGCACCGCACTCCCTGGCTTTTTTCCCAAAACTTAATTTATTTCAAACGGACCCGTGGGGTCTGTCACCCGTCGCATTCGGACCGATACATTTTTAAAAGTCTTCTTTCTAATTTTAATTAGTTCGCCGCAGCAACACTAATCTCATTATTCGTACTAAATAAATCCCTATTTTTTTGCTCAGAACAAAACACACTATTCTCTCGGTAAGAAAAACAACAGGTCTTGTTTCCACACCATTTTTACAAAACATCACACAAAGACGGAGTGTGCACACAAAACGCACGTGTAGCAATAATGCACACCGAAATACTCGTGATTTTACGGTTTAAGAAATAATCGGTTTATTCGCGTAATTGCGCGAGTACATGCGACCGCATCTGGTTGATAATAAAAAAAACCAGCAAGACCGAATTTTCGAAATGCTTACGTTTCACTTTGTTCTACAAATATTTTTGTTCGCGTGTTTTGTAACCAGCCCCACGTAAGCAACCTATGAGACCAGCTGTATTCTCACACGGTGTCTGCGATGTAGAGAAAATGTTATTTTTCCATATTCAATCATACACGATACGTATTTTAAAATTTTTTTTTTAACTATAGTTGAAAAAAAAAATTAGATGAAAAAAATGTGATATTTGTTTCTGTACGAATGCACGTTACACGTACAGTCTACTCGAACAAAAGCGGCTAACTGTATTTTTTATTTTAAACATTTTTACTTTGATATTGATATTCCATCAGAACCAGCACGAAAACAAAACATTTTCAATTATTTCTAAATTGAAACCTATATATTATTATTAATTTCAATGTCGGTATTCCGTATCTCGTGTTTTAATGATTTATTTTTTTGCTTATAATAATTATAAACATTTTACACAGCTTATACCAATGAATGACATTGATAATAATAATAAGATCTTATTATTATATAGGTTTAATAATATAAATTTGAAAAACAATAGTTTTCAGTAAATATTTATCCTACAGAAATAGTTAAGATTTTGTGTGAACAGGTTCTAGTTAAAAACATTGCTTCACAATTGATTTATTTTATTTTTTATATTTTTACAATTTTCAGGAACACTAAAGAAAATCCTTAAAAACAACTTTTCGATGAATAATTGCTTACTAATTGAGGAGCTTGTATAAAACGTTTTAAACCCTGTCGTATACGCTGATTGAATCAAACGTTTAGACACAAACACATAAGTAGAATTAAGGTACCATTTAATAACTGCGTAGTCGAGTCACACGACTACCACCGAAGACTCTCTTTATTTGTTAGTCTTCCGTCTTATATACATTTAGCCTAACCTAATTATACATATTATTGCTAACATGCTAATTTTAATTTTATAAAGTAGATCATAAATAAAAAGAACCGGATGGGCCTCGCTCTGCTGTACACTTGGGGGTGAAGTGTGACTCTTCATAGGATAGGTCATTATAATGGATTTGTTAAATTTGAATTCAATGATAGGTATCATTGTATACGAAAAACGATTCTAAATGGAGATGATATGTTTGTCTAGAATATAATACAACGTTATTTATAAATATTGTAATAAGTATATTTTATTTTGAAACGAAAAATTTAGAAAAATCGAAAATTTAAATTGTCTATAAATAAATATGTCAAAATACTTTGAAAACTTAACCATGTATAGAGAACGTCAATATAATTATTTGGTGAAAATTTCAAGTTGTTGCGGGTTTTCGTTTTTGAGTTAGAGCATTAAAAAAAATGTAATTTGTAAAAACGTGATTTTGCGTAAAATTTCCCATTTTTTCGTAATTTTTTTATCGTTTTTTTCGATATTTTTAAAAAGTATTGAAAAGTTGGATTTTTGACTAGCTAAAGTACCATCTACAAACACTTTCCTTTCAGAAAAGTTGCTGCTTAAGCAAATCGAAGCATTTTTACTGCCAAAAAAGGTGTCGTCAGACACAAAAATGAAAAAATAAAAAATAAAAATAAAAAAATTAAAAAAAAAAAAAAAAAAACACACACACATCATTGTAAAACCAATAGATTCCATCACTCCATTCAGAATCTAAAATGTTATCGTGACACTAATATACTTGTTATTTCTTCTGCTTCCTTTGACCTCAATTATTTTGTTGATTATTATTGTTGTGACTGTATGATACTACATTTTTTTTTTTTAACTGTTTTAAATTAAAAAATCGTGAAAATAACAAAATAACTCGAGAAAGCACATCATAGTACTAACCCTTTAAGGGACATTAAACGACGGAAAATCGAAAAAAAACGAACAGACAATAGTACAATATATCCAGGTGTATTAAATTTATAAAACTCTACTTGACAGTTATTCTTACGAAATGATATTTAACGGATAACATCGTATTTTTGTTTTTATTTTAAGTTGACCGCCGCAGTTCGGGATAAGTGATCATCTGGTTGCAATTTCCATCTACAACGTCGCTATAACCATCGACGACGATACTTAATGCGACTGTGACAAGTCTAACCATTATAATGATATTGACAATAATAATCGTTCAAGACAGCGTACCGTTTAGGGAATTTGTCGATAGTAAATTGTGGTACGATATTAATGCTCTATTGGCGGCTATAATCGCTGGGCTTACATTCGTGGTACATTTTAATAACCGTTCAACAGCCACCACGGTAACACACCCAAAACCTGTGTGCACGCTCAACGATCCTGGCCATACTTAAATGGTTTGATGTCGATAATGGAACTAGCTTTCAGGAGAAAACAATTATACTAATACGCGTACGGAATACGGAGAATTCAATTGAATTTGCTGCGCGTGTTAGCTCAGCATACGTGTGATCGTTGTCTATAAGCCAGGTACATTGAACTTGAACTACAGGTTTTTTGTCGACTAGTATGGCCGTACATAGATTATTCGATTTGTATTGTTGCACGTGTCGTAGATCGTACATCAAGTTACGGAATAATGTGTACCACCTAAACACGAAATTTCCAGTGTGGTGACGCGTTTTTTTGCACGTACACGTCTAACCTTACACGCAACGTTCGTCCGACAACACGGCGTAAAGGGTTTTCCACAAAACGTTCTTTGAAACCTATCCGAAATCAGTTTCTTACGGTCATGTGGTTTTCATTTACTCCTTCCCCTTCTCCTCATTTTTCTTTCACGACGTCTTGAAACTCTTTTTGAGCACGGTATATATTCGGTATCGGGAATGAAGTTACGCCTCGGTGACCAGCCCAGAAGATTCTGAGTGGCAAAATAACTTTATCGATCTAAGACATTTTTCAATCAAATATTTTTAATCCGTCAACTGGAATTTTTATTTTAATTTTATTTTTATTGTTTTATTTTTATTTTTTCATCCTTAAAAACACTTATACTCCACTTCGAATGCGCTTTTCTCGTCGAAACACCCTTAATGGTCCGTCATTGAACGTGTGCATTTCAAATCGAATAAATTACAGATAGGTAACTACTTCTTCCAAAACGATGCACTAAATGTATTCTTGATTACAGGTGGTCGTATTCCGTTTGTATGTTTATACTATTTTTGGTCGACGACCTTTTTTTATTTTTTACAAACGGATTTCCAAAGTCACGAATTCTGTCATCTTTGCATAATACGTTCTCGAACTGCGTTTCGACGTCGATGGTTATGATAATATTAACAATGATCGCGGTGATGTGTCCCCACAAAATTCAACGAGGTCATCGTTTCCTAAACGTCCTTTGCTCTACTGCTTGTTTATGAGTTATGAACAATTGAGGAGCAGTCGTTGTGTTCTCATCGATGCCTTAAAATGTCACATGTGTTCTCGACTACAGATTTTGGTGCACGTGTATATATTTATGGTAATTTAACAGCAACAGCCACAATGACAATAACTGTACTAATGAAGTGTATGATGTGCCAGTATACCGAACAGACAATACCCGTAGTAGCGCGAGAAACGTTTCTTGGTCCGAACCTGACAGACGGACCTGCACGAACGCACGCATTTCGCTTGTGACACGTATATAACGGTCGGTGGTGAATGTGCGCTACCCTTCTCGTCACCGCCGTCCCTCCAAAGGTGACAATACAATTACGCAACACGTCTGCAGCGACAGGAGGATGAATGAAGGTAAAAAGAGCGTTGTCGAAATCGCAAAAAAGTACAAACCCCATCCAAGTATATTGTTGTGCCTGTTTTACTTGCAAACTCTGACCACTTCAAAGCCGTCTCGCTGCTCCAACCACTTCGAAATAACATTCAGTCCCTCGATGTGGCTGCAGATATCGAAGACTTTTTTAGACTTTGGACCAACAATTTTAATTAATATGTTAATGTTTTATTTTTCTTAGTTACATTTAAGTTACAATTTATTATTAAAATTATAAAATAATAATTAATAATAATTATTATATGTTGGCCTTATGACTTAAGGGCTTTTTTTGATTGCTCATCCTGTCCATTATTACAATTTACCGTGTTGTTGTATTTTTGTGATGAACCGATTTTACCTAATAGTTTTGGCTATGTAAATAATCATAAAAATCATTGCAAGAATATTTTTTGGAATGATTCTTCAGAATTACAATTTTCTTAATAGTAAGTACAAGATATCGATTTTTTTTCATCAGTCCATAATACTTTTGTAATAGAAAATATTCATCCAATTGCAGTAATAGTTTTTACATACATTGTATAATAATATGAAAATAACGGAATTAAAACGGGACCATCTTCAAAGGACGGGACAAAAAGTGTCCCGTTCAGAGTTTATTGGGACAATGGAACATAATGATCAAGAAAGTGACAATCCCGTTTTAAACAGGATGCATAGTCACCCTAGATTAAGTACAACTATGCCATCTGAATCAATTTATACTCAACGAGTAACACTGCGTCCATGTCGAATTTAATCATTTTCGCGATCTCTCAATCTCGTCGTTTGGCGTTAACATGTTTTTATTTATTCACATATTTACAAACATTACGGGCTTGAGAAGCCCGACCGTCACTTTTGTGAATCCAAACATATCTCTCTAATGTTAGTGTTAAGTTCGACGTTGCACACTAACAAATCTGGTGGACGCTTTTTTCACGCGTGACAATCCGACAGCACATGCTAGGTTTTGATTAAAACAAATAAACACTTATTAAAAGCACACAGCTCTTGCGTCAATATTTTTATGGAATCCCGTCCGTTCAAAACGTATTTGATCACTGTTTTTGTCTTTACCTGTAGCACTTTGAGTACTATCAACAGTATTCGTTCGTGCAGTATTCGGTCTAAGTTCGTTGTTTCGAGGATGTTAAATATATAAATAAATATATATATATATATATATATATATATATATATATATATATATATATATGCTATTAATTTTCGCACAAAATAAACAGCGTGTGACGTCCTCAATAACGGGTATTACTCTTAATTGTACAAACAATAAAAATAACTTACTAACATGCGATTTTGAAACTCACGTAATACACTTTAAATGATGACGTAACTTATTAAGTAGTATATAATAACAGGAAATCCAAACAATTATAATTCGTAAGCCCAATAGTTTCGCAAACAAATTCCGTCAAAATTTTTGTTTTTTTTAAGAATCGTGATTGGTGTAGTTATTCCCTTCCCCTTTCACTCCTACCGAAAATAATTATTTCATTCACAAGTCTTAATGTTTTTGACCACGCATAAGTCTGGTTCATAATATAATTGATCGGTTTCGTTGCAATGTAATAAATTATTTTATCGCGACGTTATTTTTACGTTTTAATATTTATGAACTTTGCAGTAGAGTGCAAACTATCAACAACTTTGCTCTGTTGTTATTAATAATTTAGATAATGCACTGTATACTTTCTATCTCGATGTCTGTTTCTGATGTCTGTGAAACTATAAGGGTTGATACGATCGTGGACGTCGAAAAAAAGACAATAGTTCACTGACCGTAGAACTACGTAACAAACCCATGGTTGCGAGGGGAGGGGGAAATTACAGCACATTAAGGCAGAATGTAGTTTGGAAGCGAAATTTTATGAATGCAAAAAATAAAGGATCATCATTAATCTCATGAAAATGACAGAAGGTATAAAAATAAAAATGAAACGGATAAAACGTTAATTATCGAAGTGAAATAATGATAGTAAAAACTCTTTTAGATACTTATATTAAATAATAGGCACATTTTGAAGACTGTATTATTTAAAGCTGTTCAACGATTATATGAGATTGAAAACTAATACGGAATATTTTTGTCGAAATATATTTAATTCACAATCATATATTAATTTGCGAAAAGTTCGTTTTGCTTTTTTATGAAAAATTCAACTCAATTAAATTAATTGCTATAACATAGATTCTCATTAATCAATTGATTTAAATTTTAGAAAATGCATGTAAAAATTAATCAAAATAAAACATAGGTATGCAGAAATGTTTTAATATTAAATATAAAAAGTGGCAAGTGTTCAAAGAAAAGAAATGACAATACCACAATATTTATTTGGGTATTTTTTTGAAAATCAACCTATTTAATTAATAATAAATATGACGAAATTAGAAACAACAATTATAATTGCTATACTAACAATAAAAATAAATTATATAAGATAAATGATTGCGCAAGTAAATTATAACAATAAATTAAGAAAGCGCAGCCATCTTTTGTAGTCTACAAATAAATAAATACAATACTTCTAAATAAACATGAAACTTTATAGATATTATAAAAAAGAACTTTATGTCAATTCAGTTGCATACTATAGGGCTTAAATATGATTAATCTATAAATATTAAAAAGAAAAAGAAACAATAAAGTTAGCGTTCGCGAGTAGAGTTATACATGTAATGTTAAAATCTAGCGTAAAATAGCGAAAAAAAGAAAAACACTATAAGGTTTAAAAAGTGCTGTAAATTATTGAAAAGTGTACACATATATCAATTTCTCATGGATGAATATTTTATGATAGTAATTGATAACGATATGAAAACAATTTAAAGAATTTTAACGGCCAGGAATTATAAAGATAGGAAACAATAAAAATGTAAATAAAATTACTTTTCAAATGAGATTTTATAAATCCTTTACAGATAAATGTATTAAAAACACTGGTAAATAAAGAACAATCGAATCCATTAAGCTATATAGCTCGTAGGATCTGTTTGTTGTAAAAAAAAAAAAAAATTAATTAAAAATTAATAAAAAGTAGGTCGGTATGTAATTTTAATGCAAAGGTGGTAAACAAGCTCACAGTTTATTTTTCAATTAAAAGTAAATATTCCGTGGCGTTGACTAGATTATAAATATGACGGAAAAAATTTAAAATTTAAAATGTATTTACATAGATACCAATTTTTCTAAATAAACGTATTATTTTATACTTATTATAAATCATAATTCCATAATTATAGACGTGTGTTTAAGTATCATGTACCTAACTATTAATATTACTTTAGTTAAGACTTGACTAGTTATACGAACAAATCATTTGGTTAATGTGATGAATTCGCAATAAGAAATTACCTAGGGATGATTTTATAATGATTTATTACTCTTAAAACGGTTTTAAGATCGTTGACGTTTTCCGAAAATTAGTTTTTTTTTTTTTTTTTTTCATCATTTTTATTTACAATAAGACATTCCTAGCCAATAGGATATCTACATCTATGGATAATAAGTAATATAAAATTTTTGGCTATTTTAACATGATAAATGAATAGTAGAGGTGTAATGATAATAATAATAGTAAGAAGGCGATAGCGATAGTTAAAGTTGGTTAGACATAATGTTGACAAAAAATATTAGTGTAGATAAACAATAATTACATATTTACATTCTAGTTTATAATTTAATTTAGTAATTAACGAATAAGGTCGTGCGGACGGCCACGTCTTAGACGTCTTTGTGCTATTAGACGAATGTGTAGATTGAAGTGAATTGAGCCTGTTGATTTGTGGAGTGAACTATAGAAATTTGTGGCAAGGGTTCTTATGTGATCTTGAATTTTGGTAAGTTGGAGGTCCTGGTGTAGGTTTTCGTTACGTATAAACCATGGTGCGTTCGTTATAATTCTCAATATTTTGGAAAATTTGAATTTTTCTAAAGTGGGTGGCTGAACAGTTACCCCAGATTGGACAAACGTAGGTAATTAGTGACCCTAGTAATTGTTTGTAAATTAATATTAAACATTTTTTATGTATATCTGATTTTTTGTTTAGAATGGGAAATAACATTGAAAGGCGCTGTTAGGCTTGTTGTAGTTTAGTAGCTATGTGAGGTCCCCAGGTAAGCATCTTGTCTAATGTGACACCTAGGTACTTGACATAAGGCTGCCAAGGAATGGGATCGTTGTCAAATCTTAGAGGTAGTGGAGTAGAATAGTGACGTAGGCTACACTGCTGTACTTTTTGAGGCGTTAATGTGTATTTCGAGATTTTGCACCATTTTGTTAGTATATTTTAATGAATCTTGTAGATTGTTTGTTATCGCTTCAACGTTACGAGATTCACTATAAATAGCTATGTCATCTGCGAATAGGGCAATGTTTGTACGTGGTGACTGCAGTATATTATACATGAATATATTGAACAAGATAGGCCCCAGCTTGGAACCTTGAGGTACATCAGCAGAGATTGAATGGGGGTCAGATAAATTGTCGTTAATTTTAACTGAGAATTTCCTATTGGTTAGGAAGGAATTAATAACATTAAATAAATACTTAAGTGTATTTAAAAATTTTAATTTGTATAAGAGACCCTCGTGCCAAACTTTGTCAAACGCTTTTGAGACATCTATAAATACAACACAAGTATGGCAATGTTTTTCAAAAGAAGTGCTAATATGTTCTGTTATACAGAAAAGCTGTTGTACGGTCGAGTAGTTGGATCGAAACCCAAATTGAAATTTTGGGATAACATCTGCACTATTCAAATAATTTTGTAGTCTCGTATGTATAACTTTTTCGAAAATTTTTGATAGGGAGGTAAATAGACTTATCGGTCTGTAGCTATTCGGATTAGATTTGTCTTTTCCGGGTTTTTTTATTAGTATAATTGTAGCTAACTTCCAATTCAGTGGAAAGTGTCCAATGCGTCACAAAAAATTAAATAATGAAGTCATAAAGACGATTCCTTTGGCAGGAAGTTTTTTGAACATAAGGTTGGTGATTTAGTCGTGACCCGGTGCTTTTTTGTTAGGTAAATTTTTGATAATGAGCCTATTTTCATTTGGTGTGACGTAATCCATACATTTTTGAACTGAGTAATCAGGTAAATCTAATAACTTATGGACCCGTCTTTCGTTATTAATATCAGTAATTTGGTTGATAGAAAATGTGTTGTATAAAATTTCCGAAAAGACGTTACATTTGTCCATGTCGGATATTACTGCTTGATTTGCTGTACGGAGAGGGGGAATTGTGTTTATTTCCTGATTCAAAAGTCTTTTGGTCTCCTTCCATAAATTTGAGTCTCCCGGGTGCATATTTTGTAAATAGCTGTTATACGACGACACACGGTAGTTTTTTAGGACTGTTTTCACGTCCTTAGTGAGTTTATTCAATAATTTTTTATTTGCCGTGTTTCTTTGATTTTGCCAAGTCCGTCTAGCCCGGTGTTTACGTTGAATTAAGAGATATATATATTGTGGTAAAAACTGATATTTTTAGTATTGTGTAGCGTGGGCTTAAAGCACACTCGCGCGGCATCAGCAATGACTGTGGTTAGGTGATCGGACATTTGTTCTGCATATTGGATCGTGTTTATAGTTTTAGGTATTATTAAGTTTGTGTTAATTTGATTTAAGAATATATTCCAGTTTGGTTTGCCTTTTATTAATGAGTTGAATGGCTGATAAGATTGTGAAGACGAATTAATAGTGAATTTAACTGGAATACGGTCCGAGTCGAACTCAGCGAGAGTTTCTTGCGTGCAATTAAAAGGAATTGATTTTATTAATAACATATCTAAGATATCTGGCTGTCTATTAACATCTGACGGAAAATAAGTAGGCTCATTAGGAGCGTATATAGTATAAGGTGTGTTAGCTATAAAAGATAGTAATTTGGTACCATTAGGGTTAATTACGCGACAGCCCCAATTAGTATGTTTAGAATTCAAATCACCTGCCATTATAATTGAGTTGTTTAGACTCATAATTTTTTCGTAGTCCGAAATATGCATTTGGCGACTGGGAGGTTGATAAGCGCTGACTATGGAAACATATTTATTATTTAATTTAATTAACACTGCTACGGGTTCTAGGCACAGCAGGTTTAGATTAGGAATTTGTTGCTGTTTGATTTGGGCATGAACAAGAATAGCAACTCCACACATTGCTCGTGATTGTGTAACGCGATCTGCGCGGTGTATTGTATAACCAGGGAATTTAATTTTGTCTAAACTTGATAAGTATGTTTCTGTAATACAAGCAATATCTATGTTATGATGAGTAAGAAAGGCTTGTAGAGTGTTCCTTTTATTTTTTAGTCCGTTGGTGGTAGGATGGTATTATGTAGATCCATTTGAGTTTAAATGTATATTACTAAGGATGGCTGGCAGATTTTCTATTATTTTCTGCAATATTTGAGAAACGAATGTGTTGATTAAGGGTAACAGAGTTTTCATGAAGTCGTTATTTGTTTTATTTAATGGTTTATCTTTCAATTTATTTTTGGTTGTGGCGGCATATGAACGTTTGTCGTTACTTCGTTTTGTGTACTATTTGAGAATTACACCGGGAATTCTAATTTAGTATAATTGCTTGGAAATTGAGTAGCGTTTTTTGTTGGTATTGTTTTTTTTTTAGCTATTGCTTTGTAGAAGGTACAACCCCTGTAACTCGCTGGGTGGTCACTAAGGCAGTTTACACATTTTGGCGGAGTTTCTATTGTTTTTTGACAAGAACTGTAGTGGTGGTCACTTGTACATTTGACGCATCTGGGTGGCAGATGGCAAAACTTTTTCGTGTTGGAAAAACGCTGACCATTAGTACATTGAGGGATGTCCTTGGAGGGTTGCCTTGGTTCTACTACTACTATACAGTGTAAAAGTCTGTTTAGAGAGAATATCTCAGTAGATGATTTAGATAACAATACAGCTACGATAGGTATTGGAGTTTTAAATTTGTTTTGAAGACGTGTGACAGAGGCTACTTCAAATTTCAGTTGTTGGAGTTCTTTATATATACAAGCTTCAGATATATTTACAGATAGGTTCCTGATGATTACGGATAGTTGTTTGTTTTCTAGGAATTGGTAAGTGTGATATTCGATACTGGAATCGTCAAAAAAATTAGTTGTAGTTCTATAATTGTCAATCGAGTGCAAATTTAATTTGAGAGCAGATTTTGTGTACACGATAGAAAATTCTTCGAAAGTTATATTGTTAGTGATGTATGAAAATTTACATAATCCGAAATATTATTCACGTAAATAGGTGGAATTTTTGATCTAACCTGTGGTACTTGATTATTTGCATTTTCTGTAGAGCTGTCCATTTCGTCGTCGCCTTAAAGAGTTAACAAGGAATTGAATTTATTTTTACTTGTATATGGAGGAGTGAGAGCATCACTGTTAGTTCTCGTATTTTTTTTTTTTTTTTTATGTATCTGGAAGATTGCGGTCTTGAGGAGAGCTGTTGTTATTTTTGGAATTCATTGAAAAGATTAATAAGAAACACAGACGTTAGAATTGAACCGAGCGCTGAGGACAACCTGTTGCGGCGGCTACTGATAACCGAATGTGACGCCAATTAGTAATTAAGTACAATAATTATACTAAATATGATGCTTAATTATTTAACATTTTATTCAATTTTGATATATTTACTATTGAATAGTCAATCACTACAAAAAATTGTATTCAAAATATATATATTAATTTTGATTTATAAAACCCCACTAAAACAATATTCATCATTAATTTAAAAATGAAATAATAGTTACTTATACAGTTCTATTAAAGAAGAAACTCAACCTAAACGAAATTATTATTCTTTAAAATATTAAATCTATTTATTTCAATTATTTAACTTTGTACATTTGTTTTTTGATCAAATAATTATGTATTTTTGAACAACCAGCCAATTAATGGACTGCACAAAAAACGATTATATATAATCTTTTATTAAAAATAAATTATTATAGTATTGTATCGTTTTAACTCAAATATTATATTTTTTATAAAAGTTACCATAATTTATTAATGGTATTATTGTGAAACTTAAAAAATTCATAAATACATTTCAAAGATCGAAACATATGTTATTAGAATATACTATATTAAAAACAATTCAATAATGTTTCTAATACTTTAACTCACAAATCATAATCATCATGCTTCACCCTCCGATACCATATATTATAACGAATTCTGAGAAATTTCCTAATTTTCAAACCCATAAAGAAATGCTTGTTAAACTATGAGTCAACTTTACACGTGATCAATCAAAAATCAAAAATTAAAGTTTCACAGTTATTTTTCCACGTATGTGTACTATATATAAAACTTAATATTTGAATTTGAAAATTACATTTAAACTGTGTTTCTAATTATAAAAGTTTTGGAATAAGTGATGCAAACAGAACTGATTGTTCTCGAAAAAACTATAGTTAAAAAAATATTTTTACAACAAAAATAATTGAGAAATTTTTTCACCCCCAACATTCTGATACAGCTGTGTTTAGCAAATGCTATATTGTAAAGTATTTAAGTATTTATAGTGTAATTACTACCCTGTTCGAAAAGCGTCTAGCAAGAGAAGTTTCAGTGAGATCTACCGAATGACGGCAATTATGTAAAAACCATAGAAAAAATATTCTGCGTTTCCGCAAATAAATATACATACGAAAATAAAAACAAACCGATAATTTTTCATTAGCATTTCTCATTAGTAAATATTTTGATTAAAACTGCACTGCGGAACTTATGACATCAGCTACAGAGTTACCATTTATATCGACGCTAGTCGTCATAATGCAAATTTTACAAATCTTATTTCAATTAAATGCACTAAATGATAACTCAGCTGAGAAATCATTATCATTCTTTAAATTTTTATTTTCACTATAGGGTACCAAAATATCATAGCTGTTTTTTTAAGATTTTGTGAGAATATTATACATGTAAAAATAAATAAATTATTATTTTTAATTTTATCTAAATTAATATATTTTTTTTTCATTTAATTTAAAAATCACACATACAAATACACAAATATTGCTTTATACATTTTATTTATCTATTTTCTTTAAACTTGGACTGTAGCAAAGATAGAGAGTTTTAGATTATTTATAGAAGTAAGTATTCGATTTTGAGATGTGAAGTTTTATATTTGTACGTAATAATAATTTTAAAAGTTGAAAACGATTATCCATAGAGTTAAAAAAAAAAAAAATAAACACAAATTTATGTACAATTTAAAATATTTAGTTACATAAATGTTGAGGTCCTTTAAGAGAGCCTCTGATATAGATAAAGTTAAACTGAGATTAGTTTTCTAGATATAAAAATAACCATTTCACATTTTTTTTTTTTTTTGCATTACTTTGTTTATGATATAGACTATTTTGAATATGAAATTATTATACAGTGAAAATATATATGCTCGAATTTATTTGATAAGCATATTTTATTATTTGAATATTGGGCACATATAAACGACAAGGTTATTGTTTTTAAAAAAATTTTTTTTTAATAATTTTCTTTTATTTTTTATCGATTCAACTCACATTTTCGCAAGCAATATGAATGACGAATTTATACCACAAATGCAAATTTTTATAAAAGTAACCGTTAATATTGGATTTTCAAGAGAAGAAAAAAAAAACAATGAAAGCTTACAAAATGAAAAAGAGCAAATACTATACGTGTAGTGCATGATAATTTTAATTTTTAAAATGAAATCATGAAACGAACAATATACTCGTAAATAAAAAGCGTTTAAAAAAATATAAAATAAATATAATAAGTATATTCATAAATTACCTTGTTCTCGAAAAATTATGGTAAACAAAATAGTAAGCTGCCAGTAGAAATATAAATAAATGTATATACTCGTACGGAAAATTATGACGCTTAGAAATAAACATATTTTATACTCATATTTTATTTTATGCACTATGCTTATACAAGCATCAACTATCATAAAAATAATGAAATGAAATAAAAAAATTTACTAGCACTTTGAGTTAGTTGACTGGTACAAAAATACTAATTATAATAATTATAATCATAATAATAATAATAATAATAATCATAACTATCTTTGCGTAGTAATATCGTGTCAAATACCAATCGTAAATAAAACAGTATGATTTAAGTTATCAATATCGAAATGGCGTCATTTTAACGCGGTTGTCAGTCCGACACAAACAACCTTTGCAATTTCGACGAATGTAAAAATGATACGTTTTATAACATCTATCCAACGAAAATATTATTATTCTTTTATTAGACATTGTTGTGGTCCGTAAACCGTACGGCTACGTGTATGTCGCATCAGGTCAACGTATTGGATCTCTTCATGGCAAAAATACGATTCGCAGAATACTGTACACCTCCCCCGTTAATTTCTTACATAAGAACACGGAAAATATAGGTTCGGTACGAACAATGAAAATATGTGCATCTTAGCCTTTCGCGAGACTAACGAACAAATGTACTTCGCCGAGACGGTGAAACTATCGCGTTATTATCTAACAATGGTATCGTACACGATACAATCGTCGCGGTACAATAGTCGATTGCGAAACCTCTCAGTACCTTGCCTATAATCTGAAATATAGTTAATACTCGTCCGCCAACGCTTCACTTGACAATAATGTAGTAACAACAGTATTCATCGTGATATTATGTACTCGCGGACACAACGGTAATACTTCGGTTGGATGGCCCTAGACATCGTTTACAGCCGTAGACAAATTCCGTTCATTTCTCGTATTTGAGTAACGTCGACTTCATATCTCCAATATACGACCCTAGCAATGGAATTACTTCTTCATGGTGACTTTTGATCGTATACGATACTTCGATTATTTTTTTTTATCGAATATGTTATTATTATTTAATCTTTCAGAATTATTGATCGAATCGAGTTAAGCGAATCGGAAATCTGTGTGTATCCATCACACGTGTAGCACAAGGATTTATATTTTTTATATTTATGACTATCGATTGAATTCGACATTGAATTCACTTTTTCGATTTTATAACATTATCCGTATACAGATTAGCCACATTAAAATATATTTACATTTTCAATATCATTTATTTCATAAATTATGGTATAAATGAATAAAACAAAAAAGAGAAATTCGTTCTTTTGTAGACTTAATGATGAACCAAAATAAGTTTCAAAAAAAATAGTATCACATCAATAAATCATTCGGTAAGTCGGGAATGGCAGACTTCTAAACCCCTATGTTGCACATGTGATACATGGAAACAAAAAATTACTGCTTCAAATCCCCTTAAGGGAACCACTACACGGTACACGTGTAACGCACCATGTTCGCAACCAATATGATTACAAGCATTAAAGATAACGATTGTTTTCAAAGCTTTTCTTGTTTATAATCCAATCCGACGTTGGCTTAAGATTTTATGAAAACGGCGTTCGTAATTACAGTTTGTAATTCTAATAAGAGTGTGCAGTTTTGCTTTCGGATGGACGTGGACTTTAATG
The DNA here is from genome assembly GCA_034509805.1 of Sipha maydis. Classification (NCBI taxonomy): domain Eukaryota; kingdom Metazoa; phylum Arthropoda; class Insecta; order Hemiptera; family Aphididae; genus Sipha; species Sipha maydis. The sequence continues at coordinate 400,099 of JASXSY010001103.1, forward strand.
TTGTAAACGTCGTGCAAATCAAACAATTTGCAACAACAGTTATTATAGTGAAATAATAGTCTGCAAAAACATTTACTTTCAAAGGAATTTGTATGTGTGTCAAAGTCCAAATTATATGCCAAAATGATCAACAAACGGGTATATAATGGGTATTATAATTAAACGTGCACCTGAACAATAGTGAAAACTGGAATTTTTCAACATTGATCATGTGGAGAAGATCTTGAAGGTGGCTTACAAAAGAGCTTGGGTCCTCCTCTCTTCGAAAATAATTTATATGATGTTCAAGTTCCATAAAAAACGTTAAAACAATAATTAATATTCCGACCAACTGTATAGTATTGTGACCGTATAAGTATATCCTTTTAACGGAATAATACGAGATAATATTTTACAATTCAATTAATCAACTATACATTGTTTTCACGTAAGATATCACAATATTGTTGAAACAATATATTTTATTTTGTTTTATTCGTATCATCGGATGTGTTGCGAGGCTATCAATAAAAAATATTACGAGTGAAAATATCTAATTCTGCAAGAATGGGGGTGTGCAGATAAAGATCCCACTGATCAGTTTGCTACCAAGTACCTATGTGCCCATGCTGTAATCCTACAAAATCTTCGCTTATAACATTGAATATTGATACAACGATGCGCGTACACGTTTTAATGTAACTAAATTATTGTAACATATATTATTAGCGATGTGGATCACAGAATCGCAATGAATTCTCTTTGAATCGTGTCCGCTGATTAATTTTTGCGATGACTGAATCCAATAGCCAATCTCGCATAGCCGCCATAACGTAATTATAATGTCAATCCGAGGTGGCAAAATGTATATCATTATCTTAATTAAACGGGATTTATGCGCGGAGGGTGATCGACGATGCGCGCGATACGCTTATTATAATAATATAATGACAATGCTCGTCCGATTGACGCACGTCACACCGGTGTAAATGTTTAAACACCCTGCAATCTCGCCCAGTACGTTGCCACGGTGCGCTGCTTCGGTGCACGTTCGCTCGGATTGTTTAAGCTGAACCAGTAAATTTACGCGCAGAGGAGCGTCGGATAAAACGTGAAACATTTCATCACATGAATACTAATGCATGACCGACGGGCTGATTTCCATACTCGTCAGATGCGCGTGTACATAGACTCTACACCACCCCTAGCCATCTCAACCCACCACGACTTATGCGTGCAAGATCGTGAACGCATTTTCTGCAAATTCGATTTCAGGTTCGGTCTTGACGAGCATGAGGAACTCCTCAAAATTCCGACGCGTCATCTACGATATCATGTCCAATGCCACGTGCGTGAATTAAGTACGCGGAGTGAACGGCGTTAAGAGAGTTAACTGGGCGGAAAAAAATAACAGATAAATTCATTTTATAATCGACTGTATTGTTGTTCAAAATAAAACATACATATTCATCACCTTTGTTTTATTAGTTCAAGACTTAATGGTTTACCAAAATCTGTAATCGTAGAAGTGAGATTTCTTGTTAAACTGACCAGAGCCTTGAGCTCAATATGTGGAGCGTTCTTGGTTAATTTACAGCAATAAAACCAAATACATATACTGTTTCCTATGTATGTTATTTGCAAATAAAACAATAACATCATCGATAATTAAAATCCGAAAGAAGAATTTAATAATTGGAAAAAATTAAATCCAAAAATACTTAATCATGAAAATAGTATGAATACCGGATGAATATATTTAAGTTGAAAAATGTAATTAAAAATAAAAAATTGACTGTGCATTGGAAATTGAAATCAAAAATTAAATGGATAAATGGAAACTAATAAAGGAGATATGATGGAAAATATTTCAATGTTGTAATTAACTATGTAATATTTTATAGCGTTAACAACTTAGTTTTAAGAGCATCTAATAATTATTAGATTCTCTTAAACCTAAATATATAAATATAATAATTATAATTAAATTAGATAATCTTGTATGTGAAATATTCATAAATTTAATTATTCTTATAAGCAGTTATGATATTGTTATATCAACTAATTTAAAAAGCATGGTCAAACCACTACTACTAATATTTATCAAATAAATTACTAAATGGATTTATAAATTTCAAAAGTAAAAAAATTTATAATTTATAGAATAAAAAAAAAAAAATATTTTTCTATAATTTTTTATTCTACTCCATACATCTCCTATAAAGATCGAATCTGTCAAATTATTAGATGTTTTACTGAAGTTATTAATAAAAATGGTGATTTAAGAAAGCTATATTGATTTTATTAAAACAAAAAAAAATACTATAGCTACTGGTGAACCTCAACAATTTGAAGTAGATGGACTTAATATAAAAAACTATCACGGACAAGATTACAGTAAGTTAAACATGGCGAGAAAATACCAAGGTATTTGTATTACTGTATTTCTGTATATAAGTTATCAATTATCATGTAATTAATTAATTAGGGAGGATACGAATATTTGTAATGTAGCCTCAATGCCTTATCAAAACGGCACGGCTCTGTACATTTTTCGTATCAATAGTTATATTTTCAACACTGCAAACACTTGCGCGGCTCGCGTGGTCTGGAGCAATATCGAGAAGCCGATTTTTGTGCTCGATCCTACCCAAAACATATATCTATATATCTATATCTAGTAGTTATTGCTACTAATAAAATATGGCCTCTAAACTATCCGCCGTCTCTATAAGATGATAAAGACTTACCCGGACCAACCTGCGTCTCAAATGACGAACTATTACCGGTCCTCTGATACGGTGTGCATTCCGATGTTTAGCCGTCACCGCAAATCAGAGGCATTCTCAATATATTTCAATGAAGGGGATGAAAAAAATGGTTACAAAATAAGCCGTAAACAAAAAAAAAAAAAAATATTAATAATAACTAGTCAATATTGAAAACACATATCAAAAGTAGATAAAACGAATATAACCTATTTGTAAAAAAGAAGAAAAATAAAGAACCTTGGGGGGGGGGGATTTATCACCCTCTGTGAGAACGCCCAACCCGCAAATCGATATTGTTAAATAAATTACAAAATCTTGATTTTAATTTTTTCGTTCACTTTATCTATTTATGTTTATGCGAAATAATTATATATTCGCGCATAAAAGTTATTATTACAACGCGTTATTATAACGCCGAAAAAAAAAAATGTTAACCTTAACCCGCATATTTAAACGTCATTTAAACAGTGAATTATATATGTCAAAATAACTTTCGTTTAATCTTTAAACGGGCGGCAGTACGACTAACCAAACATGTAGACAACATACTACTAATATTATAATAAAAATCGATGTTGACGGGATAATTTAATGATGTAGAGTCGTAGCGTATCGTTTATACCTAATGATTGTTATTACGGTCTAAAAGCACTAATAGTGTTTGTACAGCCGATCACCCGCGCTGGTGTATAACATTATATCGTCACGGGGTTATTATTTTGTTCGTAGTAAGTTGGTTGGCTATGATGATTAACGTTCAAAATGCGTCAGTAACGGAGAAACTTGTACGAGAAATGCCCGCAACGACAATATTTACGAGTGTCACGCGAAAACGTTCGTCATTTCATTCGGAAACTTTCCACAACGTTTATTGTTATTAATAAAATAACATTATAATAGTAATGACTAAAGTTTAAAACGCTTTTTCCCTTGTCCTGTTCTGATGATTATGAATCATCTTATTATAACTTATGTATGATTGAAAGAAAACGCTCAGGGGATGCAACGCCTTTATCGTGATTGTTGCAACCGATTACAAATTTGTTCTAAGTAACTACAACGTGATACCATTTTTCCGAAAACTCAGACCTGGCGTTTTCATTGTTTCATTTGCTTCGATTCGTTACTTCTACGAAAGCTTGATTAAATAGGATTAATTGAACTACAACAAGCTTGAGTAGCGTTTAATGGGTAAATTATTTAAAATTTTTTAAAGTAATTACTTTTAAAGTTACCGTTTAAACAGAGTTTACAACGCAATTATATTTGGTTCGAAATTTTCATGAAATCAATTAGAAGAAATTTCTTAAACATTAAATATCTGTATAGTATCAACATTTGAAAATTTTAAGTTAACATTATAAAAACAAACACAGTTACCTACTATAATTATCGAATAGTTCACAATAAAATTAATTTAACATTATAACATCTAATTTTAAATGTTATTCATATTTTAGTTTCTGTTGAAAATTAATTTATTCTGGGAATACAAGTATAAGACGCTTATTTATCAAAAATTAAATTTGCTAAGTAATTTTAAATGCAATGATATTTAATAAAGTCATTAAGTCTTTAAATTTGAAATGTAAAAAATAAATACATTTACTCTGTTCAATTTCGTAAACAAAGTAATAATTTAACTTAGTTTACTAATTTTTATTTTTAAACAATATAACTGCGATTTTATAGCACATAGAATAATACCTGCAAACTTTAAATAGGCATCCTTTGTAATCTCGAATTTGTAGTATTTTGTAATTGAATAATAATTCAAAACATGGTTATAAGTAAATATAATAGATAAAATGTACAAAGAAGATTTTACAAATAATGAAGTATTTGAGACAACTAAGTGCACATCACAACGAAATATAAATTGTTACAAATAACTATATACATTTGTATGATTACTTATACGGCTGAAACAATTAAAGATTTAGCTTTTGATTTAACTTTTGACTGAGGTATTTTGTTTGAACTCTTCACTAGAGTGATACAACTAGTCAAAATATACGTATAATTGAAACTAATAACTTCTCTATTAATTTTTAATTTTTTCGAATAAAATTGGTTATGTAACCAACCTGAAAAATCAATAGTTTTCTAATTAAAGCGTACAAACCCTACACGGTTCGATAATTACGTGCGTCATATAAAATATAATCTTTTTCTTTGACCTGCACACGTAAAAACCACAATCAATTTTTCAATACGCCTTTATTCTATAACAAATTGATAAATCGCGAAACGTTGACACAATACGCGTTTCCATATTTGCAGAAGCATTTTGATGGCTCTGTGAGCTTTATCACGAACATGAACAGCATATTCCATTGAAAGTATAAACGAAATAATGGTAGTATTAATGTATAACAATGACGTCAGAAGGTTTGTAAACCCTTCTTTTGGAAATTAAATATTACCTAAAGCACAATATGCTACATGGAATTTTAATTCGAGCACTTCAACATTACCCATTGAATAGAATTTATCGTGTAACTGTGATCAATTATTTATGCCGTATTGAACGTGACGTAGAAAAAAACCGACACTAAATGTCATTAAATATAGAATATAATATAATTTAATCATGCCAAAATTAATGTGAAAAACCTAAACGGTTGGGAATAAATTATATTTGGACGACGAGAAAAAAAATCCAAAAATGTTAATTATCGGTTAAATATTTAAATCCTTTAATAACTAAAATATTGAACAAAATGAATATAATTCTGCAATTGGGTTTATACGAGCTGCTATAGTTTTTGTTTTGGTTGAATTAGTTTCTTATACAAACAGAACGTATACGCGGTCTGTTTTGCATACTAAAGTTGACAAAACATGGTTATAGAAACGTCTGGCATTCTGATTAAACAAAAATATTTTCCCATTGAATTATATTCGCAAGTGCTCGATTCGAATATTTAAAAAGCACAGTGTACGCGTCATTCACATGTGTATGATTTCAAACCGATGGCGTTAAAATAAAACATTTAAAAACGTCAAATCACTGCGAGTGTCTCGAAGAACACATAAAGAGTATATCAACAACTGAAAGTTTATTTGCAGAACATTATAACAAGAATTACAAAAATATATATATATAAATAAAAAGTGAAAAAAAATTGAATCTTATGGTGAACAATGTTATAGCTTTATGAAGATTATGCAAAGAAAGGGGTATATTTCTCGTATTTTTCGTCGAACACATTTTTTTGTATTATTTACATAATTCAATGAAGAAGTTATGTAAACCAAAGAATGTCGAAAACATGAAATATGAATTGTGAGAATCATTGTTAAGCATATAATCTTAAAAAATTACAATTGTACACTTGCGCTCATAGCTGTTAATGATTGTATTCAGATGACTAAATATTATTTTTTTTTCCCTAATTTAATTGAATTTTTTCATATTAAATTACGATGTTACTTAAATTTATTTTCGTCCAAACATTATTTAGGTCGTGGTATTTCGTCTTCATTTAACGTAAGCCTTTGTAATTATAACCATTGAAATATAATATACAACTTTCTAATTTTGAAAGTCTAATATATCGACAGAACATTATTTTGACGACGATAATATTATTATGCTGTGATTTTATAATAATTGTTTCACTTTTCGTCCCTGCAATTAAGACGTGTTAAGTAAAATTCCAAATGGTAGACTCTTATTTTTGCGACCGCGGTAAAATAAACGTCATGCGAACATGGTATCTAATGGTTGTGGGCTTAATCATATAAATTCAACGTGTTTCTTTTGTCCCTGCTGACCGATGCCCGACTGAATTACAATGATTGAAGTTTGTCGTTCAAGTATAAATAATATACTCGTATGCGCGTTGACCACTGTACACCTGCAGTAATGATAATAGCTGTGACCAATGGCTATTAATATTTTTCTACGCTGACGCATCGTTTAAAAGCAAAATATTTTTCAACGTATCGTAAAAAAATTTAAAAAAAACTATAAGCTGGAAAAGAACATATCAAAAATATGTTTGAAAACAATTATAGATAATAAAACGCACGTCTACGATTGCCAACAGGTGTTTTTATTATTTTTCCTAGAATTTTTTTTTTTTTTAGATAAAATTATATTTTTGAAAATAATTACAGATAAACCATGACACGAAGTTCAGCACAATATTTGTATTTCAGTTTTTATTTTTCTTCAGTTGTAAGTTTTAATGTAAACATCAGGGATGTATTGAAACGTATATCCGTATGCCCATCAGCAGATTTTTCGGTTTCCACAAATACCATATTTAAATTATTATTTTACGGTTATTCGCTTCTAAAATAACTTGAAAACCAAAAAAATAAATAAATAATTTAAGTGCATATGTGCACTATAAGTGCATTGGAAAATATTTTTATGAACTATGAACGTTGAATACAATTTTGACGAAGATGACAGTATACGCTGTGTTTTATGTATTTTAAGTACAATTTAGAAAATAACATTTTGAAAATATATGTTATTAAATATAATATTAAGTATAGACATTTGCTGTAATGTATATAACAAAGGCAAAAAAAAAAAGTATAGACATTTAGACCATGGTTCTTAAATATGCATCATGCAATTTATAATGCATGACAAATGTATATCATGTGGTGTTATATTTTATAAACTTGTTAGAAGTTATAAACGTATAAAGAATTAATTAATTTTAATCGAACGTACCGAGATAAAAAATTGTCAAGTGAAAAACTTTTTTTAGGATTAATATCTAAATTTTTTAGTACGTGTGTATATATATATATATATATATATATATATTATATACATCATTATGCTCAAAAACATTCTACCGCCCAAGACTTACTCATCAACGCCCTACCACCTAAAACATGTGTTCGCCGAGCCCTCAGAACCTCTTCACCACTCCATTGGTGGAGAGAAAGGATATCGCCTACATTGAGAGTCACAGTGTAGTATATAGCAGGCGCGGATTCAGAGGGGGGTGCTAGGGTGCTATAGCACCCCCCTTGGCGTGTTGCAACCTGGTTAAAAACAAATATTTTACGCTATATGTACTTTTCAGTGGGTCGAGTACGTTATACTAAATTGGTAACAAAATAAAACTAATATTTTTTTTTTATATAAGTAATTTTTTCCTCAACAATACTGATAAGTGATAACCAGAAGTGACTGGAACGATACAATATCACAACCCACGGGTATCATACATGAATATTGTGTTTTGGTGTCACACTGTTTAAATCATAGACCTATAAACTAAGTTTAACTTAGTTTATAGGTCTATGGTTTAAATCAAAGATATTTTCCATGATGTAGATAATACCACAAAATAAATGAATAGATAATACTACCTATAGTAGTTTTCATTGAATACCGATTATATTATTTTAAACCACCGGTATTATTTGTATATTGCTTTGTTATCATAAATTTGAAAATAATATTTTGTTCATTTGTTGTATTATACCTGCTTATTATTCATTATTTAATTAATAGTACTTTATTGCTTAATACAAAATTAAAAATGGAACAAAAGAAAAGGAAAAATCTTATACATTCTTATTTCCAAAAAAAACAAAAGAATAATGATAATAAACAGTTACAGAATGAAGTAAGTTTGAAGTTAATTTATTTTTTTTATTTTTATATACATAATATATAAAATAAATTGCTTTGCACTTAACGCTTATGAAAATTTTCAAGTTGGTAAATGTTGAATCATTAAAAAAAAATGCACTCACAGTTGCTTTAGGATCAGAACATTCAGAACATAAAATTTTTGATAACATTTGTCCTTCGGTAATAACTTTAACTTTTGTAGTATTTTTAATGTATCATATTGATAAATTAATTCATTTTACATCAATATAATACATACAATAATTTAGTATTTGCATATTATGATTGTTATATTGCTTATAAAATATTAGGTAGTAGTTTGTGAAAATAAAACTGCTTCTGTCAATATGAATGCAAGTGATATTGGTGTTGGTGTTGGTAAGAATATATTATCAGATGAAGAGAAATTTATGATTCTTAAAAATACATGGGCTCCAAATGTAGAGTATAGTTTTCCAGCTATTAAACAAGGGAATCAGACTAGATGTTTTCAGCTTGATTGGCTTAGACGCTATAATTGGTTAGCTTACAGTGAACTACAAAATGGAGGATTTTGTAAATATTGCGTGTGCTTTGCTCCAAGTAGTGTTTCTAAAGCACATCAGGTAACATTATTCTTTGCTATAATTTCTAATGTACATTACATTAAAAATAAAATCTTTTTAATAAAAATACTACTAATACAATTTTAAAAAAAATTATATTGTACGAGATGTATTTTAATTTTCAGAAATTAAGTACATTTATTACAACACCTTTTGTTAATTTTAGAAAGGCTACTGAACTATTAAACAAACATAGAAATAATGAATACCACTTATTGTCTGCTGAGAAAAGTAGCGCTTTCATTGACAACTATAATTCTAGTAAATCTGTTAAAACAATTTTAAATAAAAAATCCATGGTCATTATCGATAAAAATAAAAAACGTTTAGTACCCATAATAAAAAGTATTATATTTTGTGGTCATAATAACCTTCCACTAAGAGGTCATCGTGACGATGGACAATTAGAAATTAACTCTGCTATAACCGGAAATCAAGGTGTTTTTCGCAGCCTATTGGCTTTTCGATTAGATTCTGGAGATGAAATTTTACGTGAACATTTAGAAAATTGTACAAAAAATGCTACAATGATTAGCAAAACTGTGCAAAATGAAATAATTGAAGTTATTCATGAAGTTCTTGTTAATAATATTGTAACAAATGTTAAAAAATCAAAATATTTTTCTATACTATGCGATGAAACAACCGATATTAGTACCAAAGAGCAAATAACATTTTCTGTCAGGTAAATAATGTTTAAATGTTTTTATATATTGTGTAATTTTTTTATAAAATTAAATTTTAACAAATAACATTCATTTTTAAAATTTAGGTATGTGGACATGGAAAAATATGTAATTAAAGAAGATTTCTTAGGGTTCACAGTATTATTTTCCACAACAGGCATATCTATTAAACAAGTTATATTGAAAAAGTTAAATGATTTTGGTTTAAGTTTGGCTAATCTGAGAGGCCAGGGTTATGACGGTGGCTCTAATATGTCAGGTATGTTTTATTATAAAAGTATGTTATTAAAGTATATAAAGTATGTTCTTATTAGTTGTTACTTATGGGTTATAGGTGTGCATAACGGTGTGCAAGCACTTATATTAGAAGAACAACCACTTGCTCTTTATACCCATTGCTTTAGCCATGGATTAAATTTAGCAATTTCAAAAGCATGCGAAATACCAGCAATTAGAAATATGTTTGGAATAGTAGGTTCCGTATCAGTATTTTTATCTTCATCTGCGAAACGCAATAACACACTAATTAGGGTAATATCTAATGATAGTACTGAATCTCATCCAAATAAAATGAAACTTAAAGCATTGTGTGAAACTCGCTGGGTAGAAAGACATAACTCTATCAATACGTTTCATGATTTGTATAAATTTATTTTAATTGCACTTGAAGAATTAGAAAAAGATTCTAATAGAGAAACATCCTATAAGGCAGCAAATTTTAATTCTAGTGTAAGAAGAAGTGAATTTCTAGTGTCTCTTGAGATAGTAGCAAACTTATTTGCATACACCAAGACCTTAAGCATTCAACTGCAAAGTTCTAAACAAGATTTATCAATAGCTAAGAAAAATATTAAAAATATAATAGATCTTTTTAATAGCATACGGAAAAATCCTGAAGGTACATTTGATTCTTTATTTGAGAATGCAGCCAAAAAAGCTCAAATGTTTGGAGAAAAAATAAAAATCCCACGACTTTGTGGTCAGCAAACTCAAAGAAGTAACATAATTGTTTGTGAGCCTATGGATTGGTTTAAAATTACAATATTTATACCATTTTTGGATCATATTATACATGAACTTGATTCTAGATTCAATGAAAAGTTGAATAATATTATTGCACTAGAAGGTCTAATCCCTGCAAACATTAACTTTTATGATACTAAAAGTATATTAGAATCCGCTAAATTGTATTGTGAAGATATTAAGGGTTCAGATTTAGAATTGAAAGCGGAAATACATTTGTGGAAAAATAAGTGGACAAACATTAAAAATAATCCGCAAACTGCAGTTGAGGCATTAGAATACTGCAATGAATTTTTCCCCAACATAAAAATATTATTACAAATTTTTGCCACGTTACCAGTTTCGACAGCTACAGCAGAAAGATCTTTCTCGACATTGAGAAGGTTGAAAAATTATTTACGGTCCACTATGTCTGAAGTACGTCTTAATGGTTTAGCCATGTTAAACATTCATAAAGAGATAGATATAAACCAAACAGTTGACACCTTCGCTCAGAAAAAAAAAAAGGAGGATGGAATTAGAAGATTGGTCAAAATGACCTAAAAATTGTTATTTATTTTTATTAATTGACTATAAATAAATTAAGAATACAATAAGTGGATGTGAATGATGTGATATAATTCGTTTAAATTATTATTTATTTTTTTTTTTCTACAAAGATTTATTTTTAAATAAAGGTATTTGTTTTAGATGTATTTTTAAAGTTGTCACTTATGTTTATTCATTTAAATATTAAGCACATAATTAGGACTAAAAAGAGCTATGCCATCAGGATATAGTGTACAGATTACAATTATACCTTAACCCAAGCACCCCCCATAAAAAAATCGTAGATCCGCCACTGGTATATAGTAACACAAAAGTGTAACCAATCCGGTTGATTTGTTGCGAACGAAATGGAAACCTAAATACACAAGCACACCAGGTACATACGCGATTTATAAACGCGAGTGTTTCTAACATAAGATTCATTTTTAACAAGTATATTTAACGTATAGATACACAGCACTCGGATATTTGGCGTAAATCTAAATGTTGTGTAGTCGCCGTGCAATAAGTGAAAACAAAATTAATTTAATTATTGCGCGAGTCTTATCTATTTATGTGAATGATCGATAAATGTTGACTTTAATTTGTGCATGTTGAATCTGTGTTTCGTGATCAGTGGAACAGAACAGATTTTACTCAAATATATTCAAAAATTGAGATGAGTCTATGCAATGGTATCCGGTCAATTCATCGCGAACAATTCATCGCGGTAAATACATCGCGAACAATTCATCGCCAACAAATTCATCGCGGGTCAAATTCATCGCCGTAAAATACATCGCAAACCATAGTTAAATTGAATAACTAATATTTTTATCTTAATAATTTCACTTATTGATAATTAATTCTTAAATTATAAATAATTGTTTGGTCAAGGTGAGTTATTGTAGTAACTTGTACCAATATTATTATACAAAAATATTGACAGTATACCTGATTTGGACTTACGATAATTATTATTATTATTATTATTATTACTTATTTACTATTTATATTTTGTATTTAATTTCACATGTTTTATAGCAATAAAATTATTTTACCTAGAAGAAAATAGTGTCATAGTTAACATTCATTTATAAATACAATAACTTACTTTGACCAAACAATTATTTGAAGGCATTTTTATAAATTAAGAATTAATTATAAATAAGTGAAATAATTAAGATAAAAATATTAGTTATTTAATTTAACTGTAATGCGCGATGTATTTTACGGCGATGAATTTGACACCGCGATGAATTTGTTGGCGATGAATTGTTCGCGATGTATTTTACCGCAATGAATTGACCTAGAACCCTATGCAATATTTATTATAATTGCATAAATTAATATATGGTGAAAACGAATATTTAATTATTTTTATTACGAACTCAAAATGTATGACAATAATTATTAATATAACAACATTTTAAAATTATCACGTTGTACTATACCAGTGGTTCTCAACCTAGGGGATGCGCCCCCCTAGGGAGGCGTGATAAAATTTCAAGGAAGGTGTGAACATTTTTAAAAAGCAACAACACATATAATCAAATAAATGAAGTATATAAATATATATATTAAACATTATTAAATTTTACTATGGCAAAGGGAGCGTGATATTATAAAATAGTATGAAAGGGGGCATTTACCTCAAAAGGTTGAGAACCCATGTACTATACTAACATAAGAGCGTCCATATATATTTATGGAATAAATTATAAGTAGGAAATTTTGTCTCCTCCACAATCTCATGATTTTCGAAGACCAACTACTTCTTTCATAATGCCTAGTATTCAATTTTTTGATAAAACAATAAAATTATAATCGTCGAAAATCTTTTTGGAATCGTTTAAGATGATGTTTCAGGTCCTGCAATCATGTCCTATAATTATGTGGCCTTAGAAAATTCCCCAGAATGCGCAATCTCTTTTTCCGTCATCATGTGTATGTGTGTTTCGAAGTGTGTCGGCAATCTAACATTTATAAACTGTCTAGACATACCAAGTATGTGTATGTTTTCGATCGAATTGAACTGCTGCGGATGCTCGATTTTTACGACGTAAATATATGGGAGTTTATCGATTCCGCCGAACATTTGTATATATTGATTGTGCTGAATATTTTTATATATTGATGCCGCCGAAGATTTATATATTTATATAAGAATATAACATATATATATTAATATTAAAACATTTTCGGATTTTGTAAATACATAATATTGTTTCCAGCAGATGTCCATTTTCGACGATCCCGACAAATTTTATTATTAGCTCAGCTGTGAACTTATACTGATTATTTTCATGTAAGTAAGATTGGTATATTATCATTGGTATAATATGACTAGTTAAATTGAATCCATAAGGTGATTAGGTTTTTATGTTCTGGTTTTTCGTGTAATTTCAACAAATTATTAATACTATAGATTTATTCATCGTAATCCTACTTTAGTAACGTCTATAATATTATATTCATGTAATCGTTTGTGCGTTTTATTTTGTTTTATTTTATTTTTTTTTTTTAATTTGTTGTGCCTATAGGTACGTTAAAATTATTTAAAATTTTTATTTAATTTAAATGAACTTTAAAATCGTTTATAACAAGAAAGCAAAAATGTATTTATAATATTTATTCTATAAAATGTATAATATACATATCATGTTCTTTTTCTTACTTAGTTTCGTGCCACTATACCGTCGTGCTAGCGGACCCGCACATTTCACCGTGGACCTATTCACCGCAGACCGGTTCGTCGCAGGACCACTTTGCCGCAGACCGATTCGCCGCTGTACCGTTTCGCGCCAGACTATTCACCGCGACTGCTTCGCCGCCGGACTACTCGCTGTCGGGCTATTCGATACGAAGAAAACCTCCCCACGAAATATTATTACAAATAATGTACTTAAATTATTAAAGATTAATAAACAACAATACTAAGATTATGATATTTTTTCAAACCTCACCACCCAACTTTTTACATGCGTTCATCCCTGATTGACACTCTTTGAGTTGTGAAACATTAATTTTCATAAGTTCCTTAATTTAAATCAAGTACATTTTAACATCCCTAAAATATAATTTGCAGCTTTAATTTCCATTTGTTCATAAGCAACCATGGGCTTGCATACTCCTCTAGGGCAGAAGATTTTTTCAGAGCGCATAATATGGACAAAGTTTCGAAAACCAACACTTATGGAAAAAAAAACTAACAACATTTTTTGTACATACGATCTACGTTTACGGCTTGATATAATGTGACAAAAATTATAAAATTATTAAATGCTTTTCGTTTTTATTAAACACGTAATTATGAAGTTTTCAACATAAAAAAAAAAAAATTTTGAGAAACCTATAATTTTCTAGGTAATAAAAATTAATATCCTTAATGGAATTCTAAATTATCAATATTAAACCATTGATTATAACATAATTAATTAGTATTAATCAAATTGATAAACACATGTAAGACTCCTTGTAATACCATCATACAACATAGGTTAGTCGTTGGTAAGTACCTATGATTAATTTGATGTCGAGATGACCCGTTGACCGTCGTATTACATACATGATTATGAGATACTTATATCACTACATATCACTGTATAATGATTTTTAACTGTTTCAACAATTAAATAAATAAACAACTAAGACACACAAAAGTTAAAGTAATAGTAGTACAGAATATATATACATATATAATAATAAAATAAATAGAGTATACATAGTTATAAAATAAAGTTATACAATGATATGTAGTGATATAAGTATTTCATAATCATGTATATAATACAACGATCACCGGGTCACCTTGACACCAAATTAATCATAGCTTACCTACGACTAACCTGTTGGATGATGGTATTACAAGGAGTCTTACATGTGTTTATCAATTTAATTAATACTAATTAATTATGTTATAATCAATGGTTTAATATTGATAATTTAGAATTCCGTTAAGGATATTTATTTTTATTACCTGGAAAATTATAGGTTTCTCAATTTTTTTTTATTTTTATGTTCAAAACTTCATAATGACGTGTTTAATAAAAACGAAAAGCATTTAATAATTTTATAATTCTTGTCACATTATATCAAGCCGTAAACGTAGATCGTATGTATAAACAATTTTCTCTGTTTTTTTTTTCCAATAGTGTTGGTTTTTGAAAACTTTGTCCATATTATGCGCTCTGAAAAAATCTTCTGTCCCAGAGAAGTATGCAAGGGCATGGTTGCTTATGAACAAACGGAAATTAAAGCTGCAAATTCTATTTTAGTGGTGTTAAAATGTTCTTGATTTAAATTGAGGAACAAATGAAAATTAATGTTTCACAACTCAAATAGTGTCAAAAAGCGATGAACGCATGTAAAAAGTCGGGTGGTGATGTTTGAAAAAATATCATAGCCTTAGTATTGTTGTTTATTAATCTTTAATAATTTAAGTACATTATTGATAATAATATTTCGTAGGGAGGTTCTCTTCGCATCGAATAGCTCGACAGCAAGTAGTTCGACGGCGAAACGGTGCGGCGCACTGTCTGGCGGCGAAACGGTCGCGGCGAAATATCCGGGTCCGCAAAATAACAATAAATATATCGTCGGGCTTAGATAATTTTGTCGCTTAATCAGACAATGATATTTTTTCCTACTTACGAGTAGCAAGAGTTACATATGTATTTTTTTCCATGTCGTACATTCTCATGTACACCATTATGTAAGTACCCAAACAAAATGGTAATCATCGCCAAGTAAATTGTTACATATTACAGGTAACTGATATATATTTTAAATATACATATAGATATCTTATTTTCCATATCAATATAGTTTATTAAAGTATAACATTTTGTAGCAAAGGCGCCGCCAGAAACTTCATCAGGAGAATGCAACGTGCATAGTATAAACTCTGAATTTCTAAATAATGCTTAAATTGTTAAAGTTCAAAATATGGGATTATTTTTTATTAATGTATGACAGTACAAAGTTACTTTAATTGATAATCACATACGACCAACAAATTAATACATAATAATGACAAAAAGGTTTATAAAGATGTGATAGATGTATGAACTGAGATGGTGTGTTGGTACCAGATGGATGTTGAAGTTGTAGTCCCAGAGCAACGACGAGTCAATGGCGTTGGTGGAGCAGACGACACAAGTCGTACCGTGGTCGCATAGCGAATATCAGACGGGTGATGAGAAAAAATAATAATAATGTCAGACGCTTTATGTTTTGCGCCGAGATGTGTTCTAGAAGACTCCACGATCACAACAATAAATAAAGAAGATAAAAATTTAAAAAAAAAAGAAAAAAGACTACGCGCGGTACCGAATTCTGCAAACTCCGTGGTGGCGGCACCGTCCCCCCTCCAGGAGTACAATAGACACAATCCCGCCGCGCCAAATTTAGATAATGATTTGTATCCAACAACTTGGTATCACCTTTAAATAATGATACATTTTTTTGGCATCTTATGCTTTCGATAATTGTTCTAGGATATGTATTCGTTGCAATGTGAATTAAAAGTGAAATTAAAAAGAACCGAATGGGCCTCGCTCTGCTGTACAGTTGAGGGTGGAGTGCACCTCGTTTATAGGATAGGTCATTATTACAATGGATTTGTTAAATTTGAATGCAATGATAGATATCATTGTATACGAATAACGATTCTGAACGGAGTTAATAGGTTTGTCTAGGATATAATACATTGTTATTTATAAATATTATAAAAAGTATATTTTATTTTAAAAAGAAAAATATATTTTTCAATTAGGATGGGTTGGCAGTTGCATACAGCGACAATTTGAGTGAAACGATCTCCAAAATTTTTTAGTTACGATAAGTTTAACTTATTATAAACCTTGTATTAAATTTTCAAGAGTTTTTGGTCTGCCAATTAAATTTTATAGATGTTTAAAAACAAAAATTTTACAAAAATCGAAAATTTAAATTATCTATAAATAACTTAAAATATGTCAAAATACTTTGAAATCTTAACCATGTATAGAAAACGTCAATATAAAGATTTGGTGAAAATTTCAAGTTGTTGCGGTTTTTCATTTTTGAGTTAGAGCATTTTAAAAAAAAAAACCGATATCTTTGTCAGTCTAGAATATTATACATTATATTATATTTTACATGTAATTTTTTGTCAATATTCGCTGTTCAAACGCTTATAAAAAAAAATTGTGCCTATGGATTTTAATAATTTTTGAATGACTTTAAGAACTACTTCTGTGGAATCTTCTATTAAATTTTCAAGTATTTTGTACGAGCCAAATTTTTTTTATCACCGATTATAAAAAAAAAATGTAAAAAAATCGAATATTTTAAATGCCTATAAGTAACTTAAAAATCAATATAATATTTTGAAAAAAATATGACATAAAGGAAATACCAATCTTAACAACTGGTAGAAATTTCAAAAATCTGCGACTTATACTTTTTGAATTATAAAAAATATTTAAAATCGTTTGAGAATAAATCGCTATTTTATGCAATTTCGTAATGTGATTTTTACATATTTCGTATAAATTGGAACTTTGAGCACTTATAAAAAAAAATTGTGACTTACGATTTTAGATTTTTTTTTATCAGTTAAGGAACAACTTATAAGAAACCTTGTATTAAATTTTCAAGATTTTCTAGGCAGCCAAAAAAATTTTATCGTTATTTAAAAAAAAAATACTTTAAAAAATTGAAAATTTCAATTGTCTATAAATAGCTTAATAAAAGTCAAAATACTTTGAAAATTTAATGGTGTATAGAGAACGCTAATCTAAACATTTGGTGAAAATTTCAAGTATTTACATCGATTAGTTTTTGAGTTATAGCAAAATAAAAAATTTGATTATGTCGAAAACTGGTTTTGCGTAAAAACTCCCGTTTTTCCCAAATTTTTTTATGGTTTTTCCCGTCGCATTTAAAAAATATTGGAAATTTTTTACCCAAAGTACCAAATAGATTCACTTTTCTTTCAGAAAAGTTGCTACATAAGACAATCGAAGCATTTTTACTGCCCCAAATCGTGTCGACAGACACAAAAAAAAAAAAAAAAAAAAAAAACACACATCATTGTAAAATCAATACATTCTTCACTCCGTTCAGAATCTAAAAAAACACACATCATTGTAAAACCAATAGATTCCATCACTCCGTTCAGAATCTAAAACGTAAAATATTTGTACATGCGAACACTGTTAACTGAAGGTAAATATCGGACCAACGCACATTATACATATATCTTCTACGATCTAATTATGAATCGGGGTACCCGATTGATTAAATGAACAAGTTCTTAAAACTTTTTTGGTATCGTTTGTGGCACAGATAGTGTATAGATTTTTTTTTTTCGGCCTTTTTTCGTCATAGCACATATTACGCCATAACCGTAAGTAATTAAGTCAAATATAATACTATCAGTAAACGTTCGGGACCGCCGCAACGTGGATATTTTGGAAGCCATATATCAGTTTCGAGTACGCAGTTATAATTAACACTCTGATAAAATATCATCGAAGATCATTTTCGTTCAAAAGGTTGTGCGGCAATATTTTCCATGAGAAATGTTTATTCTATAATGATTTGAATGTCGATATAAGATGCCTTTTTTTTCTACTTATTAGTCGTCTTTTGTATATTATACGTATTAATTAGCCTTATTCTCAGTCACGGAAAGGACGGATTTTTCTGCATTTTGTTGGTACCTTCTTGTGCGTGAGATGGTATTACTCGACTTTTGAGAAGAACCCCAGCAGGGATTTCATCTCAAGTGTATACTTGGAGTGGCACGCACCATTTTTTCTGCCCATTATTTCTTAAGTTTGTCAACAATAACTGGAGGGCTTAATAACTGCAGTTGAAATTAAAAATGATTTTCGTTTTTCCCCTTTCCCTTATCATTTTCTTTCTTTTTCCTTTTCAACATTATCGACTTTTAAATGCACAAAACATGTGAAATTATGTTAGTTCTTAGAAAATAACGATATTATTTTGAAAAATATACAAATCCCATGTACAACAGAAAAAATCAATGTACTATTGAAATTATTCATTCGATTAAAATACATAATTCATACAAAATATAAAAAAGTATGTTCATAAAACAGCAAGAACAGAAATTTATCACTTTCTTTATGGAATAACATACTCGGTTTCAGTAATTTCGGAAACTTTTTTATAGCTAAACCACCATGATATTAATTATTTCTTTCATAATTGTCATTATTTTTTTTTATTTTGATTAATAATTAACAAGACAAGGTCAAAAAAAAAACAATTACGCGCTTTTGATATATATTTTTGTTGATAATATTTAAATCCTTGAATTAAGTATCGGAAAACTACTTTTATTTTAAATTTTAAAAATATGTAGGCACCGTTAAAAAAATCTATAAACTTACAGTATTTTATACATTTGAAATATTTTTCAGTGCTACTAATTTTATGATAAATTTATGTTTTTATAAATACATATAAATTATTTTTAAACTATAAGGATTGCTTTAATTACAATAATCAAGAACAGATGAATTATTATTTAATGTTTTGAACTAATGTTACAAACATGCAGTATGTACTGATACGGCCTTCTTAATAAATTATAATATTGTTATTTTATTCAGTAACGTTATACTTTTTGCTATGGTATTTTATAACTTATAAAATAATAATTAATGTGAGCAGGTGGGCTTATGTTATAAAACGAAGTGCACAACGAGTATTGATAAGTTGAGTATGGTTACTATGTTTAAGATGTTAAGTGCTCATGGTTTTGGTTATAGTGTACATTATTATTTACAATATATTACAATGTTGTTTTGTGTAAATTTTAGTTTTGGAATTATTAAGTTAATTTAAAATATGTACATAGTAGCATAATGGGCATTATACCAATATAAGTAAGTTTGACAGTAGCAGCCGTTTGTAGGAAAAACATTTATTGCAGAAACAAAATTTAGTTTTTTGAAAATCTAGCTGAATGGGAGATAAATATATATTTGCATGATTTGAACCACTTTTGATATTTATAGCTTACATTGATTAATACATAATAATTTGTATTATTTATGTGAAAATCAAGTACCATCATCGGTACGCAATGAGAACATGCGTTCATCAAATAATAATAATAATAATAATACAACTAGTGTAATTATGTCTATGCACCATAGGGTAGAGCGTGTACTGAACTTTTTATACTCTACAGACTTAGTGCAAAGTTCAATCTAAAAGACAAACATTTACGTAGGCCAATTTAATTACATCAGTAGATTGTCAAACAATCGTAAACTGCATACGTAATGTCTGCAAACAATATGCGGTGAGTCTTCATCTTATTGGGTCCGGTTAGGATTTGTCAATACTAATAGTACGAGTATATAGTACTCTATTAACAGAATAAACATCTAATAAATTATATAGATAGTAAACAAATAATGTTTGTGATACGAAATCGATATACATATATAAATATGTAGTATTAATACAATTAAATTACAAGTACGGTCTATTTTCATAAGTTGTCGTCGTATGGCTAGAGGTCAGAACAACTATCATCCCAAGTTTTACGGGACGCTGTAACTTGTCTAATAAGTATTTTGAATTCAGGGTAATTATTTGATTTAATTTATTTGCCAGTCAACTAAATTAACTTAACCTTTACCAATCGAGTGAATGCTAAAGTACAGTAAAATTATATTGCCTAGTACTAAAATGCATGCTATGCTGCGCAAAAAACAATTTTATGCATATTATTGATGAATATTTGATTAGATTTTTAGCTACAACAAAAAATGTCTGTATAAAATGCTTTGTGGATGGATGACGACATTCGGTGGGGTCATTTACTTTTATGGTTTTGGTATATAAATTAAAAATACAGCAAAAAAATACAAAGAGTTCTGCATAAAACTTCAATAAATTTACCAAGTACTGTGGAAAATAATGAACATTTCAATATTTGTTCTTGTTCATTTTCATTCAATGTACAAGTGAACTGTTTTAATGGTTCCTAATAAAAAATAAATAAATAAATAAAAAAAGCACTAAACAACTATTGAATATTTTACTGAAATTTGAACCTAAAAAATAAATACAACAGAATGTGTCACAATTAAATATTAAAATAATATCAAATTAATAAACAGAAATAATGCATTTATATTTTTAGCCCGGTTTTTTCTTTGCATTGTTTGCAATAGCATATATTTTTGCAATAAAATTGAATTATTTAATAAAGTATCTACTTATCAAAAATTAGTATCATTAATACATATAGTATTTCCTTTTATTTCTAATTCAGAATGAAACGGGAACGTATTGGTTTTATCATTATAATAATCAATATCATTCACTCATCCTAATACCTCACATAATCATAAAGTTTTACCATTTTAAATTTTGCGCCAAAAAATTTAAAAAAAATTAACTAAAGAGCAACATATTCACTATTAATTTTGAATTTTTGAATAAAGATAATCTTTTATCGCCTACTAAATTGGTTATCACACAAAATCGTTCCATTATATTGTCTGTTTTCTAATGTTACTTAAATATTTTTTATAAAACGTATATAAAATAGCGATTTTTAATTGTACTGAACGTTAAAAATTTAATTTCTTATTTCTGCAATATATCAGAAAATGAATGCATTATGAACAATATTAAATAAGAAGCAATTTATTATGACAATAGTTTTTTTTTTTTTTTTTTTTTTTTTTATTTATTTTGCTTTTATTGGAAATATTATAGCAATACAATTATTTGTAAAGAAAAAAGAAAAAATAAACATAATAAGTTACGTAATTATGAATGAGATAAGACAGAGAAAAAAATTAATAAATTAAATAACAACAACGGGTTTAAATAAGGAAGCCAGCAAAATTGATAAAATTAATTATGGAAGAAATAATGGGAGTGGAACGAGAATTAAGAATGACAATAGTTATACATGATGTTTTTGAAATGATAGAGGAAACAAGTATACGCGTATTCTTTGGAGCAATCAAATGAACTTTTTTTAACATTTTTTTCAATCTTCAAAACCTTGGTTTTATTTAATTATCTATAGAATACTATCTGAAATCTAAAAATAAATACTTGTAAGATATTTCTTGCGAATTTCTTCTGTGAATCGATTAATGTCTCATTAATTTTAGACTTGTCAGTCGTTTTTAACGCTCGTCAACAAAATCAAAAAATGTGGTGTGGCATATCGATTTATACTAACACTTTGCGAAATAAACGATAAGGACATTTATTTGTTGCGAATTAACATATATGGTTAATTAACTCAGTTTTTTACATTATAAAATAAACATAATTAAATACAATTCGTTTTAATGTCTATTTAAGCGATTAAAAGCCAGATTTCAGCATTTAAGTTGGTCTTATTGAAAATAAAATTATAAATTTATAATTATTATTCCTTAAAGTATACAAATGAAAAAAATTATACAGTTCACTTTTGTATAAATATTTTTTTAACTGAACTAGAAAATATCATTTGCAGCTCACCAATGTGTATCGTATACAGTGGCAGCGGGATGTAGAATTATTTGAAGCAATTGCTTCAAATTTGAAATGGGTGGGTGTAAAATTGTATGATCTCATTATGCATATTAAGACAAATATTATAATTGATATAATAAAATATAATATGCTAGTATGCTACCAAGTCACTGTGCCGACCGGCGTGTGTTCTCAACGTTTTCGTAGTTATTTTAGTTCTATTTTATGTAATCAAACCTGCATATTCAGCGTTAGTAAATGCCATTGTTTAAAATTTAAATTAATAATTTTCAATACTGATGTTCATCAATGTGAAGTATTGAACTGACAAAATAAATGTATTACTCAAATAAATATTAATTCCATTATAAAATCTTTATCTTATCGAATTAAAATAATGATGTTATAATAATAACCAAAAACTGGATAAATGATACATTATATAGGCAGGCAAAAATTAAAGCAGATAAAGTAAAAAATAATATGACAGAGATTAGAATACGGGAGAGAATAGTAGCACAGGATAAAAACGGATGAAAACAGATTTGTGTTGGGGTTTATAAGCTTCAATGTCCTTTAAAAATCGTTTATGATAATGATGTGGTGAAGAACCAATAACATGGTTTTAATAAACTAGAAACAAAATTCGTGACAAATCATGAAAAAATAGTTTTTATTAAATTGAGCATTATTAATACGAGTAAATAGATATAATAATATAAAAAGATTCTATATAACGACATTTTGTAAAAAATGTTTAATGATAAGCAATTTTTGTTGTTTTAAAAAACTATAAAGGTACTTCTATACTCAAAGTAATTAACCATTTATTAATCTATAAACTTCATTTTACTTACTAAAATACCAAAGGCTTTTGTTAATATTTACTCGTTTCTGTAAACATCAATAAAAATATTATAAACTGCATTCAAAAACTTGTTATGTCATACTTGAGTAGAGAATTTTACTATATTTCACTAAACGGTACGTATAAAAAAATATTATTTTGATAATTGGTATCATAGCATGCCCATTCCAAAATATATTATTAAATTTAAACATATAATTTTTAATTAATGTATAAAACTGTTGAAATTATAGTAATTTTAAATATACTCTCATTATTCATCATATTTTGCTCTTTATTCGTAATACCAAAATATTATTCCGATTGCAGCGGAGAATATCAAATATCAATTATAAATTACCTAAGTTGATTAGAAATGTATAATTTAGAAATATTATGCTAAGAAAAAAAAAACTCTAATCCATTAATAATAAAAATATCAGTGATTTAAATTGTTCCTATATTAATAACTCAAAAAATTAATTGAATGTAATATGCAACCATGAAATTTTGTAAGACGAAAAGTACTATTACGAGTTCAACCGCTTAAACTGCATATTTTAATACGATTTATATTATATACGATAATTTATGCTATTTCAAAAGAATAATACTAAAAAAAAAAAAACCGTAATAATTGCTTTTGTAAATAATGTTTTAAGTAAAATGTTAACAGTTTAAAATTGATTATTTTTTCACGTAATTCTTGTTGTACATACATATAAAAATTAAACTAATATTGTTGTAAATCGCTGTATTCTTGTCGATGTACAGTCTGTAGAGAATACAACATGCACGAGTAAATACAATAATAACGTCATCATAGAACCGGTAAATAACGAGAACAGTGTTTGTTGCTACTTTATTTGATGTTTCAATATTGACGTGTTTAATTTAAATACACCTAATTATCAGATACGAGGAACATTTTATTACTTTCGCATGCACACATTTTTATGACAACGGCCAGCGGTAAATACATATCGCTGTTTTTGTAAAACAAATAAGCAAATTAAAACTTGTTTCAATACGAATATTCTAGTGGCGGTATATTCCATCTATTTATAGGTAATATATTTTATAGCTGGATTTAGAACGTGCGAATTCAAGCAGCAACGAAAAAGTACATTCGTTAAATTCCCCGTTTATATATATACACACTGTGGTCGAATTAAGAGCTTAATGTTAGTTGAAAACTAATAAGAGAGGCCCCGACCTTATGCATATAAAGTTTATATATAAGCGCATGTGTGTGTGTAATTTTGTTCAATTTCTGCAGGTGCAAAACGATTCTGTATAACGCACTTAACTAACCTTTATAAAGTTGCTCGCGGTTCACTTTTACTTCTGTATAGGAAATAATTTTCCGTGCCCAATCATCTATATAACCTATCCTTTCCCGTAACAGCCTCCCATAGGTGTTTACACAGATGTAATTTTTACGACTATTTGAAAATGTTCAGTCGATATATTCGACATTCAGCTTGTCGAGTCACTGAAACATATCTTCTTATCATTGAATAAATAAATATTTTTCGTTTGTTTGTAAAAGATATAAAAAAAAAGTATTAACGCAAATGAAATATGAAAAACCAAAAAATATTTTGATCCTTTTTATAGATAATCGGTCACATTTTACTAAAGTACGGTTTATACATTAACCATTCAACGCTACGGTTTCAGCAGAAGGAAAGATTAATCACTGCGATCTTAACATACGGTGGCAGTGTGTTATGTTATCGCGGCTGATATGCAGACATGAAGCACGAAGTGAAATTATCCCGAACAAACTCGTACGTTGAGAGAAAACGTGAAACCGAAGGGTAATTATTTCCAAACGCCATATCAGAAAACATATGAAACACGGTGGAATGGCGGACACGTTGGCTAACTATTTACTCGACTTGTGTACGATGCAAATAGTAAGACGAAGTACGCTGGACAGAGTCGTAACTCGATCTGGGCCTGTTGCGCTGACG
Organism: Sipha maydis; assembly: GCA_034509805.1. NCBI lineage: Eukaryota > Metazoa > Arthropoda > Insecta > Hemiptera > Aphididae > Sipha > Sipha maydis. Next base: position 425,645 of record JASXSY010001103.1, read on the forward strand.
ATGGAAATGTGGAAAATGTCGTCGAAAGCACGTTGTGCAGGGGTCGGACCGAGGAGCGAACTTTTGTTTGTCTGTGGTGGCTAAGGGTGGGGAATATATAAGAGTGCAAAAGGAAAGAAACTAGGGCGGATTCGCGTTCGGTGTTTTAGTATGGTCGACGGGGCAATGAAAATGTAATCACAAATGCATTAAAAAAAAAAATCTTTGGGTCTCATTAGACGTGCAGGAAACGGTGGTAACGGTTTTAGATGCGGGCCGGCGGTGGCGAACGGAAATCCGAACGGAATCGCCTGATTTATGGTTTTGAAGCCGACCGCCGATCGCGCGTTCCCCCGACTGCCCGCGGTTTATAATACCGACAAGACGCGTTTTTGAACAGACACTACGCCTTAGGCCAACCGCGCCAAGCGATTCGCAGTTCACGCATGTGCTGCTCGTGTAATATTATGTATATGGAATATTGTACAAGTATCAAATTCTACAAACACCTTGACTAAATAGAAAAATCATTTTTTTCTTTACATTTTGAATTACACTAACATCTTGCAGTAAAACTAAGACTACAATAGCTCTGAAAAATCAAAACCAAGATTAAGTCTGCATGAACAAGACCAAAACTGTCATAGTCTTGATATTGATCTTACCTAACCGGTAGTCCCTTTACAAATATAATAATACTCCAAGTTAAGCTTTTATTAGTTATTTTATTTATATTTATAAAATATTTGTTTATTTATTTATGTACTAATATTTGATGCAAGTCTGGATAAGTTAAAGATTTTTTTTAACTCATTAAGTTAAGTTAATCTAAGAAAAAGTAAGTTAAATTAAATTTAAATTTAACCAATTAAGTTTTTTAACTTCGTTAACTTAAGAATTAATGGATAAAAAAATTAACTTAGTTAAAAAAAAAATTATACTGGTATCATTTTAAGCATTTATATACAATAACAATACTATGGCAATTCATACTATATGGCTAAATAACAATATCAGTATCATAGATAATACATGTGTATAAATAATATATGTATTATCTATAATCAGTATGGTATTACAATTGGTGGGAATTGTCTACCTGTTGGCATCTCGCACACAAATTCTATATTAACATCACAATTAAAATGGTCACTAATAAAATACTATATTAAAAATACGTTTGAGTTATTATTCATATTAATATGTCTCAACACACTTTCTCATCAGTAATAAAAATAGCATTTCAACGATTACAAAGTAATTTATTATATTTGTGAGTGACAAACCTAAATTATTTTCATATAATAATAATTGTAAACTATATAGTTTTAGGAATTCCCTGTATAGTTTCGGACATTGATATGATATCTTTATCGACTATCGATTACCTACATATGATAATATTTTCCAGGTTAATAAAACTATTTGAAATAGGTATTAGTTTATATAAAAATGTAACTTAATTTTTTATTTCTATATAAAATTAACTTGAAGTTAACACGTTATATACATTAAAAAAGTAACTTATTAAATTAAAAGTTAGTTTGAAAATAAAGTAAGGAATAATTAATTTAATTAATATTAACTTAAAGTTTTAATTTTTTAACTCGATAGTGCCCATCCTTGATTTGATAGTTATTTCAGTCATTTTCGATAGTGATAGTAATGGTGGATTAATAATAATATTGATAAGACAATGTACGAGTTGCACAACTTTAAATCTTCAAATCGGAAATCTTCCAAGTTTGAGAATTTAAAGAAATATTTTACTGTTCAGCGCAATCATTTTTAAGATAAACACGCAAATGTGTATTAAAGCATAAGATAACAAATTTTAAAATAAAAAGTTTTTAAATATTGATAATTTTGTTTGTAGGATTCTGGAAGACCAGATTAAACCACTATTACAGTATTAATATGAATTTTTATTTTGAAATATTTTGTAAAATAAATAACATTTGTTATATGATAGTCTTTATAAAAAATACTTGTACGATCTTTTTAAATAGTTATTTTACTAAAGAAAAAAATTTATTGCAATTTTTATGTATAACTTTGAGTATTTTTACACAGCAATAATTCAATTTTTAAGCGCGATTTTGGATAATTTTTACTGTTATATTTTAATAAATTTTAATGATTTTTAGTGCAATAACTTCTGAACTATTTTCATCACCAACGTGCCACAACATGCCATCAAAATTGCGACTTACGGTTATCAAATATGCTAACAATGAACTCCAAAGAAAAATTTACTGAAACTCAAAAAACAAGCTTTTCAAATTTTTTTTTTCTCGTACTGATAATATTAAAAAATTGTCAAAAGATTGTAAAAATAAATATTACCTAAAATATAACTAACATTTTGACTATAAGGATACTGCCACACTACGACGGTTACGCCGTACGGTTCAACCGTCGAAGTCAAAACCGTCCGGTCCTACCCGTGTCACACTACAACGGTTTTAACGCAACGGTTTTATCGCTAATTTTGTCAATACCTGTAAAGTGTTTTATAAATATCTGTAAATATCTGTAATTAAAGATAATTTCTGTTCAGTAGATGCTCAGTTCAGTTATAACTGTCTTATAAGACTCTATTCAGCTTGTGTTAAAAAATATATTTAGTAGGTATCTTATTTTATAATAATTATTATAAAAATATTATATACATATGTGAGTATTCTTTTTTTTAAAGCGTAGTTAAATTGTATATCAATTAAAGTGAAAACATTTTTTTTTTAAGAAATAAATCGCCAAAAAACTTTAAAAGTTTTAGCTGTGGCTGAAGCATTTGGCTTATTAAACCCGCCCAGGAATAAACGTAAATTTTGGATTCATCTTTTTATTATCGACAGAGAGGATAGTGGGCGATTTTTTAATTTTTACCACAAAATAAGGATATACCCTGACAAATTTTTTGAATATTACCGAATGACAATAACATCTTTTGACGAACTGTTAACGAATCGTTAAAGTCGAGAATCGTTAAAAAAACAAATTACTCCATATCGCACCCCGATTTCCGCTGAAGAAAGACTCACTGTTACTCTCAGGTTTGTTTTTATAATAATAATAATAATTATAATAATGTATATTATAAATAATAAATATTAATTCAGGGATAAAACAAAAATTTTCAATCCCTACGTTTTTTTATTTATTACTTTTACAACTGTACTTAGATATCTATCGACTGGAACAACATTTGTTTCATTACAATATGAATTTTTCTTGGGTCGAAGTACAATAACCATGATAGTGCGGGAGACTTGCCAGATAATATAGAGCATCTTACAACTACAAGAAATGGCAACTCCAACTTCAAACAAGTGGCTTGATATAGCTGAGAAATTTTTGTCGAAAACTAATTTTCCAAACTGCCTAGGAGCGATCGACGGCAAGCATATTAGGTGTATTAATCCCATGAAGAATTATGATTAATCCACAAAACGCAGGTTCAATATATTTCAACTATAAGAAATATTTTTCTATTTTACTTATGGCTGTGGTGGATGCCGAATATTGTTTTGTTGTCATTGACGTTGGTGCCTATGGGAGAGAAGGAGATTCTACGGTTTTATTATTATTAATATTAAATTAAAATTAACTATCAATAACATACTAGGCGAAACTGCGGGTCAGTACGTATCAGACCAGGTCTGATTTAATACTGACTGGATATCATAGTATCATATTGACTTGGTATAGTTAGAAGAATTTAAAATAATTAAAAACTTAGAATTTTTTTTCATATTTATCACTGGCCTGTCCTAATAAAATTGTCTATAATATAGTTAAGAATAGGTACAAGATGTGTTATTGTCAATTCGCATTTTGTCATATTAATTACATACCTAATAGGTATATTATATAGATACATGATTATTATTATTTATTATTATTATTATAATACTGTATAATAGTGAGAAAATTACAAAATAATCTAACATAATCTATTATATTTATGATATGATTAAAAAAAAAAAAAAAAAAATAACACAATAAAGACAATAAAGATAATTTTTTCAGAATGTACAGACTTCTACTTATAAAATGTTAAATTATAACAAAAATATTAGTTATTAAAAGATATTATAAGATATTAGATTATTAGATTAAATTACACAAAATCCAAATATAGTATCATCCTGTATAGTTTATTTCTAAAAATCTGGAGGCATCCTATGCTCTATGGCCTATGTATAAAATATATGGCATATAGACTACTTCAGTTTTATTTATCAGTGCATAAGTATAAACAAAAGTAGTAAGGTGTAGGACGTAGGTATATACTATATACACATTACATTTTATAAACAAATTATGACATTGTAGTTATTTTTAATTATTATTTTATTTTTATTTTTACCTAATTAATTTACAATATTAATTTATAGTTATAGTTAAGGAACTTATGGAACTAATAAGTCTACAAAATATATGAAACACAATAGGTTTTATATTATAGTCCGTTTTATTACTCGCAGTGCTATATTTTTCATGAAATCGTCTTTTCTTAAAAAATATATTTCAAATAATTTCGCGGCACCCTAAATAAATTTCGCGGCACCCTGGTTGGGAATCTGTTACAAAATTTGTTACAACTCTGTATACCTGTAACCGTATACAGAGTTGTAACAAAAAACAAATTAACAAAAAAAATGATAAAGTCCATTACCGGACGGCTTCACCGTTGTAGTGTGACACTACTGATAAGAAACAATGTGTTACATTTATCGACGGCGTGACGGTTGTGCCGTCAAACCGTGACACGCAACGGTTTCTAGAGTCGTCGTACGTTCATCGACGGCGCAACCGTACTAGTGTGACACGATACATAAAAACCTATGTGTTCTTGATGAACGGTTACGCCGTACGGCGTAACCGTCGTAGTGTGACAGGGCCTAATTATTTCTTTTATATTTCCGTGAATGAGACAGGAATTTACTTTTTATTTTTTCTCCTCACTGTTATGCGCTCTTCTGTTTATTACTCAATCATCGCACGTACAATAGTCACTATCTCATTAATTACTGTATGATCGTGTTATTGTTATATTGAGGAAAATTAATCGTTTTGTCACAAATTAGACAAGATCTTATAATATCAAGTATTTTCCGCAATTGCATCATGACATTTTTATGACGAAATGACAATATGGCATTGTGCGTGTTCAGATGTTTTGTTTCAGAATCGAATATTGACACAAAACTGTTTTAAAAACAATATTATTTAATGGATAAGTACATTCCGGCATAAGCGGACTCGCGAACGCATATCGATCTTCAATCCTGTAGAGCTATATCTGTCGAGACCAACAAACAGTCGCTTGAACTCGTTTACACGATGACTAGATCCAGATCTGATAAATTTGTATTTGACCACATAGGTTTTTTATTTATATCACATGTAAAATTAAGTAATTAGCATATCAGAAATATTCATGTTTTGTAGACAAAAATCCCAAAATGAATTTTATCAACCTATGTGTTGAGTTAGATCTCCCATGGGAAATCACGAACAAACTACAGAACAAAACCAGTCAAGTCAAATATTTTCGAACACAGCACTGGTGTTTCATTTATGGTGACGAGTTCTATCGGTATAGCCAAAATGAAATCGCGCATTATGAAACGGCCAACCACGCTTTGATCATTTATTTTTCAGGATAGACGGCTGAAAACACGTAGAAAAAACAAATCGACCGTATACACATCGTGCGCAGCCGAATTAATTGTACTGTAGACTTATCTTATTTCCACGTAGCGTTTTCAAATGGCGTACTCGTTTAAAATTTATAATGTTATGCTAAAAGATATCTAACAAAAATACAAGAATGCAATTTTTTTTTTTTTTTTGTTCTTATTACAATTTTTCGTTGAAACATAGTATATCAATAACAATTACACAAATGTCTATCTTAAAATCTTCTATGCACATTGTTATACTTGTTTTGCGATAAGAGAATTCCAATTAGGCTGAAAAGTAAATTTTATAAAAGTGTAGTGAGACCAACTGACCAACTATGCTGTATGGTTCAGAGTGTTGGGCGGTTAACAGGAGAATAGAACAAAGTATGAGTGTCGCGGAAATGAGAATGCTTAGATGGTTGAGTGGAGTGACAAGAGAAGATAGAATAAGGAATGAATACGTGAGAGGTAGTGTTGGTGTAGCGCCAATTGTGGACAAGATGAGAGAAAATAGGCTGAGATGGTTTGGGCATGTGATGAGGCGAGAGGAAACGAATGCAGTAAGAGTGGTTATGAAGATGGACGTTAAAGGGAAAAGAGGAAGAGGAAGACCAAAAAAGAGATGGTTGGAGACTTTGGAGAATGACATGAGGGCTGTCGGTGTGTGCAGAGGAGATGTGATTGACCGAGTAAAGTGGAGGTGTAGGACAAGGGTGGCCGACCCCAAATAGTTGGGAGGAAGGCGAAGTAGAAGAAGAAGAAGAAGAAGACATTGTTATACTTGTTTGGTACGTTCAAATGATAGAATATTATACATGGATTATTATGTACAACAATAGTGTAATTACATTGTATTTAATACGTTATATACGATAAATTATATTTAATTTTTTCAGTTATTTACGGTCATAATATCTCTTCCTCGCTATCACTCAAGCTCTATTTTATAATTTATCTCCTTTAGAATAAAAATACAACGTAAACTATAAACCATCGTATAAAATATAATTATCGTGAAATAGTAGCAATTACAAAAACTAATATACAAAATAAAACTTGCAAAATAAAAATACTAATAAAACAAAAATACTTAGAATACGAAGAACTTCCTTCGTGTAATACAATTGATAATTCACCAATACGTTTAAAATGCAACATCTATAATAATAAACACTCTCAATCTTAAACCATTATTAATTTAGGTACAAAGTTTCACAACCAAATAGTTGAGTTTACTCATAACTTAAGCACATTAACAATAAACCCATTTAATATGAAGATTGGTAAACCAATTAAAGTCATGGATAATATTAATATTAATATTGTTTTAATTTATAATACAATCACCAATATACCTACAACTGAAATATTATATGGTATAGACATATTTAATATATTCACGAAATTAATTTTTATTTTTGGAGTAGATATTTCAGTTGATTTATGTATAAAAAAAATGCAACAAAGTATGATCAACAAACAACAACAAAAAAACCATTCTAAATGCATTTTCGCGTAATATCACCTAAATTTGTATTATAAAAAAGCCAATTATTAAATACTTTTTACTGCTCTAACACAATGAATAATATAAATTAATGATTTCTATGAAATTGGGTAACTATATGAACACGATTACAATTTTATATACGAGTAAAGGTATATACTCTATACAGTATTGTTTTATCATTTATTTTTCCTGTTGAAATTATTAGCAGACAGTTTGTAAACGCTCGACAAAAAAATAAGAAAAACAGTAAAATATGCAATAAAATCTTCACTGATGGTTAAGATAATTTTTTGTTCACAAATCTGAATGAAAATTTTGATATGTAAATAAAATGTAAGTGCATGTTCTTTCATAAACTAAGTTAATATATTTTAATTTAATATTCCTGTGGAAACGAAAATACGAAACGTAATGTTTTCATTTTATTTTCAGCACTATTTACACTTGTGTACCACATACAGATCCTTATTGTACACGTTTTTAATATATTTACATAATTTTTATTCGATTTAAAAATAGTACAACTTTTTAAAATAAACCAAAATATACTTCAATTACATTTGTGATTTAAGTATAACCATAATAATGAATTAAAAAAAATTACATTCTTCTTGTTACATTCAAGTTTTTCTATAAATGTCGTAAACTATATATTTATTGGTAGTTGATAGGGGCGTGCAAACATATTTTACAATATATATAAATAATTTATTTAACAATTTAAAAATAAATATATTTTTTATTTATGTATTATGTAATGTATAAGCCTAATTTCATAATTAATTATTATAGCATATATATTGTTACAAAAAGTATGTACACTTACCCTTTGGGGTGTAATTTCATAATAAATAAATATAATATTATATGTCGGTTTAATTTCTGATAGTTATTATTCTAGAAATTAATTCTTTAGAATAAAAATTATTAATTTATAACTAAAAAAAAAAATAGATAGTTGAAATTAGTATGATAATTCGCAATGTATAGTGAAATAAATAATTATTTGATAAAAAGTAAAACTCAAATAGAATCTACAGAAATTATAATCACAGATTTTTATATAAATACCACTATAACTCCTAAAGCCAATCAGGAAAATATTGAAATATGTACCATAGGTAATGTAATTTTTTTAAGAAAAATATCAAGTTTCTGAATAGAAAAACGAAATTATCTGTATTATATTTTTGTTATTAAATAAAACATCTAAGGAGCTAAAAAAAAAAAACAAATATAGCATTGCATTTCATTTGACAGGAAATAGGACGTGTGCAGAACAAAATATTTCTATCGAGATAATTAGTCATTGGCAATAAAAAGAAAATCGAAAATTTCAATAGAATAATAATGGGAATAAGTTATTAATTTTAAATATCATTATTTATTGTATATTTTGCTTTAGGAGCAAAATATTAGGAACAAAATTTTTGTTTACAGCAAAATCCATATTGACAATGTCAATCTGACACTCATTTAACGACCGAGTGTTAATTCTCATCCTATAAAGTATTTAAAAACTTTTTTACCGCAAGTCCCCTAGCTCGAGCTCCGTTGGAAACGAGTATCTAAATCAATAGTCCATACAATAATACAACTCGTACTACATGGAATTGGTTAGAAGCGTTTCCGACTAATATAATTACACTGAAAATGTCATTGTAGTACAACAATCGCATTGGAATATATGGAATATACACTTTTGTATCGCTCTGTAGCTGTACGATATCATTAACTATACACGTGTAACGATAAAAGAAACTAACAAATTGTTTCGATTGACTTGAACAAAAACTTAATGTTACGCGGAAAATGCTATGCTATGAATGTGATTTTATTTATTTATTTTATTTGCTCGAAGTTCTATAAAATTTGTGCATAATAAGGTGGTAAAATAAGCATAGTTGAAGAATTTATTTATACAATGACTTGAATTGACTTATAGAATCATCCAGTGAAGGCACTTCAACGTGAATTTAAAAGTTATTTATGGTATTCTGTGCTTAATATATTTAGCATTGAGGTCATTTTCAATTAAACTTCCTAAGAGGGAATAGAAACGGATATTATATTTTGAATATTAGGATATTTAATAAATTATATCAATTATAAAAATAAAATAACATAATATTAACTTCGATGTTTCAAGAAATCGGTATGGAGTTAGATATATCTAATATTACTGTCTAAGACCTAAATCCTTAAGACGTATTTATAATATATTACAACGGTGACGTTATCGCATAAAATATCAACACCGAGTAATTGGAAATAAATATTCATTTTGTCAATTGTATACATATTATTATATCTCTATTCTGAATTATGGCTAATGATTTGGAATTTGTTAAATAAAATATTATTTTTGCATGTAAATCTAATAACATGTAATTGTGCTGTATACCCAGTTATCTTCGTAAGAAATTATTTCTCTTATAAAAGACAACTAAAACAATACCAACTCCGTGCAGTTGAGACTGAAGATAAGCGCGAGGAAGAATAAAATCGTAATAAACTCTGCTCAACACAAAATCAATACATTTTTGTTATAAAACTAACCATTTTATAATAGTGGAAATATATTGTAGTCCAATTACATATATTGAATATTATTGGGTATAACAGCCAATTAGATAAAATAATAATATCAATTAAACTGTTACTTTAATGTAAGTATACAATTTGTTTTATAACCTAAACATAATTCTCATGAGGAATATGTACTCATTATAAATCTAAATTGCCTATACTCTTAATTGAGACTACTCATTTTCAGACTTTTATTATGGGGTTACACTTTTATAATATAGAAACGTGAATTTACAAAAATATACAACCATAACAGTGTTATGTATTCAGCGGGTGACAAGAATTTTTTTTATGAACAATTCTATATCGTTTAATATTATCTTTACACTATTTTTTTTTTTTTTTAATTCAAAACTTTAATGAAAAAATTCCAATAATGCGAATGAAACTTTATATAATATACAATATTGTATTTATTTATTTGTTTATTTAAACAAAATATATAACTATAAATACAATAATACTATTACAATTGCAATTTACTACAAATAAATATCAATATAGTTCATCATATATATTTTGGTAATTAAAACTGACCAAGAACAAATTATGAAGAAATCAAATAATAGCAATAGGAAGGAAGTCACGTGTGATTTACAAAATCACGAAAAAGGAAAAATTTCAAAACAACATCATTATCCGAATTTATCAAATAAGGCCAAGATCAACCAGGTGACGAAAACATACAAATTGACCAACGAAGACAATCAAACAACGTACATAAGGGCTCCGCTTTATTACCAACAGCAGACGTATCCCACCATCCAGTATATATGCTCAGCTTATATTTATTATTATTAGTTTACTTTGTGTACATCGTTGTTATATTAAAAGTGTTACATAAAGGATCAGTAATACCGTAACAAGTATTCTTGATAAGTTATTAATCTAACTCTAAACATCCTTACATAGTTACATTGTGTTATCGTGTTGAACTCTTCGTTCGGCACGCTACAAAATAGTTAACTTGCAATCAATGCAATTAATAAATAAGGTTTTTATTGTACTTATATGTAATACGAAATATAAATTGAATTTTAACTTTTAACCAAGTATGATATTATTTATCAATGATACCTGACTTTGTAAAAATAAAAATAAATGTATATATATATACGAGTATATGTATGTATACACATGAAAATTCAAAGTAGTATAAAAACCTCATATTATTATTTCAACATAAAAAATGTTCGAAAATGTAACACTAAAGAACTTTATTTCATTAAATCTTTAAGCTTTTACCATGTTTCTGTAATAAATGTAATTATTATTTTAATAATTTATTTTTATCATAAAGAAAACATAATAAAATTGAAAAAAAAAAATTTATTATTTAAAATGACCTAAAAATCAATTTTACTATAACAAGGAGGACGAATCAAATAGACAGTATAAAAGAATAATCATTCATAAGTTGAAATAAATTTCTATCTAGATTCTATGTAAATCATCGAAAGTAAATCCTACAAGTTTAAAAATTTTTTTTGTTTTATCAACTTAAAATTTCTATAGCTTTACCTATTTTAACAAAAAAATAATAATGAAATAATTAAAAAAAAGAAATTAACAAAATTAGTATTGTAAATTAATATATAAATAAATAGTTTATAAAAATAAATTAATTAATAATACGTTGTCTAGAGTATAATTATATTATATTATATTACATTATTTTTTATTATATGCTTAATCTACGATAGTTTTCGTTTTTAAGAATTAGTAGAAAATAGTATTATGGGATCACAAAAATTTCAGACAAATGAATGTTACCTACTCATCGAAAATAAAATGCAATGTATACTGCTAAGAAAAACAAAATATTCCTTCCGAAACGAAATATATAACAATTAGGATTTGGGTCTAAGGATACGTAATACGTATGTGTGTGTGTGTGTATGTGTGTTTATATATTTAATTTACTCATGTTTCCGTAGGTGTTCGGTGAAATAAATTACAAAATATCTAGGTTCAGTTACAAGGACCGCATTACGATGTGATAAAGAAGTCTGATACAATATCGCTGACTGCCTTCTACCAAATCCCTCACAACGCGAATCGGATCACTTCTGTTTTTAGTGCAAAACCTTCTCCATCCCTAATCATAGTCAAATCCAGTTTGCAACAAAAAGCGGATAATTTGATTAATTTAAATCATATTTAGCACTATAACATTGGTGTCCTCATGCAATACCGGCCTAGAAAACTAACCGGCCAGATGGTGTCAGTTTTCACCCATAAATTAAGTATTTATTTCACAACCGTATTATAATTATTTCGAAGCGGCCGTCGCACGGTTACAATCAAAACCCATGCCTGCTCATTTGCACTTTAACGATTCCCAAAAATAAAGTTACCGTGGGGTTACAGATATGCTCAGTTTCGTATTCATAAATTCGTAAGAGAAAAAATTTTCAGTAAACTGTATCTTGTTAGGATTCAAAAAATTATATATTTTATCATTTTAAAAATAATTTCTCTGTAGTTTTATTGAAAAATGATGATTATAAATTAGAGTCTACATTTTTCAAACCCATTGTTCTAACAAAAAAATGTTATTGAAAAAATAACAATAACAATTTACTTTGTTTTATTAGTAATTTTAATGATTTTTTCATCATTCGATATGGTCCATCTTATTGGTACACAAACCTGAAGTATAATTTTAAGAACAAAATAAAATAAACAAAGCAGTGAACGTTTTTTAAAAACGTTTTCAGTTACAAATTGTATACAAGCATAACGTATACCTATTTGTTTCTAAGTTGTGACAGTTTTCAATTTCTCGATCGTAATTCATCCATTTCAAGTAGAAGCTAACAATAATAAACTCCAAAATTCGAATTATTTGTACTACTAAGATCCACAGAAATATCGATTAGATGATAAGTATGACTTGGGAGTTCAAGACAGTAATCTTTAAAAATATTCATCACGGTACATTATCGCTTCAAATCTTTCGCTTTATACGAGCGAATAATTTATTCAAGCGTTCAATGAGTGCCTTTTACGCATATTTTCACTTCCTGATATTTTATTATTTATACCGCTCATGAAATCCGACGATGCTTACGAGTGCAAAGTCTCCTGTAAATAATACCATAGCTGTAATAAAAGATTGCGTGGTACCATAACGCGTACGAATTACGTTTCAAATTCGACAAAATCGGACTCTTCGTGGTTTCAAAGTGCAGCAAACGTACTTTGGGACGTAAAATACAGAGGGGAAAGGTTAACCGCGAGAAATCATATAAATTCAAATGTATCGCTATAACGACCCTCGTTGGAACACGGTTTCATAGTGCTCTATTCCCAAATGGTGCACCATGGTATTTTAAACACTTGCCATGAATCATTTTTGTCTTAAAAGTCCCACCATACTTGTTTTCGGCAATTAGATAATATTTATACAACATGACTTACATTGAATTATTATAACAACGTGCCGTAGCAGAAAAAAAGCTTTACTCCTGCAGTATTTCGTTTCATCTGCCAAGAATTTATAAAAATTGAAAAAAATTAAATCCAATGTCGTCCGACTGAAATATCTAATCTTAATGGTACCTCTGTAACGCAACATACATACCGTATATTGAATGCTCTAACGATATTCTGTACTACCACCCCATTCGCCATACGTTCAGCTGAAGCCCTCCACTCGTGGCTGTTAAGTCCGACGTTGCCTTCCGTGCGAGCTTCGCTCACTACGCGACATGTGTTGCCTACCCATCACATACAGCCCACCCTTTCCTCCTTCAAGCCACCCCGTCTAATTCTCCGTTAGATATGCTGCACTGCGTTCCGGACCGTTAGCTCACGCGTAGTACGTTTTTCAATTAAGTACGACAGAATGTCGGGCACGAGTGTTGATGGTTATGCCGTCTATAAATATTAATGCATAGATATAACGCGTGCAACCGCACGTGCGTTGTACGCTCCGCGGAGGAAAACTGATAAACACTTATGGCGTGGTTGTTTGTGCTTCACGACCTGATTATAAAAAAACACATAACTGCAAGTTTTTTTTTTTTTTACTAGAGTGGTCGTCGACTTCATGTCCTACATTAATATGATACATTAGTCGCGTTTATTCGATGCACGACGAGATAGATCGTGATATAATATAAAGTTTACTTATTATTCGTGTCTAAGTTTTCATTCTCGAACTGATTATTCAATACGCCTAAGTTTCAAAAAATTGTCATCACTCAACATGGTTCGATATTTTGTCTAGAAATAAATATAAAAATTGAACTAATCAGTGTACAATAATTATTGTAAATGTAAATTATAATTTAAAAAACTCTATGTTTTACCGTAGACTATTTTTTGAAAATAATTTCAGTCAAAAAACTAATAAAAATCAATTTAAAAAAAAACAACTGCAGTTGTTTTAAATGGTTACTCTGTGCCGTGGATAAAATCTCCACAAGTAATATCAGTTAAAATCTATTATCATGGAAGTTTATTTATGTAACATGAATATTTCTTTATCAATATATTCTTAATGTTACCGTCAGTGATATAAATTTGGTAATAACGTAAATGACTAGTCTATATTATAAATGTCTAATTAGTATATGATTTCGTCAACAGTGGCGTGGCGAATATAGGTTCAAAATGGGCAATTGCCCGTGTAAAATTTTTAGGGGATACCCCCTCAGCACCAATATGTTTATGGAACAACTTTCATGTAAAGTATACTTTATTTTCTAGGGATGTGTAGTTCATGAGCTAGTTGACTCTTTAAAAGAACTGTACCAGTCGAATCAGTGTTTCAAGATTTAGCGACTCAGTTCAACCAACATTTCAAATCCAATTCACAAATCCCTAATCGAGATTATAACATACTGAACTGATGAATTTATAGTAAAGACTTTACACTCTGGTGGTTAATAACAGATTGCAACTGGATAAATAACAATTTAATTTTACACAATGTTATCTGATTCAATATTATGAATTTTCTTAAGAATTAGCAATGATATTTAAGTTGTAAATAGTAATAAATGATAATTAATAAATTGTACATAGCTTAGGAAACCAATAAGGCCATAACATTGTCATATTAAAATTAAATTAAAATTAAATTAATTAAATTAATTAATTACCATTAGATATTATGTTATTATTAATGCAGTGCTGTTTTGTATTACTATTATTTATTTACCACTGTCTAATTATTATTATTTTGTAATTTTATTTTCATTTTTATTTTTTTTCTGTTCTTACTGTAAAATACTTAAAAAAATGTAAACCGATACTGCTCATACGAAAGGGTTATTACCCGTTTATTATAAATAAATTGATAAATTAATAAAATTGTATTTTTGGTTTCATGTCTGTCGTTCGATAAGCCGTTATCGATTCTGTACAATACATAATGGTGAATAGCCCTATGGACTTGAACGTGTGAGTCGAACGAGACAAAACTTAAATATAATATTCTGATTCAAACAAGAGTTGAGAGTCGACTCACTGATTCGACTCTTTATAATGAACTGAGTCGAATGATTCAATTCATCAAAATTAGTCGAAATTCCCATCCCTATTATTTTCAATAATGCAAGACAACACGGGATGTTTTGGGCAAACTATAAAATGAAGAGTTAATAATAATGTTAATATTTTATACGATAATATTTACAATCGGGCTTCGGGCACAACGTAAATAATATGTCCGATATCTTAGTATTGAAAAGGTACTTAATTGATAACTATTTATTTTCAAACTTGTATTATCTGAGAATATATTGGAATTCCCAATCGTACAGCTTGTCGGTTACGCGGCCTACGCCTTCAACAGTAGTGGTCAATGATCGCAGTCTGCGGTAGTGATGTTAAACTGTGACAAATATTTATCACACTGTGAATTTGCTACTGTGATAATAAAAATCACAGTGAAAATAGCAGTGATTGCTACTTTGTTCATTAATCCGTAATCACAAATGTAATAGGTAGGCAGTAGGCAATAGCAGTTATTTTAGAAGTAGTAATATTATTTACTGTGAATTGCGATAGTGTGATACCGCGCCATGACTGTTAGGTGATAAGAAAGTATACACAATATAAAAGATGCTTGTATTTTTCACTGTTTAACAAGCTTAACAGTTTTACAGTTTAACCGTGATAACAGATAACGACAGTGTGATCAGATCACTGCTATTTTTTGTGTTAGTAACAAACATAGTTACTGCTACATGGCAAATCGCAGTGAAAAGTAGTAGTGACTGCTTATTTTTAACATCACTAGTCTGCGGCAGCGCTGTTTTAGTCTAAGATATTAATAGTTAATACAATATAATGTATATTATATTATTTAATGTTATGTATCACAAATTTACAACGTTCTCGACTTGCATGTTATGATTCTGTTTTCTCTGTTATTACAAAATGAATTCCAAATCAAATGTTTGTTATTACTGAAAAAAATTAAGTTCATTAAATAATTATAATTATAAACTATATTTCAAATCATGCAAAAAAAGAAAGAATATTGAAGCTGCAATGTTGGAAACAAAAAAATTAATAAATTTTTAGTTGACAATTCATTTAAAGGTAATTACCTAACCTAACATAACCTAACCTTTTTATATTATAAACATTCAATACCATTTTGTATCAGAGCTCTCAAGCCGTGACCATCAGTACTTTATAAAAGGCTGAAATTTAAGTCGATTCTTTAACTACGATTCCATTTTAAATCATAAAAGATATACAGATAGATATTAGACCAGTGCCGGTCCTAGGGGTGGAAGACAAGCGGCGCGGCCGCACTGGGCCCCGTACTTGTATGTATTAAAAATATAATTTTATTAATAAACATAAGAATATTGTCCCAGTAGTACACAAATTGCGACCTTTGTTATTGATGAAAATCAAGACAGTACCAATTATACATAGCTAATAGCTATACAGTATTAGACACACATATAATTCAGCTTTCAAGTCTTAACTATTTTTCATCAATTTGTCGATTAAAAACGGTATTTATCATCTACACCAGCGGTTCTTAACTTTTTGTAGATCACGGACCCCCGATGAAAGATTTTTAAAAAACGCGGTCCCCCTAACCAATTTTTTTTTTTTAATATCTATTTCTTGTAAAAAAACATTTCCTTATCATAACCCATAACTAAAATTATAATAATTATTTTATAAATAGACATAACAAAATATACTACATAGTATTTCTGATTATTTGAGCTACAATGAGACTATTAATTTGTTTGCATCAAAAACAGCCAAACATTTATATATTTTTGTAATATTATATATATATATATATATATATATATATATATTATAATATTATAATATTTAGTGTCTTATATAATATTAAGATACAAATTGGATTTTATTAGTTTATACATACAAATTTAGGTAATTTATTTAGGTTATTTTTTTTAAATTTATCTATTAAATACAAAATGGTTTATGTACCTTTTTCTTTTAGATTCTGAACGGAGTGATTTGGTTTTACAATAATGTGTGTTTTTTTTTTATTTTTATTTTTTCATTTTTTTTTTTATTTTTATTTTTTATTTTTTTTTTTTTCATTTTTGTGTCTGACGACACCTTTTTTGGCAGTAAAAATGCTTCGATTTGCTTATGTAGCAACTTTTCTGAAAGGAAAGTGAATCTAGTTGGTACTTTGAAGTGTCAAAAGTAAAAAATTTTCAATATTTTTTAAATGCGACGGGAAAAACCTTAAAAAAATAAGGGAAAAACGGGAGTTTTTACGCAAAACCAGTTTTCGACAAAATCAAATTGATGTAAATACTTGAAATTTTCATTAAATGTTTAGATTAGCGTTCTCTATACACCGTTAAATTTTCAAAGTATTTTGACTTTTATTGAGCTATTTATAGACAATTGAAATTTTCAATTTTTTTAAGTATTTTTTTTAAAAATTACGATTAAATATTTTAAGCCGCCCAGAAAATCTTGAAAATTTAATACAAGGTTTCTTATAAGTTGTTCCTTAACTGATGAAAAAAATCTAAAATCGTAAGTCACAATTTTTTTTATAAGTGCTCAAAGTTCCAATTTATACGAAATATGTAAAAATTGCGAAAATTTGCAAGTTATTTTGTAGATAAAAATTCATACAATTTTTTCTGTTCATACTTAAGGTTCAAAATTTTAACACTAGGTTATCTATAAGCTACTCTTCAAAAATCTTTAAAAAAATTTCTACCGGAATGAGAGGAAAAAATTTTATGACTGTTTGAAATTTAAATATTTACGAAATTGCATAAAATAGCGATTTATTCTCAAACGATTTTAAATATTTTTTATAATTCAAAAAGTATAAGTCGCAGATTTTTGAAATTTCTACCAGCTGTTAAAATTGGTATTTCCTTTATGTCATATTTTTTTCAAAATATTATATTGATTTTTAAGCCACTTATAGGCATTTAAAATATTCGATTTTTTTACATTTTTTTTTTATAATCGGTGATAAAAAAAATTTGGCTCGTACAAAATACTTGAAAATTTAATAGAAGATTCCACAGAAGTAGTTCTTAAAGTCAATCAAAAATTATTAAAATCCATAGGTACAATTTTTTTTTATAAGCGTTTGAACAGCGAATATTGACATAAAATTACATGTAAAATATAATATAATGTATAATATTCTAGACTGACAAAGATATCGGTTTTTTTTTAAAATGCTCTAACTCAAAAATGAAAAACCGCAACAACTTGAAATTTTCACCAAATCTTTATATTGACGTTCTCTATACATGGTTATGATTTCAAAGTATTTTGACATATTTTGACTTATTTATAGACAATTTAAATTTTCGATTTTTGTAAAATTTTTGTTTTTAAACATCTATAAAATGTAATTGGTTGAGCGAAAACTCTTGAAAATTTTATACTAGGTTTATAATAAGTTAAATTTATCGTAACTAAAAAATATCGGTGATCGGTTAACTCAATTTTTTTTTATAAGCCCTTAATGCTCAAATTTGTATAAAATGTGTAAAAATCACGATAATTTGCAAGTTATTTTGTAGATAAAAATTCATAAAATTTTTTCTGTTCATACTTAATGTTCAAAATTTTAACACTAGGTTATCTATAAGCTACTCTTCAAAAATCTTTAAAAAAATTTCTACCGGAATTAGAGGAAAAAATTTTATGACTGTTTGAAATTTAAATATTTAAGAAATTGCATAAAATAGCAATTTATTCTCAAACGATTTTAAATATTTGTTATAATTCAAAAAGTATAAGTCGCAGATTTTTGAAATTTCTACCAGCTGTTAAGATTGGTATTTCTTTTATGCAATATTTTTTTCAAAATATTATATTGATTTTTAAGCCACTTATAGGCATTTAAAATATTCGATTTTTTTACATTTTATTTTTATAATCGGTGATAAAAAAAATTTGGCTACTATAAAATACTTGAAAATTTAATCGAAGATTCCACAGAAGTAGTTTTTAATGTCTTCAAAAATTATTAAAATCTATAGGCACAATTTTTTTTATAAGCGTTTGAACATCGAATATTGACATAAAATTACATGTAAAATATAATATAATGAAGAATGTTCTAGACTGACAAACTATATCGCTGTATGCAACTGCCAACCCATCCTAATTGAAAAATATATTTATCGTTTCAAAATAAAATATACTTTTTACAATGTTTATAAATAACAATGTATTATATCCTAGACAAACATATGAACTCCGTTCAGAATCGTTATTCGTATACAATGATATCTATCATTGCATTCAAATTTAACAAATCCATTATAATAATGACCTATCCTATAAGCGAGGTGCACTCCACCCCTAATTGTACAGCAGAGCGAGGCCCATCCGTTTTTAATAATAATAATAATTTTTATTTACGAAAATACAAAAAAATTTCAATTTCCCGTTTATTTTTTATTATAAAATATAATTTTGCGGATTATCCGCGGAATTCGTTTATCCATATATGGACATCTATAGATGTCTTGCCATCCTATTCAGCGGATAATCGAAAGTACTCTGAATCAGTGGCGGCTCGTGCGTAAGTGCGCAGGTGCAAGCGCACCACATGCTATTTTATCAAAATAATACTTTTTATTTTTTTAAAACTTAACCATTGTAAATTGTAATTTTTTAAATATCAATGTGCTATTAAAAACAATTATTCAACAATATTTATCGGTAAAGAATTATTATGTCGTGAACATATTATTGCTCCTAAAGTTAAAACAGCTATGCAAAATGCACACACCAATCGGTGCGCAACACTGTGACAGCACGCCTATATAAAATACGTATGGTTGACAAGTGGGGGACCGCTAAATACAATGCAATTCGGTGCGCAGTTACTTATCTATGGTTACTACTGCGAACCGATTTAAAAAAAAATTTTATCTTCGATTTATTTTGAGGTTTTTCCATTTTGTAATCTGATTTTTGTATCAATGCAGGTTTTTGCATCAAATGATAAATGCATATTATAAATAAGATATCTATACATTATTTATATATTATTAATAAGATACTTAGATACATTATTTAAATAAATTATTTAAAATATTAATAAAATATTGGTTTAATTGCTTCACTCAGTTCCAAACTAACACTATAACCCTTATATTCACCAAGGCCACCATCAAACAACTCACTGTATTCATTTACTAAACTTGATAACTCATAATCACCTTTAACAAAATTAGTCTGTGACCATGTGATATTGAAGGCTTTCATTAAATCTCTACCAAACAATGGCATAACATTTCTAACACTTTTTATGACTATAAACTCTGTTTCAACAACCTTATCCTTGTACTCAACTAATGCCTTAAATTTGCCTGTTGGTTCAGATGTTGAACCGTCAAAAAAGGTTAAATTAACATTGGATGACTCTAAAGAAAGATGTCCTAATTTTTTATTAAAAATATCTTCAGTGAAAAAAGAACTGGTTGCCCCTGAGTCTAATTCCATTTCAATCTCTATACCATTAACTTTAACTTTTATAATTTCTGGAGGTACAAAATTAATATTACTATTAACATTAAATAAATCAAATTCTTTAAATACATTATCTGACTTAATGTCAATATTCTTAACATCAATATTACTTTTACATATAATTGCTAAATGACCAACTTTAGAACATTTTTTGCATTTGTAATTTTTATATTTACACCTAGAAAAATCATGATTTTTTTTTCCACAATGGAAACAAGCTAAATTTGAATCTGTCTTAACTTGATTTGATTTCTTTGATGTACCTGCTTGGCTGTTTTGCATTGTGTCCCCTTGACTGTCTCTGCCTTTTGATTTGAAGTTGCTGGTTTTTTTGAATTTTTTTTCAATCTTATGTATGTCCGCTGTAATATGCGTTGTCTTAATTGTCGCTTCTTTTTTTAACGCAAGTTCAACAATTTCATTTAATTCTTTATCTAAATCTTCTTCACAAAGTCGGTCTTTTATGATACCATCATTTAGGCCAGTGATAAACTTGTCTTTTAATACAAAATTTAAATTTTTCCCGAACTTGCATTGCGCTGCAGCATTTTTAATTTTAATGTACCAATCATTTACCAAATCGTGTGAATCTTTGCGTACAGAATAAAATTCTTCGCGTTTACGAAAAATTGAAATTTTTGGTGCAAATTGTCTGGTTAATAATGTACATAATTGAGCGTATGTACGCTGGTGGTAGAGGATCGCATAAATCTTTTAACATAATATATGCCTTTTCCCCCATGCAAGTAATTAAAAGTGGTACCTTGCGTTCTTCGGGAATCATATTTGCAAGAAAATACTGTTCCATGCGTTCTTGATATACTGTCCAATCGCCATCCGGTTTAAATTCTGAAAGAACACCAATAGTACCATACATGTGTACTTCATTATCAGTAGCCGTTTCCGATGAATCGCCTTGGTCGTTGGCCACGTTTGAATTTGTCTTCTTTCCCATTATTATAAAAGATAGACACAATGTCACCGGTTTTCATCTGTTTTAATCCTGGACGTTATTGACGCCGTGTCAATTTTACTACGCGTGCGTGTTTAATCGAATCTTCGTCGCCACTGTGATGTTTCTTAATCATAATATAAATAAAATAATAAGCAAACAAAACATAATAATGAGCTATAATAACTTTATTAAACGCAAGACATTTTAAATGAGTCACACACGATGTTCATACACAACAACCGCATGATTCACACATGGTAACATAACATATATGATAATTATTATC
This sequence comes from Sipha maydis, assembly GCA_034509805.1. NCBI lineage: Eukaryota > Metazoa > Arthropoda > Insecta > Hemiptera > Aphididae > Sipha > Sipha maydis. The sequence continues at coordinate 447,646 of JASXSY010001103.1, forward strand.
GCGTCTATTTGGCACAGTCCGCCAGAGCGCGTCTCTTACATATATAACAATGTTCTTACTCAAAAACGAAAAACCGCAACAACTTGAAATTATCACCAAATCTTTATATTGACGTTTTCTATACATGGTTAAGTTTTCAATGTATTTTGACATATTTTGACTTATTATAGACAATTTAAATTTTCGATTTTTCTAAATTTTTCGTTTCAAAATAAAATATACTTATTACAATATTTATAAATAACATTGTATTATATTCTAGACAAACATATCATCTCTGTTTAGAATCGTTTTTCGTATACAATGATACCTATCATTGAATTCAAATTTAACAAATCCATTATAATGACCTATCCTATGAAGAGTGTAGTTCACCCCCAAGTGTACAGCAGAGCGAGGCCGATCTGGTTCTTTTTTTTTTTTCAGTTGAAAATAATAAAATATCGATTAAGGACTACTACTCAACAAGACCGTTTGGAATTGTTAATACTATTATCTTCAGAAAAAGATATTCAGATTTATTTAGAGAAAGCAACTGATTTACTAGCAAGGTCTTCAGATATTTTCTCAAAACAGTTGTTAACATCTCAATCTTTGTATCAAAAACTTTGTAGGTATTTAATATTGTTTGCCAAATAAAACTGCTCATTGCTTTTTTAGTTTTGTAATTTTATTTAACTAACTTGCATTGACACATTTGGTATCTTTAAAATTCTGTAAAAATTGTATTCAAGGGGGGATGGTCTAAGATTATGTATTTGCCCGTAGTTAATATATCACTCGCCACGCCACTGTTCGTCAATGCTTAGGAATTAATTGACAACATAGAAAATGTTGTAAAAAATAAAATATTTTGTTAACACATTTACAACTATGACTAAGAAATGACCTTTGTATTTAATACTGATAGACAATATTGATAATTTCGTTTAGCAAAATAAAAAAATTAAGTGAACATTTTACAAATATAAGATAAAGTATACATAGTAAATTATTTTCACAGTTTATTGGATCATGACGGACCGTGACACAGAATTATATAAAATATTATTTTTTTTAAAAGCATCCTGTTTTACAAATACAAGTAGTACGAGTATATTCTTGTGATTCTGAAATTTCAAAGTCTGCAGCCTTACGAACGTTAACTTTCTTAATTTAATAAATTGATTTTATAACATAAGACCACTCCTAATTTATTAAATAAATAATTGATTTAACATTTTTATCAATTATGTCTAAAGCAAACCGGAATTATCAAGTAAATATTTCTAAATACATCATTGCCTGGAAATAATGCATATTAAAGTTACATCCTAGTTAATACCTAGTATATACCGTCTTATCTGATTATAAATGACAGTATTAACTAGGCATTTACGATAATTCTTTAATTTAAATCTTTGGTGTTAAATATATTTATAGTACACGTAAAAGATATATAAAAATAGATCTATAGAAATAAATCGAAGATAACATGTAATGAAAATAAATAAATAAATTTCGTTTATATTACCATGTATTAACGGTAGAAATATACTGTTTATTTTAATGATAATATATACTATTATACTAATATATTTATATGCTGCAGTTGTCGGTTGTTATAATAATTACTACTAATTAATATGTCTTAGTTGTCGTCATATAAAATTATTCATGTATTCAACGTACATTTCTTTGCTCAAATCAGTCCATAATATTAGGGTTTGGTTTTTTTCCTGTTTGTTAATTTCTTTCTTACTTTGCATCCATTCATATTTCAAATGTAGAACGACCCCTTGAGCCTTTATGTATGCGCACAATAACTGAGTATTTGTATTTACCTACAACGCGTATATCCATACACATACTTTAAACGAACAATATAATTTACATTATTGTTCTCTTGAAATGTACCTACCTGTATCATTACAAAATAATTTTACTCTTATGCTTCTACTCGAGTTATATTTTCCGTGGAAAAAAGTACTAAAAATAGCCAATATTGTTATCGTCATCTTATTGTTTAAATCTAAAATTATTAATAGAAAAATGTTTACGCACATGTTCTACGCAAGTGATAGAATTACTTTACTGGAAAGATCAAATGGTGTTTTACAAAATCTGTACTTGTTTTTAATCTATATATATTTGAAGTACCAACATTCTAAATCAGAGGTGAATTGTCTAGCGAAGCAAAGGAGCAATCGCTCTCAGGTCCTCCTCGATACTGTCATTAATTATTCAGAAAAAAAAAAATAAAATACAATAGTAAACCACCATTTATTTACTATTAGACTATCCGAATTGAGACAAATTGAGCACTATTAACTAAAAATACTTAAAATATTTATTAGTTAAAATGTGATTAAAATATGTCTAATTAATTAACTACCCCAAGTCCCTCGATACCAAGTCCGCCTCTGTTTAAAGGTATTAGGATTACATATGGAAGTCAAGATTTTAACGTGATTACGAGGTTTTAACCTTCAGGGCATACCTATGTAGTCAAATATCTTTGAAGTCATAGCGAATGGACAAAATTAAAATAACCAATTATTAGAGCCGTAACTGATAAAACATTAGTGATGATAAACAATTGTACATTTTTATTCCGCATTGTTGAAAACCAATGATTATGGCGATTATATAAAAAAAAAATCGTTTCAAAAACGTCATTTTTACCTCTCTTTAATTTATATTGATATTTTTATTCGTAGATTATTGTATGCCACTTTTTACACTTATAATTATGTACATCAATGTATACAACATAAATATTTTGTAATGTTATAATCATAATTCATTACCAAAAAAATACATACTACACTAAAGGAAGTACAGTAAAAATAATTTGGTGTTTGACATTGATGTAAAACATAGGATTAAGTGCGGGTGGATGAAATGGAGAGAAGCATCGGGCGTGTTATGCGATAAGAGAATTACAATTAGGCTGAAAGGTAAATTTTATAAAAGTGTAGTGAGACCAACTATGCTGTATGGTTCAGAGTGTTGGGCGGTTAACAGGAGAATAGAACAAAGTATGAGTGTCGCGGAAATGAGAATGCTTAGATGGTTGAGTGGAGTGACAAGAGAAGATAGAATAAGGAATGAATATGTGAGAGGTAGTGTTGGTGTAGCGCCAATTGTGGACAAGATGAGAGAAAATAGGCTGAGATGGTTTGGGCATGTGATGAGGCGAGAGGAAACGAATGCAGTAAGAGTGGTTATGAAGATGGACGTTGAAGGGAAAAGAGGAAGAGGAAGACTAAAAAAGAGATGGTTGGAGACTTTGGAGAATGACATGAGGGCTGTTGGTGTGTGCAGAGGAGATGTGATTGACCGAGTAAAGTGGAGGTGTAGGACAAGGGTGGCCGACCCCAAATAGTTGGGAGGAAGGCGAAGTAGAAGAAGAAGAGAAGATTTTATATTATTTTTATTATTCACCAATTTATTTTCATATAAGAAGATAAAATATTTTTTTTTTCTTTAATAAAACTATTTTAATTAAATCGTTTTAATTTCCGTACTGAAATATGTGTAAATGCTTCTTTTGAACTTGCTAAGATTATTAATTAAAAAGTTTATAATTGCTATTAGTTAGTTTCGTAGAGCCGTAATTATATTTCAAACAAACATGTTCAATTATCGTTCGATATTCATGTAATACAATTAAATGCACAAATATAATGTTATAATATTGAACATAATATGTTAAATAACTTTCTACTAGATAACAATTAAAATGCGTGAAATAAAATATCAATTTTGCACGATCATTGTTAAAAACCAAGAATAATATGATGTACATAACGGTCGTGAGTTCACTTAACTCGTAGTAAACGTATGTATTAGGCACCAGCAACGGTGTTCACAGTCTATATCAGCGGACACCAAATGGCGGACCGCGGACAAATTATATCCGACTTGCAGACAAGGTAAAAAAATAAAGAATTGATAATAAAATACATTGATTTTTTACTGGAGGAAGCTGATATACTTGTTGTCATCCATATCTTACATTTTGAAAGGGTGTCCGTTTACGGAACGTGCTGATTACACGTCAACGACAGTTAGTCAATTACCACCGACCCGCGTTGACTTATTTCTTGATATTAGTTCATTCATTTTAATTTATATTCGTGTTTTTTTTTTATGATTATAGACAAGAAAAAAAGAACAGTTGAATTTGAAAAAAATTCTGGTCTGAGTAGACGGAATTATATCGTTTTATTTACCGGACCGCTCAGGGGCCTTGTCAGTTTGTTTGATTTACCACCAGCCTTAGCTGTTTTTTAATGTTTTCAATATTAAATGTCATTATGAAAATTTGCATAATTCATTTGCTAATATTTTTTTTTTGCATTTTAATATGTTAAAAATATTTGCTTTGAATTTTGACCCGGAAATTTTCCAAATTTCTAATGTGATCCTCCAAAAATATTAATTAGTGACTCCTGGTTTATACGACAACAGTATAGACCCATGTAATGAGTAACCACAAGAGTTTTTTTTTTTTATCATCTTTCTGGTTCATGTTTATGTCCAGTCAAATGAATGTTTACGACCTTCATTGTTACGACTGCAAGTTTCTATTCGGAAAAACCTTTTTCTTGTTGAAAACACACTTGTAAGGAACGCCATACGCGAAAACAGATGATGCTTTACATGTTCGGTTTTACCACCGGATGAGAAAATAATATTGTAACATATACAGTCAGCTACAACAACGGCATAACTGTAACTGGCGATCTCCTAAGCTACTAAATCAACTACACGCACAGCAACATCCAATCAAGAATATTGCGTGCGCGGTGTACAATTATTATGGAGCGAAAATGAATACTGAGTGTGCATTATAATATCCCGCGCATATCGTGAGTGTGAAATCATGAGTGCTGCACACTCAAAACGTCTGAGGCATGCGTGTGCGCTAAAATAAAACTTAGAACTGCATTCGATGTGTACACGTATATATGAGAATCCACTAAACAACGATATCCTGTGGCTGCGTTTTACCGACCAGACCAAGCAAATAATCAAACAACCCCATGGTACACCAACTTCCTCCGTTCGCGACGCTTGTGCAACGGCCTAAATCAGACACGCCTTCCCGTTTAATTATTTTCATTATTATTTCTTTGGTACACGTAGCAAACACTGTAATTATTATAACAATTTTTAAATGGAGTACAGTGGCGCAAGTAGGGGAAAGTAGGCCAATGCATCAGGGCCAAGGAGCACAAGGGGTTTTGGCCATTTCTGAGGCTATACTTTCTTAAAATAATTAACAATGTTGACGTATTTAACAATAAATTCCTAAACCACATGTGGTTACGTCCCAGTTACAATCAGTATTAAAGTAGAATAATTATCCTGGTTTCCCATGTTACTTTGCCTATTTGTTTTAAATTTCCTGTTAATTATTTTAATTTATCATTTCATTATACATTCATATTAAAAAAATAAATAAACAAATAAATAAATATTATTTATATTCTATGATATTTCATTTCATATAAAGATAATATTAGATGGGGTCTTAGTTTACTTACTACACTGGAGTAACTTCGCCACTTATGGAGTATATAGCACTGTATAAGATAAAAACATGAGCGATACTCAAAGCAGAAAAAAAATTAATTAAACCTATTGAAACATTTAGAAGAATACTGCATATCCCTCGGATAGAGAAAGTTAAAAATGAAGAAATATACTTATGAATGAACGAACGTACAAATTATTGAAAACAATCAGAGAAAGAAAGAAAACATAAAACGAGGAGCAATGAATAAATAACAATAATTATAAAAGAAAATATAGAGAGAAAAGCAGAAAGAGGTAGATCATGAAAGCTGACTATAAAACAGATTATACAAAATACATAGGAAACCCACTTTTAAAGAATTTAAAGTAGCTGTGGTGGATAGGGACGAATATATTTACATTTAATGATTGAATTTAAAGATTCAGAAATCATTATATATATATATTTATTTGAAAATTGTGTTTTAAAATAACTTGAAATTATTATTTTTTTTTTTTTTTCTAATATTTCTATAATAAAGGACAAGACGTTCACATTGATTTGTACAGCGTTCGTGGGCAATACGATTGTAGATAAAACAACTCGATCTGCCGTTCATAAGCATAAGTTCAACCACCCATTAAATTTAATTTGACTTAATTGAAAATTCACCCTAATAATGATGTTAAATCAGTACGTTACTCGTCGCAACGCGGTAAAATCGTTGTCGTTTTCCTGTACGCGCACATAATTATAATGCTGTAGCATTTGTCATGGTAAAAACAAAAAACTATAGTTACCAGTACATTGTACAACTACCACTGCCAATTATAAAACATAATTCGATAAATTAATAAATGAGACGAGTTAAACTAACTCTACAAGTGATCCGACGAGAGACCTACGGATGTTGTTTTCCAAAAAATAAACATTTAATCGAATTATGAATAAAATCTCAAGAAAAATCACATTTGATATATCTTGGGATACCAAATATATCAATACTAGACTCATGGTTTTTGTCTTGTTTATTTGCTATACAAAATACATGAACAGATGAGTGAAAACTATTAACGATTCTAACTGAATGTATTCAAATTATGTAAGTCTGGGAAGGTACCAAAATGTTTCATTCCCTAAAACCTAAAATGTACGCGCACCGTATGATATATGAATGCGTAAAAATAAATTTTTATACATTCCGAGACAACAAGTATGAGACAGAGAAAAAGAGCGTGAGAGAAAGAGAGTGAAAGAAAGAATGAACTCGAAAATAAACGTAGAGAGTCGATGCCAAACGATAAATCAAAAGCAAAAGAAAACCGTAGACGGCGCGATTTCGAATGCGATAAACTACCGGTCGTTGAATATGTAGTAAGATTTCCGCTTTGCGCGATCATTGCGATTCGTCGGAATCGACATTCCCTTTCGCGATTTAATAATATTCGAAGGTACTTTACCCTGATTCAGTAGGTTTTTATCGTTTTTATACCGTTAAAACGAGTACACGTTTTATGTAAATAATATTAGACAGACATATTATTCCTCCATTTCCAGATAAGCGATATTATTATTCCTTTTATTATAATATTTACTGATTGATTATTTCAGGTGTGATTTATTTGGTGCGTACGAATCGTTAAACAAGTCGATTTATTTGCTTTATTCAAATTTATTTGACAGTGCCGCCGTCTGTTTTAGAAAAAAAAGTTATACTGATAGTTTCTCAATAAATGCAGGATAACTTTCATGCCGCCTATTTGTCGCAGTCCCAACAACGCGTAAACTACGAACGACTTCAATTCGTTTTACAATTTTATTCTTTTATCAATACATTTATTGTTTGTTTATCATTTATTAATTTATATTAACGTTTTTCCGTACTATGGTTGTTAAACGAACGTTCTATAACCGATTCATTACGCGCAGTAGTACTTAAGTTATCGAAATATAAATAAATATTTTGTTTACGTTTTACGCTCTCTCTCTCTCTCTCTCTCTCTCTCTCTCTCTCTCTCTCTCTTTCTCTGTCTCTCTATTGTGACTAATAATTAAAATACAATGAATAATTAATAAAATCGAGTTGTAATTACACAATAATATTTGGTAGTCGTGCCCCGAAAATACACGGTGCTGTCCACCAACAAAGAAAAACCATCGGCCTACATATTTCTCTACAGCATTTTCGTCCGAAAGCACACCTGAAATCTGGGACATAAGTTCATACAACCCACCCCCATATTTCAGTTGTTGTACACCTACGATGTGATTAAAATTCGGTCTAATGTCCCTGCACGTATATTGATGTCCGAACAAGAGTTGTTGCCAAATCTATAAAACTTGTAAAATTTAAAATAAATTCCTAAAAATAAATCAAAACCTACTACTATTTAAGTTTATACAAAATTTCGTTTGCATAAAAATTCGTGTATTTTTAATGTACATCTAATTATAGAACAAACTATTATATTTTTATAAAACAAAATCGCTTGGAAATGTTTATACTTGACGATTGAAATTTTTTTTCCTAACTAAAAACATAAAATAATAAATGTTTAACCGTAAACTCAAAGCTTACAGACTTAACAAATTTAATTGCAATAGTGAAAAGCTATGTGTGGATTCGAGTCCATCCAATTCATGTGTTGATCCCGATCCTAGGCGTTGTATTAACTTGTAGCAATAAATAACAGCAATAACCACGTAGCTAAGGATTTTTGTTAAAGCGATCAACACTTCGAACCACTGTTCTACCGAGGTAACACCGATACGTAATTTCGTCAGCTTATACTTTTAGCCAAATGATATGTATAATATATATATATATACTATTTTTTCCTGCTCGTTTAAATTCCGAAAATTTATAAAATAATTGAGTATTTGTGTTATCGAATTCGTATCGTCCGATGAAAAGACAGTTTTGCGTTTGAAATTAAAAATGATACCCCAACAGTCGAGCGCTGCGCAACTATTGCGCTGTGTCCGCATTGGCATTTCCGCAGACGACGGTTGTGCAGGTGCACCTAATCACGCGTCCACCTCGGTGTTACGGAACAGATGACACGGATAACGCCCGAAGCGTTGTTGACACGTCTCGAAATTCGATTTCTAAACACGAATGAAAAAACGTTCAGAAGTCGATCACAAGTTTCCAAAAGTTGGCCACCCCCCGGCCAACAGAGAACATTCGGTTCCCGCGATAAAGATTCAATCCGGTACGGGGTGCGTTTCGCGTCCGCGCGCATTCGAATGAAATAATCGAGACGCTCGAACGCCTGGTTCAAAAAGATTATTTTGTGAACGGCGTGCGCGGCATACGGCTTTGGTAACGGCACGATTTTCGTTTCACGTCCCGGTGAACTTTAACGCGTGCACTGCGAATTCGAATGCGATTTTGGTGTCTTCTCGCGTACTCGCATTATCGTCCGTACGATTTGTGTCGCGCGCTCGTATGATGATTCATCGTCATCAGGGTAAGACTAAATAACATCTCAGACCAAAATACCAAATGTCGTATTTTTCATACAACAACCTTTATGCTGTAATACACTAGAAAATATTTTTCATGCACAGAAATGTGGAAAAACTTTATACACATGATTTGTAAATTATTTGTCGACAACATATTAATTTATAAAAACTGTGGGCAACTTAAAATAAATAAACCGATGTGTTGGCGACAACGTAGATGTGTTAGTACGACGTAATTCGAAATAAACAGCAGAAATACTTAGGGATAGTTATCAAACAATATTTGATACATATAAACTATGAATACTATAATTTATATTGTATATTTAAAAAAAAAAATGTTTTTACAAATATTTATAAAATTTCAATTTGACGTTTCGACGCCTCCCTGAGAATGACGACTCCTTAGTCACCTTGTCTTCACGCCGGCCCTGGTCGTCGTTACCCGTTAACGTATTAAATGTCTTCCGACCCCTTTCGCGTGAAACCACGCCGACGAATACGCATAGAGATAGTAGCGATTTCAAAAAGCTCGTGGATACGTTTTATTTTTCTTCTTACCTCGGACATGACGCGATACTTATTCTTGACCGTGTTCGAACTGTTTGCGTAAGGACCTCGCACAGATGAACTAAATCGATTGTTGTGCGTACTAACGCGCGTTCCCTTTAAAAGTAATGAGAATCGCTTTACGGACAGTGCTTTTGACTACGACAATAGTTCCCGGAACAATAATACGTATAGGCAGTATTTTATTCCGAATAACATTTTGTTTATTCATTTAATTTTTTTTTTTCACCATAAGAAATGCAAATCCCGTTGCATAATGTATATGAGTATTTTTATCGCGTTCGCAAAAATTTGCATCTTAACACGATGTAATACTCCAACGTGTTAAGTATGATTGGAAACCGCCGGAAACAAATACGTTCAGACTTTCAGATGCAAATGTTTCTTCGGCCAAATGAGATACAACAATTTAATGATCCGATTTGAATACGCTGAGTGTACCGATAACTATTCTCCGTAGATGACAGTACGAATAAAAAGTGTTGGCTCTTGATGTCTTAAATACAACGTGGAATCCTATGTATGTGTATGTGTAAGAATGGGAGAGTGAAAGAAAGAAAGAGAGAGAAAAAGATAGAATTTTAAAACAAAAGACTTGTTACACACTGGTTTGTCGCTATCAATGAATATAAATGTAATTAATTTAAATATATATTTAAGAACGAAATTTCGAAATAATAAAAATAAAAACAACTATCCATCTAAAAGCTTCTTATAATTAGATTTTTTTTTTAGTGTAAAGTTGTAAATCTATTTAAGTGCTGCATAAAATTTAGTGTTCAAAGAAATGAGAAAAAAGTCGTTATTTTTCTCAAAACCAATAGTTTCCCTATTTCACTTAAAGCATGAAATAAATTATGTTAATTATAATCCTATTTCTTGGTGAATTTCATCGAATTTTTATGTGCTAAAATGAAGTATATTATTCTAACTAATTATTAATGTTATATTATATGCTTATTGGATTTTTATATACGAGTATAAATCATACTGTAATCATAGCTAGTTATTGATTGAATTATGAGTAATTGCCAAAACTATTTTCTAGGTAAAAGGTATGGTTTTTTTTAGGCTCACTCTGATAAATAATTTAATCGATATCGCTTAATTCAATGATATTGTATAATATGTTTCTAAAGAAAATACCCGTGGCTCACAAATGACAACGGCATAAGTGACATTGAAAAATGATTGCCTTCCGAAATTCAATTTACAATCACAATAATAATGGAAAGAACATATAAAGCAACTATAACTCCGTTTTGTGTGTGGCACGTGTCCCAAAGGGCAGCCTTTTAGTGAAAGGTCGAAGTATGGTACTGGGCGGAACTTTGGAGGGGATAACATTTCGACAAAACGCGAATCGGTCAAAAACAGGAAGTTAACTTCCGGTTTTGAAGGCGTCCGGTGTCCGTTGTTGGAGTGTGAAATAATAAATCTTCTAGGGATAAAACAAACTCGTCCTCGTGCCAGGAAGTACGCGGTGACGCTGCTGGGATGATATGAGTATAGAGCATAAAATGTATAATGCAACACAACTGCGCGACTTTTGTACATTTATAAAATGTTTATACTAATATACGTATCCAGCTTTTGTAATCTTAAATCCTCGTGATAATTAATGACTTCACCCACAAATAATCGACTTTGGCACAAGTTGAGTCAAAGTTATAAATTATCACGTGTTTAACTTTTTACGCTATCGTTGATCTTACAATAATTTACATTCTCATGTTAAAATCTAACCAAAACTTATTAGCTCTAGTTACTATTCAGTTCAATTCAATCTGTCGAAGTGTACGGTCGTGTATTCACTCATCCCGTTATCCATACAGTCACGAATTTATTACATTACCTTTAATGTGTTATTTAATATTGTCATGTCATATGAAAGTTGTAATAAGAATATTTCACCGTAGAAAAAATTTGTTTGCTTCAAATGTAACTATAAATATTATCTTAATTTTACCTCTGTTAAATCTATGTACAATTTTAATTAATTACAAATAGATTCAAATGAAAGGAATAATTATTTTAAAAATTCAAAAAATCTTACAATAAAAAAAAACATTATTTAACATTTCATAATGATAATGATATGATATTGATTTTTTTAATTCTGATATTTAAAATCAAAGGTACATATCACGCTCGAAATGTTAACAAGTTAACAAAAACGTCAATTACTCAAAGAATACTATATTTTTGATCTTCCAAAATGAATAATATTTCCATCGAATTAAACAAATAGATCAAAAAGACATCTGAACAAAATATAAAAATTATTATTCTTAAGAATAAAATTTTAAAAATAAAAACTGAATTTAATACCTTTAAAAATCATTCAAATTCTATTGATTAACAACAATTTCAAATTATTTGTGATTAAAATAATCCAAAGTACGAAAAAATGAATATACATTTGGAATTATTTAAATTATTAGAAATAAATTAAATATACAATTTCTAAATGAAGATAAGAAATTATGTAAAATATAAATTAAAATAAGAATGATAATCCTGGAAAAATTGTAGTTACTTTTAATTTTGTCACATTAAATACGGATTTTCTAAACTGTAATAAAAAACGTGACAAATCAAATAAACCATTAAAAATTATTGACATTTGTGGATGCTATATAGAAAAAATATATATATATGAACCACTATCTTACATTATTTGATAAAAAGTTACTCTACCTGTCAAAATTGGTACTCAAAATCTATAAATAAAGTTTCGCTTTAGCAAATAGTTATGTTATTTTTAAACCAGAAAATGACACGGCAATCAAAATCAACTTCATCAATCAACTTGAACTATCAGATATCAACTATTTAGTTTCCCAATTATAAATTAAGGTGTAACATTGTTTTAAGGTATAAATTGTTTAATTTTTATTCTCTAATTTTTTCAACTATATCTATCATTGAATTGTATTTTCTATCTAATAATTCGAATTCAGTTAATAAAGTAAATTTAGTAAATTTAAATTATTTTATCCATTCTTCTTTATTCTATAATGATATATAATTTATCTTTTAAATATCAGAAGTATTAAGCGTAATTGTTATGAACTTACGATTTATTTAGAATCATCTATTAAAAATATTGGCATTTTAAATTTAGGTAAAACATGTAAATTAATTTAATTCTTATAAATCATTTAACTCCCTTACTGTTTAAAACAAATATGATGATGTTACTGTATCAATTATAAATAAATGTTTACACTTTTAATATTATAGAACATAGTATTACTAACTAGTATTACTAACTGTATCCCTGTTGTTTAATGAATATAATACTAACATTTATCTTAATAGATTTAATAACAAATTAAATAAGTTTATATATATAGTGAATCCAAAACTTTTGTATTACAAAAAATTTCAAAAAATTAAAAAATGTTAATATTAATAAAACGTGTGGTCTTTAATCAAGGTTAGTTTCTTTTCTAATTTTTTTTTTTTTTATGTATTGACATTTTGAGACCTAATAATATTTTTATTAAAATAAACAATATGAAAATTGTTAATTATTAATTTCTCGTACATAATTGGCTTATAGTTTTTTTTTTTACTTCACATATCCTGCTTAATTCTAAATAATAAATTTATAAAAATTTTATCGTTGTTTCAATAAAATAAAGCTATGGTTAAGAAAAATAAAACTATAACATTAAATAACCGAAATTCAAAAATAATAATAAATAATAAATCATAACGTAATAGATTGTGATCGAACGGATTTATCAAAGCCCAAAAATGTATATGACAATATAAACGGCCATTTTCGGTTGTCCTAGACAAGTACTGTCAAACTTTTCCGAAAAGCTATTCCAAATACTCCTTAAGCACTCAAAAAAATTGTTCAGATAATATTATTTTGAAAACTGTTCAAGACATACGTCAGTGGTATAAAAACATAAGACAGTAGGTAAAACCACTCGAACACACTACTCGGCGTTGTTTCATACAACTGGGATAGTAATAATAATAATACTATGTTGATGGTGATTGTGCGAGAGGCTGCACAAGAAGCCGGGGGGACGAATGTACGTGGGTGTATGCACGCACTGAAAGAGGCCAACACATAACCCGTCGTGTGTGATTACCTATGTCAATAATCCTGTAGGGGGGGGGGGGGGGGGTTAGAAGTGGACTGTAAATTCATTAAAAAATATTATAGTAGGTTGAAGATGGATAAAGTACCATATACGTAATTAAAAAAAATAACAAGATATTATAATATTAAAAACAAAGGATAATAATAATAATAAAAACACTACAAAATAATGTTAATAATCACAAACGATCAACAAAATAATAATGATCACATATGACCAACAAATTAAAGTACAAATTAATACATTATAATGACAAAAAGGTTTATAAAGACATGATAGATGTACGACCTGATGCGGTGTGTTGATACCAGATGTTGAGGTTGCTATCCCAGAGCGACGGTGAGTCAACGAATGACGTAGGTCGAGCAGGCGACATAAGTCCTACCACGAACGAAGTGGTCGCACAGCGAATATCGGATGGGTGATGAAAGAAATAATAAAAATGTCGTATGCAGCAAATATACCACGTACGGCGTAATCACACAGCGAATAATTGAATGGGCGACGAGAAAAAATATTTATTATGTCAGACGCACTACGTTTTGTCCCGAAACGTGTCCCGGAAGCTTTCGCGATCGCAACCACAAACAAAGAAGAAAAAAATTCAAAAAAATAAGAAAAGAGACCAAGGTACCAGAATCTGCAAGCTCCATGGCAGCGGCACCGTCCATTCTCCGGGAGTACAACAGTTAACCGTGTTTAGCGTCAATCGACATCGTGGTCACAAAACGTTACGCTACGGAGCGTATCAAACACGCCGCGCCAAATTTAAAATATGATTTGCATCCAACAGTGATGATAAGCCCAAACGCAGGAATCGCTCAAAGAGGAGGGTTCAAAAGTATAAATTTTATTAGGTTTTTTTAGGTTATGAAATCGATAAAAAATACATGTTAAAATTTCCATGATCAAAAATATCAGGATCGAAAATGCGTTCTATCAATGACTGTATTTACAACGATAATCGACTGTAAGTAGGAAAAGAAATGAAAATGTAAACGTAAAATGCGTCAAATTGAGAAAATTGACATTGCTAAAATAAAAATGAATAACTATGTATGCATTTTCAAGTCAGTTCAACTTTTATAGAATAAGGAGTATATTTTAGTAAATATGTAAATAAAAAAAATTTTCAATTAATGGGAGGTTAGAACCCCTCCATTACATATGGATCTGAGTGATAAATATAACGATTATGATGATAATAATAATGTAATATTAATAATAATATTATCATATTATTATAACATATTTTATACCAAATAAATGAAAGTCATTACTATGTGAACACATCAAACTATAAATATATATATTTAGATTTTATTTTAAGAACCCCCGAACTTATATGTTGATCTTGTATCAAACTGTTTTTGAATTTTAATGACAGTCGAAATCCATTAGACATTTTTATCATTTATATTTTAGTTGCAAACGTCGGAACAATGTTTTTACTCGCAACAACGATGTAATAATATCAAAATAATTAACCCTTCTGTGATATGGTATTTAACTTTTTTTTTGTAGTGAACACGTCGGTAAAATATACTAACGCAATGTTTCATCATCCCTCCATCGAGTTATCAGGTCTGCATTTTTAAACATAACTTAGGCGAATTTGATGAAAAATCTATTAGTTACCCATAACTAGAATCTAATTTTTAATGATCATGTGAATCTAATTATATTGACAATGCGTTCAATATTTTTTTAGAACAAATCGTTGTTTTCAGAAAACTTTCTGGACAAAACTTGGTTTACCCATAATTATCTACCTCAATTGTTTAATATTCATCCTGGAATACCGATGGAAATTCTAAAATTTGAATAAATATTTAAAATTCTTTTGATTTATTATTTTTGAATATATCATTTAAAACCTTTAATTAACTATTTCCCCTTGAAAACGTACACACCATTTGTTGGCGCGGCAAGTGCCTTTAAATGATATAGGGCTGGCTTGTTCGCCTAAATGCTGGTTGTATAAAATAATAAATTAAATAAGTAAAATATAATAGAAGTGGACTGTATAATAAACAAATGAAATAAATATAATAATAATATAGATGAGGCCCACACGGCACACAATAAATAAATAAATATAATATATAAAAACAATGTTGGCCCTACAGTGGCACAACTAAAATAAATATAAATAAAAATCAAACGTGTGGCCCACACGGCACACACCAAGTAATAATAATACTAAATAGCTAATTAGCCTATGCGGCGATACGGAATAGTGAGCCCTTGAAGGCTAGGCCCGTCGGCCTTTACACACAACGAAACAAATATGGTCGACCAATACTCACAACAGGCGACTGCGTTGAATGGCGGATTGCATCCCACGCGACCACAACGAGGAATGTGCTTTTACAATAAAACTAACCAAATACAAACAAATTATGAAGCACAGGCCTCGCTGCGTGCGACCACTCAAACACAGTCACAGACGGACGACAAATTCACGTGTCTGCAGCCAAGAACACACCACACTTCAAAACCACGTTACTCACGATGACCGCTGGTAGATATGCCTAAAAAACCGAAACTAATTAAACCAATGCAACAAACAGTTGCTAGAACGATATTTACCAGACGGCCAAAACAGGAAACACAACACAAGACAACGTGGTTTCCACAAGAAATTGACTGCAGACGATCACCGAAACTCGATGTGCACAACACGAAGACACAACGACGAGAGAGAAGTGGTGCCGACGACATTCACCACGAAAGCTCTGGCCGCCGGACACCACAATGAAGATAAATTTCTCAGTGTCACCACACTAAAACAACAAACACGAGAACTTACGAAACTTTGTGACACTGAGAACATGACTTTTACTATACAAAAAACATAACCGACAATAATGAAAACGTGGAATAACGAACATTTTCGCACGATGATAACAATACGATTACGTACCCGGTCGGTCGCACACAGAGGCTTATCGCCGCTGCCGACAAGACTGCGGATACGCAACGCACCGCTACGCATCGCACGAAAATGATAACAAGAAAACAAACGCATGCAATACAATGACAACCAATAGTGACTGCAGCCACTCCGCCTGAGTGAGCGTGAACATCCTCCCCCACCTGGAAAGTTTATGACGCTTTCCAGGATAAGGTAAATAAAAGGGTTAAGGAACATAGTAAAAATTGCAATATTTAGGATAATGTTACAATAGAAACGTAGAATAACTCAAGCAGAGAGCTTAACAATTAAATGGCTATGAAATGACAAAACAATAAACAAAAAAAATACATAATTGAAAAACAAAAAAAAAAAAAAAATAATAATTATTAAACACGTCATATAATATGCATTGATGCCTAATAGTCCGCATCTTCAACATCTTCTTCTTGATTGGGAAGACGAGCTAACTTCCGTACAGGTCGAATATACTCTGCGCCAGCCGCATTCCGAACTGTAGCTACCCTAACAACACCATCGGAGCCCGGACAAACTTTAATTACTCGAACCATTTGCCATTGAAGTGATGGGATGTTATCCTGCTTCAGTATTGCCAGATCACCGACTGATATATTTACAGATTTTGAGGTCCAACGACCTCGGCGTTGCAATTGTGGTAGATATTCTGAAGACCATCTTTTCCAAAAATGTTGTACACGAGCTTGTATTAATTGGAATTTACGGAGCCGATTTTCAGGAATATTTAATACATTGGGCTCAGGCGGGGAAGTCAGTGGACATCCAATTAGGAAGTGCCCTGGTGTCAGAACGTTGAAGTCAGCGGGATCAGAAGACATTGCGGTGAGAGGTCTAGAATTTAGTACCGCTTCAATTCTGCACAACAACGTACTAGTTTCCTCAAAAGTTAAAAGAGCACCGTTACTAGATTTGACAAGATGTTGTTTGGCTGCTTTGACCGCAGACTCCCACAGTCCGCCAAAGTGCGGGGCTGAAGGAGGAATAAACTGCCATTCAATGCCCAATTCAGACAGCTGATCGTTGCATTTGCTATCTTTAGATAGATTAAACGCCCACAATGAAAGTATCTTCTTTGCGCCAATGAAGTTAGTGCCATTGTCGCTATATAACTTTATACACTGACCTCGGCGACCAATAAACCGGAATAATGCAGAGATGAAAGCATTTGAAGATAAGTCTCGAACAAGTTCTAAATGTATTGCACGCGTAACCATGCACACAAAAACTGCTATATAATGTTTTAGCGGCGTAACCTTCCTCAAACCACTACGAATGTTGATAGGGCCGCACAGGTCAACACCAGCCCTTGCAAATGCCCGACATTTGGTGATACGAACTGAAGGCAAGGGAGCCATGACAGGTTGGAGCATCAGTGGGTGGGATCGAAAGCAAATTATACATTTATGAACGGTTTGACGAGCCAAGCTTCTGCCTCTGATAGGCCAGTATTTTCTATGGATATGAGCCAGAAGTCCTTGAGGACCGATGTGAAGTAGTCGAATGTGTTCATATTGAAACAACATTTTAACAATTGGATTCCTTGATGATAGAACAATTGGGTACTTTTGATTTTCAGGTATTGGAGCATAAGACAATCTACCTCCCACACGTATTACCTTATGACCATCAAGAAATGGGTTTAGTGATTTGAGACAACTTCGACGATTAACTTCTTTTCCAAGTGTCAGTGACCTTATTTCTGAGCCAAAGTCTTGTGTTTGAGATCGAATTAGCCAGAAGAGCTGGCATTCATCAAGTTCAGCAACACTTAATGAGTCAAGCCGACGATCATTTGTTCTACAATTAGGTATTTTACAGTTGAACACAAATCGTAGCACATACCCAGTTACGCGCATTAACTTCCTCCAGTTTGAACAACGGTCAATAATCCAATTTGCATCAACATGTGTAGCCACAAGCGATAACTTGATTGGACGTACCTCTGGAAGGTCTTTTTGAAGAGGTACCTCAGCTGGCCATGAATCCTCTGAATTTACTATCCAACTTGGTCCATTCCACCAGATATGATTAGGATCAGATAATGTGTCTGCGTTGGTTCCCCTAGTTATCAAGTCCGCTGGATTACTAGAAGTGGGAACATGACGCCACATTTTAGCTTCAGTATTCTCCAAAATTTGTGATATCCTATTAGCTACAAACGACTTGAGTTGGACAACTGATTGAATCCATCCAAGCACTACTGAAGAATCAGTCCATAACACTATGTCTGATGAATTAAAATGGACATTTATGGTTGACAGTTCTGCTTGAATTTCAACGATGAGTTCTGATAAAAGAAGGGCACCACATAACTCAAGTCGTGGAATGGTGGTTGTGCGCATGGGAGCCACCCTGGATTTAGACATTAACAAATTGACAGTGGTAGAACCATCATGAGATTGATTTCGAATATAGACGCAAGCGCCATATGCTGCTTGTGACGCATCACAGAACCCATGCAATGTAATAGTAGATTCACCATCGATTATGACCTTCCGAGAAATAGACAACTTGTCCAATGATTTAAGACTGGAATAAAATTTGATCCAACGTGCTTGCAAGTCTGCTGACAGTATTGAATCCCAGCTCAATTTTAACAACCATAATTGCTGCAAGAAAATCTTGCCTTTTATTAATATAGGAGTGATAAGTCCAATGGGATCAAATATACGATTAATGTCGGACAAAAGGGAACGTTTTGACATGTGCGTTGATGGATTCCAAGTACCAAGGGAAAAGTGAAAGGTATCTGTGCTGGGCTGCCAAGATAAACCGAGTGTATTAACCGTGTCTTGATCCGTTAGAGATAACCGATATGTATCATCATCCGTATCTGTGGGAATGCGAGACATTAGTGAACTAGAGTTGGAACACCATTTCCGAAGAGAAAATCCAGCTGATTCCAAGACCTTATTAACATTTTTATAAAGGTAATAACATGCATCTTCAGTATTACAACCGGTAAGTAAATCATCAACGTAGAAGTCACTAGATATGACACGTTTTAGACCTGAATCCTCAACTTCAGTGGCCAACTGCAACAGACAACGCGTGGAAAGAAAAGATGCAGCTTTTGTACCGTAAGTGACTGTACGCAATTCAAATTCCTTTAACGACTGTTCCGGAGTTTCTCGGTACCAAATTCTTTGCAACGCTCGATCCTCAGGGTGTATAAGTATTTGCCTGTACATTTTAGCAATATCAGCTGTTATGACTGTAGAATGCATACGGAATCTCAATAGAATATCTAATAAGTCTGGCTGAACCTTGGGACCTCGGTATAGAATATCATTAAGGGATAATCCAGAGCTAGATGGGGCGGATCCGTCAAAAACAACCCTCAATTTGGTTGTGATGCTAGACTCTTTCATTACAGCATGATGCGGCAGATAATAAGCATGTCTTTCAGGATTTTGAACCGCTATAATTTCCATATGATTCATGGTTAAGTATTCCAACATGAATTTATGGTATGCAATGCCAAGCTCTTTATCTCTAGACAATCGCATCTCCAGATTTAGAAAACGACGTTGAGCCATATAACTGGAATCACCAAGTATGCCGATATCAGTATTTATTGGAAGCCGCACAACAAATCTTCCAGAATCATCCCTGTAATGAGTATCATTGAAATGTTTTTCCGCCTTCTGCTCATCAGATCGACGACTATTTGATTTAGTGACAAATAGCGATAATGCTGGTGCAACTCTTCCTTCACTAAAGCAGGCATGCATACATGTTGTGATATGATTAAATTGATTATTGGACACCTTGCCGGTAAGAACCCATCCGAGTACAGTATTATGAAAAATTAAACTATTTTCAATTTCAAACCTTTCACCACTAAATAGGGTATAAAACACTTCTGCACCAAGTAATAATTGTATATCTCCAGGATCTCCGCAACTGGGATCTGCCAATTGGCCTTTTACTATTTCAGGAATTTTAAAATGATTAAGTTTAAAATGCCGTGTCGGTAATGCATTTGAAATGGACGGAAGTACATGCAAATCTATTAAAGTGCTAAAATTTCTAAACCGTGAAGACATTAAAACCGGTTTTAATTTTTGAGCCATTGAGCGCCTTGAATTGATTCCAACAATTGGTAGATGGCAGTTAGTTCTTGATAATTTAAGATATTGAGCACAAGCATCAGTGATGAAATTGATCTGTGACCCTGAGTCCAATAATGCTCTGCAGCGCTTGGGTGCACCTGTTATATCATTAATAAGTACAATAGCAGTAGCTAACATCACAGAGTCACCGGACGCATGCATTACTTGTGCTGACCCTTCAACGTTACAAAGTGGATGCTCAATTGCATCAGATGCATCATCTTGGTCAGCCGCAGTGGAACCATCACTGTCTTCCAGATGTAATTTAATGTTATGTCTTTTTCCACACTTAGAACAATTTGAAAATTTGCAGAACCTTGCTTGATGATTAACATTTAGACATTTGAAACATAAATGGTTTTTCATGACAACATCACGTCGCTCATGAACAGGTAACTTATCAAATCGTTTACACAAGTACAATCTGTGAACTTCATTGCACAAAATACACTTAATTGTATAACCTGTTTTTTGAGCTGGTCCTACATGGAATGCCTTTCTATCCTTCAACTTATGATTATAGACCTTTCCAGCAGCCTTCCTTTCTATGGTAGATCCAACATTCATTTCTCCTGCCTGATATGCTGCAATACGATTAAGTAAAAATGCTTCAACTTCACAAAACGATGGTAATTCCTTTTTATTATATTGGAGTTGCCACTCCCCCACTGTAGCACTATCCAATCGACTGCAGATGAGTGTGACCAACCATGCGTCCCAAGACTCGATGGGTTGTCCTAATGCTCTGAGCGCATTAACATTAGACATGACATGATGTTGTAACTTTTCTAAATTCGTTGCTGATGCTATGAGGACTTTAGGTGTATCGAGTAGTGATCTAATGTGAGATTGAATGATCACACTTTTATTATCATACCGGTTCATTAATGTATTGTACGCTTGTAAATAATTTTCACCCGTGGTGGGAATTGATCGAATAACATCACTAGCTTGACCCACAAGATAACCTTTAAGGTAGTGAAATTTCTGAACGGGAGCAAGATTCTCATGGTTATGAAATACAATATTAAAACTATCGATAAACGACGTCCAGCATTGCCAATCACCATCAAATTTTGGAATCTCCACTGGTGGTAACCTCATGGTATTTTCAGTCCTGTATTTGGTAAGTTCACTATAGGAAGGACTACTTGATGCATTATTTGAGTTATCATCTATCAGCTGCATTAATACTGCTTTAGCATAGTATAATTTGTTTTTAAAATCTATGTATTTATCACATTGCTGATCATCATCTATCGAATCATCAAGTTCTTCAATTTCAATTTGAGCCATTTCATATTTTTCAGCTAATGTATTTAATGCTTCCAACCGAATGCGTACTTCATTTAAGTTACCAGATGTAGCATTATACTGGGTGCCGAAAAGTGTTGTTGTAGAGAGTTCATGGTTAACTTGATTTAGCTTCTTCTTGGCAAGTCTTAACTTCCTTGCAGTTGCCGTATCCATTGCTATATACAAATTATAGGAATGCACTACGTGCTTATCTCACAATAAAAATAATAATAATAATTAAATAAACAAATCAATTAAAGGTATAAACAAGTTTGGTCTTTATATTTAGAGAAGACAGTTAAATATATTCATAAAGAGAATTTCAATATCCGGCCCGAAGGACCAAAATGTTGGCGCGGCAAGTGCCTTTAAATGATATAGGGCTGGCTTGTTCGCCTAAATGCTGGTTGTATAAAATAATAAATTAAATAAGTAAAATATAATAGAAGTGGACTGTATAATAAACAAATGAAATAAATATAATAATAATATAGATGAGGCCCACACGGCACACAATAAATAAATAAATATAATATATAAAAACAATGTTGGCCCTACAGTGGCACAACTAAAATAAATATAAATAAAAATCAAACGTGTGGCCCACACGGCACACACCAAGTAATAATAATACTAAATAGCTAATTAGCCTATGCGGCGATACGGAATAGTGAGCCCTTGAAGGCTAGGCCCGTCGGCCTTTACACACAACGAAACAAATATGGTCGACCAATACTCACAACAGGTGACTGCGTTGAATGGCGGATTGCATCCCACGCGACCACAACGAGGAATGTGCTTTTACAATAAAACTAACCAAATACAAACAAATTATGAAGCACAGGCCTCGCTGCGTGCGACCACTCAAACACAGTCACAGACGGACGACAAATTCACGTGTCTGCAGCCAAGAACACACCACACTTCAAAACCACGTTACTCACGATGACCGCTGGTAGATATGCCTAAAAAACCGAAACTAATTAAACCAATGCAACAAACAGTTGCTAGAACGATATTTACCAGACGGCCAAAACAGGAAACACAACACAAGACAACGTGGTTTCCACAAGAAATTGACTGCAGACGATCACCGAAACTCGATGTGCACAACACGAAGACACAACGACGAGAGAGAAGTGGTGCCGACGACATTCACCACGAAAGCTCTGGCCGCCGGACACCACAATGAAGATAAATTTCTCAGTGTCACCACACTAAAACAACAAACACGAGAACTTACGAAACTTTGTGACACTGAGAACATGACTTTTACTATACAAAAAACATAACCGACAATAATGAAAACGTGGAATAACGAACATTTTCGCACGATGATAACAATACGATTACGTACCCGGTCGGTCGCACACAGAGGCTTATCGCCGCTGCCGACAAGACTGCGGATACGCAACGCACCGCTACGCATCGCACGAAAATGATAACAAGAAAACAAACGCATGCAATACAATGACAACCAATAGTGACTGCAGCCACTCCGCCTGAGTGAGCGTGAACACCATTATATAAACATTTTATTAATTATATTAACACAAAAAAACAATAAAATACTAAAGTTAAACATTTTGAAATATTTAGAAAAATAAATTGATAATATGATATGAGAAAAAAAATATTATCGTTCTGAACTTGTAAAGAAAAAAATTGATTAATTATTGATTTTCATAAAACTATTTTAATTTTATATTTTGTATAATTTAAATAACATTTTTATTAATAGTTCTTCAACAGTATCGATTTCAAAGTTCATTACAACTTTAAGAAAGACATTTCTTCATTTATTTATTAGAGACAGTCTGAGGAAATTGATGTTTGGTTGTAACAACTACTATAATAGCCAAACATAAACACGTGGTAAACTTATTTCATTCGCCGAATTCCAAGTATAATTATTTTATCCCTTGGAATTATATACATTTAAACGTATCTAAAAATTAAATAGATATAGAAGCAAAAAAAAATTAACCATTTTAAATATTAATTGGGAAAAATTTTTTATATTATAGTAAATAATATATAATATTATATACATAATAATTATACGATTTCTTACAATTTTTTGTAAAACGATCCACTGCTAGTATAGTAAACAATTCAATATGAAGCCAATTATGTTTCATTTCTAAAACAACTTAAATTAATATTACTTTTGAAGTATTATTTTTTTTTTACATTAAATTAATCAGTTAATTAATTCAGATTAAAGTACGCTTAAATGCTTTCTTTTTCCTCTTTGCAATACAAAATAAAATATATAGGTAATAACGTATTTATAACATTTACTCGTATATAATTTATTAATTTTATTAGCCTTTTTTTTTTAAAAAAAAAATTAATATACTTAATTTGACGATAATGATTTGAATAGATATTAAAAACAAATAATTTAAAGTTTATACAAAATTTTCAACAATTTCTAAATGTTGTTAAAGTATTTATGCAAAAAAAAATAAAAAACTTAATGATTGACTTATTAAATTAGTATTTGGTTCAAATGTATTTTTTTTTTTAGTAATTCAGTTCAATTCCAACACCTGAAACCTTTTGATTTTCATAATTAATTGCTGTTTAGTTTTTTACTTAATTTCATAAGTATATTTTGAATTTTTAAATGTTTACGAAATTAGCACACGATGCTGTTGTTTGAAATTCTATTTTATTAATTATGAACTAATACTATTAGAAATAAATTTAGTATAATAAAGTGTTGAATATAACATCATGTGTTAAATCAATACAAAAAAAGTATAATATTAATATGAGTATATAGTATTAGTATTATTATATTTAATTGATTTACACAAAACACTTGATATATATTTTATTTAAATAACTAATTCTCTACTCAAAATATTATAAAATACAATAAACGTAACAAGATGAGTATTATTTCATACACACCACGACTTGTTACAAATCATAAACATGACAAAGTGGTGAATGTGACTTGGTAACCCCCCCCCCCCCCCCCGACGGCTATTGTAAATGTATGTAGTAGAAGTAGGAAATGGAAGTATATCCGTTTCCGTCTTCCATCAATTTCACATTGATGTTTGTAAACTTAATATGAATAATTAACCAGAATAATACCTAATCAATAATTTTATCTGAACACAACGTTTACATTATTTATATTATTTTTTTAATTCAAAAACTCTAAACTTAATCGAATACATTTATATAGTCTAATTTCTTTAGACAAAGAAAAAATCTTATGTTCAAAGCTCTTTAATACTAAGTTATGTATAAATAGTTTTACAAATTAAATAAGAATTTTAATGACATGATTTCTTTTAGACTTTGAAAAAAATAAAAAGATTATATTAACATAACAGAGATGTTCATTCTTTCTTTTGAAAAACTCTTTTTGATATGGTGAAAATTAAAATATTCTATAATTTATCATTTGTATGAATAGAAAAAAATTAATTTAAAACTTGCAAATATTTTTTATTGAAGTGAAAAAGTCAACATTTCTATTTGATTAAAATTACTCTGTATAACCTATTTAATTTAAAAAAGTTTAAATGGGTTTGCAAGTAATTTAAAAAACCTATTTTTAAATACTATAAAATATAATAATCCATCGATATTTATTTTTGCAAATATTTAACATTTTAAACCCAGTGAAAATTGTGCATAATAATTTACTCTACATTATAATTATACATCAAATACATTGATAATTACTCATTTTTTAAATTTAATTTCTTTGATTTTAAAAGTTAACATGAATATTTTTGTTCAATATTTATTAATTAAAACATAACAATATCACAATATGCACTGAAGCGAGTTGGACACTAAACGTATACTCTGTGTACTTTTTTTGAATTTTTTTTTTTTTTAATTATATATAGTTGTAATGGTTAGCACTGATTTCCTAAATTTTTTTCAAAATATTTGAAAATAAAATTATTATAACATGAAAATGTTAAAAAGTATTAAGTAAACATACAAATAATGATAGAAATGTATACTGCGGTGTCATTGTTATAACCTATATTGTTAACAAATTCATAATTTATAATTAAAAATTCTAAATATTTTCATTATAATTTTAGTTTCTAACAATAATCAATTCGTAAATATAAAAATTGTATCTTTTTAACTTTAAAGTATTAATTTGCTTGATGATAATTAAATGTAATGCGATGTTAATGATATTAATTTTATAGTTTAATCATATCCAAAAAAAATTATTAAAATTAAAATAATCATAAAAAAATATGGTTGAACAACTGTTAATATAACTTTTTTAGTATAATATCTATTTAAAATTTAAAAATTTAAGTTTCTATATTTCATAAAGCTTTTAAAATACTTTTATCTAAAAGTAATATAATACAAAATGTAAAAAATACGTTATTGTAGATTGAAATACATATTGTTTTCAAATCTTTTAAATCTCAAGTCGGCAGTGTATTATAAAATTTGTTCTTGCGCTTTATGTACTTTGAGGATTATTATCACTCAACTTGTAGTTTGAAAAATATGCTTATCTTAAATTTAATATTGCATAGAGATCACATAACTGTGTAAAAATGACAACTATAGATAAATAATTGCATATACCTTACCCTAATATATTTCATATAAGTATAAAAAGTCTTGTTTTTAACAAACCTAAGTAAAACGAAATATAAAATAAAAAGTTAATATATAAATTATGTCTAATATATTTTAATTACTTAGATCGTT
Organism: Sipha maydis; assembly: GCA_034509805.1. Taxonomy (NCBI): domain Eukaryota; kingdom Metazoa; phylum Arthropoda; class Insecta; order Hemiptera; family Aphididae; genus Sipha; species Sipha maydis. The sequence goes on from JASXSY010001103.1 coordinate 474,409, forward strand.
GCGTAGAAACTATAAATCATATAGAAATTATAAAACAACGAATTTTTTAAAATCGATTTTCTTTGTAGAACAAAAATAAAAAATTAATATAAATAAATGGTCAAAGTGGGCGTAAATGTGAGAAATAAAAACCCTCCAACTTTTTATTGAAATATTTCACCAGTTTATTTAATATTTTATAAAAATACTATCCCTTTATAATTATTTTCTCAAATATATTACTTATTATACCTATTAAAATATATTTTTTTTATTTTACAAAATATCTGATATGTATGGAAATAAATTGTAGCATTTAGAGTGACCAGTGTTTAATTTGCGAATGTTATAGATATTTAATGCAATAATATACTCTAACTGATAAAGAACATATCACCATCCCTTTATAAATTCTACATTACTTAACGAGTCTAATGATTTCAATACTGCATTTAACTTATCATACGTGTCCCACAATTTTTTCTATCGCCATAACTTTAGTTACATTAGTATCAAACTCACTCTACCTATTCATACGAATATCACAATATAACACTTCTTAATTATTTTAAAATCTTTATCACTTTTCTATGCTTAATATTTGTGACAAACAACTTTCATTCTTACGTTTTCTTCAACATAAATTACTTTGTTTTATTTTTGAAAATTTTATCCCACATACTTCATTAATAATTGTATTGCTTAGGTACTAAACAGAAAAATTAAAATTCAACTTAAGACTAAAATGCAGTGTATCATGTGTAATAAACAATACCTCCTACTTAACAATTTTTTCATATTATTAACCATTCAAAATATTCAATATTATAATTTATTTTATTTATGTTACAGTAAAAATGCATAATGTCACTATTAAATAACAACTATAAATTATTTAAGTGAAATATACATCAATTTTAATCTTTAAGTACAAGTTTTATATAAAAAATAACGATAACGTAAACAAAATTACATTTTAAATTCTAATTAATCATTAAATTAATTAACATTTTAAAATAAAGATAAACCACTTATTTCGACAAAAATATGTTTATAGTGTTTCAATATTAAACCCGGTTGAGATTAAATGTAAAGTGGTTTTGTTGAAACTTTTTTGCGAGTCAAATTGTACATAGTAAAACAATTTAACAAGTCTATAGTTAAAAGTTTATCCGAAGAATCTAAGTATAATTTTGTACATTTTAATTTTCAAGGATAAATATTAAAATATATCTTTCTTATATTTTTAATTTCAAGACTGACATTCAAAATATATAAAATGCTTAATACTTTCCTTGTGTTTTTAAAACTTTTGTAATAACATCATATTTTAGTTTTATTATAAAAACGCTTTTCTATTGAAATAATATTTTATTATATATTATATTATAAATACAAATATTGTATTATTTGCTTTATGGAAAAATAACACATAATTATTCGTAAACTAGGTTTCTAATTATTATGTTATTTGCTTAATTTTTAGCATCAACGTGTATTATTCTTATTAATTAAAAATATAATAATAAAATAATATTTAACCATTTTATCATGCACATTTTTCTGCCTATAAATAGTAATTTAACTTAATTGAACATTATAAATATAATATAAATATATATAAATATCCATTAGACCAGAGGTTCCCAAACTTTTTATTATACGACCCATTTTGGAAATTTTTTAAAATTTGACGACCCACAATATCAATGAATGACCTATTTTTTTAGTGAACCAGTTGCTTATAACAAAAAATATATATTTATTTATAATATACTATAAAAATATAGCGCCACCCACCAAAAATATAATTGCGACTCAATTTTGGATCGCGACCCATAGTTTGAGAACCTCTGCATTAGACAGTAGCTATTTATTTAACTCTCAGTGATAATCAAAAATAAGAATTAAGTTAATTAAAAAAAAAAAAATTTAACATAAACTGTGTGTTTCTATTACGAATAATAGTTTATAATTATAAAATTATACATGCCTTGCGATTACAATTTTCATAACACAGCCGACAAATGTGTTGAAAAGATATATTAAAACATATAGTACCTAAATTTACTGTTGGGTAATACCATTGATGTAATACAAAAGCGTTATAATTAAAACACAACAAAATTAAACTTCCACGATCATAATAATCATTTGTAATTTTTTTTTCATTACCAACTACATTTTACTTTAATCGATAAATCTATTAACATAATTAATTTCACCAAAAATGATCAGAAGTATAGAAGTTGAAACTTAAATCACAACAAGTCTTAACAAAAATAATTTTCTTGTACACTAAATTAAAAATTTTTGTAAAATGTAACGCGATTTTTCACTCGATTATTCATAATTGTAACATTATGGATATTAAGTGATTTAATTGAATGTATTCTATTTCATTTTCTAAAAATGATTAGTTTTAAGAATTCGCTGTTAACCTCAATACTTTAGACGTAAACACAAATTAAAATTTCGTAACGAAACACAGTACTGTAAAACACTGTTCGTACAAATAAACTATGGTAAACAATACATAATTATTCAAATTTTCTGTAAAAATAACTCTCGTCAATCGTGGACTGCATTTGCATAGTGCATCGGTCCGTTCAGTCCGCGGAATCGAACGGTTTGAAAATAACCCTGTTAACTCCTACGTTTTGCACCGACAGTTAACGTAATGAAAAACAATTGCATTCCGCCAAACTATCCTCTTACGATCCTTCTGTGCATTATCGTGCGTGACACGAATACCGATTATTTGGAAGCGAAAAGTCAAAGTCAAGGACATGGTGGTGTACGTGATCGAACAAAACAGTCGTACGAAACGACAACAATACACTAACACACGTAATTATCTACACGTCCTATTGACGTTCGGCGTATTAAGTAGACTCGTCAACCATATTCCACTTAAGACCCGAGTAGCTTAAAACCGTCCGTGGAGGCTGAGGGTAAGTAGTAATAGGGGTTGGGGGGAGGGGCACTTGAACGACGGGATCGCTGGCCGTGCAAGGGTTGTAGCCGGTGGCGTGCGGGGACGTAAGTAAAGCTGTGTGAGCACTGTACCTGTAGCGACGGCGGCGACGAGACATACGACAATCCACACCTTTGACCACATGGCGCACGCAGTGCTTGCGACGCTACCAGCCGGCTGACGGTAACTGACGATATCGTGCGTCCCTGGGTGGTGAGTGCCGGTCGACGGCGCAAATGATACTACCGGCAGAGCACGCGTGCTGTTAGGACCGCCGCCGCCGCCGTCGCCGCCGCCACACGGATAGTGTACGTACAATATACGATTATTATCCGAGCGTCTTTGTCCGGAAACGAAATTATTATTCTTCTGCAAATTCCGCTCGTCGTGTTCAATGCCTTCATATTAATACGACGACGGTTTGCATATGCTCGACGGACGAATTCAATTTTTATACCTCCTCCTTCCTGACCGTGTAGTCGGTCAAAATTGAAAACGATCGAAACACGCCGTGCAAGGTTTTTAGCAAAAACCACCAACCCGTGACCAACCATAAAGGGCCGAATGAAATGACTGTTACTACTCGGGTTTAGGGCGTCGATTTTCGTTTTTGATAAATAATTTTTACTTAAATCGTAGCCTCCATTGTTATTCAATTGTACAATAATGACGATTTATTAGGCACTGATCAATACAACTCACAACCAATATTTTCGTTTTACAAATTTTTATGAAAAAAAAAAACAACATCAATTTTATAAGGATCCTTGCGGATTGTTCATTTTGGCTCCGTTAAATTCTGAAAAATACGATCGGCCCGAAAAAAGACAGGTGGGTGAAAACTGACGTTGAACAACACCACATGAATCGTTTTCTTTCGCGCCGGTCCCTTGGCCACAGAAGAACATTACCGTTTTCGTACGATTATGAGATACAAAAATCGGAACGAACCAATGAATATTCCAAGGTCGAACGTACGTACATCTCATCTAGTAATAATGAAACGAAAAACCTGTAAACGGCACACATTTTGGAAAGGACCCCAATACCCAAGATTATAATATCGCGTGACACCTGTACGAAAAATTAGTAAATCAAAAATTAGCTGTGCCGTATAAGGACCATAACAACAGATACCGATAACTTATTAAAAATGTCTAAAGTCTTTGTTGCCGTTATCATTATTGTTGTTTGTATCTTCCAAAAAAAAATGAGCCCAACTGAACACTTTCAATTATAATATTATAATATCAAATAACGTTTTAAAAATAATATACATTTTTACATATAAGACACAATGGTAAAAATACAGTTTTTAGAAATCATACTTTCTAGAATCGTATCATTAATAGATATTCAAGACATAGCTGTGTTTAAATGTATAGGCTACTATATCTTTATACAAGAACTAAAAATTGAACGGTATCTATAAGAACATAAATGGAGTAAAACCAAAATAAAAATAAAATCTTATTTTTATACAAGCTTAATATTTGCATAATATATAGTAATAAACAAAAAAAAAAAAAAAATAGAATAAATAAAAATAACAAGCAAGCCAAATATAGATATAATAATTATATCTAACATACCAAATAATGTCTAAGCCCGTGGGTGTTATACAAACAATAAATGTAAAGAATAAAAATATTTAACAAATCATAATTAATCATTATCATTCTCATATTAAGTACATACATTATTTCGACCAACTTGATAAAAAATATATTTGTTAAATATATCTATTGTTGGTATAAATTTAAAATGTCTAACGTTAGATAATGTTGATAATATCTTATGTTCATCATCGTTAACATTAAAATTTCACTCAAATGCACTTTAATGTGATTTTATTTTTATAAAAAAAAAAAAATGTTGACTATAGTAATAATCATAAAATAGAATATATTAAAAATTAAAAGAGCCTTACAACTAGGGCTAGGATTTATATGCAATAAAAAATTATAAAATTTACATTTTATTTACCAAAATATGCAAAAATAAATTGTTATTATTTCTTAAATATTAATATTTATCATAATTCATAATTTATTATTAATACTGTAAATATTAGTTTATATAATGAAATTTATATTAAATATTAGTTTATATTATATCATTATTACATACTACTATGATGTATTGTTTAAAATTTTCAAATACAAACGACCGGCGATTTGAACGTAAAATAGAACTCCTTTCTACATCACACGAGGTTATTGGTGCATATTTAAATTATGTGATTTGTCCTGGAGTTAAATTAATATCAAAATCTTCTTTTTCATTTTCATATTCACCGTTTATAATTCTATGAATTTTTAAAGTGTTTTCAATCCCTTATTTTTTTCAGTATAAAATCCATTTTAGTTTTTACCAATTCTGCTACTCTCTCGTAACATTTATAAAGTTAATCTTTCACATTTAAAATAATTTTTAAGCTTCCATTAAGAGATATTATTCTTTTTTATAGGTTAGTAATAGCTTGGGTGAGAATACAAAAATTTTGTTTTAAATAAGCTAAATAATTTTGTAAATACTTGTCTTCAAACAATTTTTTTGATTTTTTAATTGACTCTGCTTCGTCATCTAAATGTAATATGACAGATTGTATTGAATAAAAACTATTTGAATAGTATTCTACAACATTCAACTATGTACCTCATTTAGTAATAATAGGTTGTGGCGGTAAAGGTAAATCCGGAAATAGTTCACGTAGTTTGATAATTCGGCTGGAAACTTTTAAAAACACTTTTTTAACCGTCGCTATTAATTTATCAACAGTAGAATATTCATTTCGTAAATATTCGCTAATTATATGAATCCCATGTGCCAAACTTGTTAAACTAATTAAATTGAAAAATAATATAGTCAAAGAATCCGCGGATTTAACCATTTATGGCACGGCATCAGAAACAAAAAATAATACTTTATCGTACTTCACTTCTGATGGCCATAATAGATGCATTGAATTGTTAAATATTTTACCAATAGTTTGGAAATTACATTTTTCAAGTTCTTCATACATTAATACGGTTTTGAATAATTGTCTTGATGGAGGAGACGAACTATGACGTTACAAATGTATCGACCGTCAACGTCCGTGGTCTCATCTATTGAAACCCAAATTGGGCCATCACCAATTTCAGAACGAATACAAGAAATAGTATTTTCATAAATTTTAGTAACATAATTTTTGCGAATTGTAGACTGGTTAAGAATACATTTACCAGTAAATTTTTCTAAACAATTTTTAAATGATGGATGATTTAACTTCCATAAATGTATATCAGATTCTAATATTGCTTGACATTAATCTAGAGAAAAATTTGCTTGTTTATTTTGTTTTTCTAATGTATTTTTAACGAATGACTGTTTATATTTGGCTTTTAAATTAATATTTTTGTTATGCTTACTTATATTTAAATACTGTACTACCTGAAATGTTGTACTAACCTGTGCTATCTCACTGTATACGTCGCAACTCGTCGTTTAACAATATGTAGGTAATTTTATCGATTGTTCAACCAAGATAAGATTAGATAAGTAATATTTATACTCTATATTTACAAGAATTCGATGGATAAACCAAAAACTTTCGATTTTATGAAAAAAACACTATTTTAAATTAACAATAAATTTAAAAAATTTAAAAATTCAAGTTAAAAAAAAATCAAAATCCCAAAAATCTATAAATATACAATTATATGCATTGTGTTCAAAATATACAAAAATATGGAAAAAAAAATTGATTATATTTAAACGAAAATAAGCTAAATCGTGGACAAATCTGACAACCAATAAATTTAGACTCAAGGAAAAAAACATGCAAAT